>VXBR01011322.1:97609-272913 GCA_013400215.1 Cisticola juncidis
TCACTGCAACTCCCACAATCTCTTTTCTCCTTTTTTTTTTTTTTTTTTTTTTTTTTTTTTTTTTTTTTTTTTTAGTTCCCCCCACTCCTGCTGTTTCCTTTTCCTCATCTAGGGGTCTGTGTGATCTGTCTTGGCCATGACAGAAGGTCTGTGTATGCCCATTCTTATTCTTCTTTCTTCCTTTGACTTGTTTACAGATGAAATGCTTTGAATCAAAAATATTTTTAATGATATCTCTACAGAGTAAGTAGGAGCAAATTTATCTCCTCCCCTCAAGGGTCAGGCCAAACATCCTTGGTTCTGAATTAGACATTTGCTTTGAGAGCTATATCATGCAAACTTTAGTTCCTAGGCTTTAATACATTATTTTAAATTAAGGTAAGGAAAGAGAATTAAGCAGATGTCAATGCCCTTGTGCATGAGTTATGAGAAAACACAAAATGTAGCATTCCAAAATCATAATCACTTGTTCATTAGTATTTAAGGAGATACTTCTGTCTTATTTCAGGAATGACACCCTGTCGGGTGCCTGCCAGGGAAAGCCAGAGCCTCCCTTGGAATGAAGAATGTAACTCCCCTCCCTCCAAATTGTTATCATTTTGAAATTAGTGGGCTCTCAGGCAAAGATAAGGGGATGGGAATAAAAGTTCTTTATTAGTGTGTATAACAAGGCAAACTAAACAACAACAACTACAGCATTAACAACAAAACAGAAGCAGGAACCTTGTGAGAGCCTTCTCAGCCAAGACTGGAGGGGATGAAGGAGAGGCTTTGCTTCACAAAACCCTGTGGCACTCTGACCTCGGTGCCCCTGGTGCTCTGAGGAGCCCCAAGCTGGAAGGGCAGAAAATCCCTGCCTGGTGGATGAGATGTATCAGAAGCTCTGCAGTGGTAGCTGGAACGGCAGGGATGTCCCAGCTGGGCAGGGGGTGGCAGGGCCACAGGGTAGCAGAAAGCAGCAGCAGAGGGACAGCAGTGGCACAGCTCCAGCAAGGCAGGAGAAGGTGAGCTCAGAACTCCTGGACACACGAGCAGATGGTGGCAGATCCCTGGGTAGGACTGGACTCTGGTGGTGACAGTGAATTCTCCCCACAGTGAGCAACAGCTCAGCCGTGCTCCTTCCGGTGCCAAAAGCAAGAGAGCACAGCTGCCCCAGTCTCGTCCTTTACCTGACCCCAAAAAACCTCACCATAACTTCCTACACTACAGAAGAAGTGTAGAAGTGTAGAAGCCCAACGCTACGCTCCTCACCCAGCTTTTGGCCAAGCACTCACAAGTGCCCAGCAGCTAGTCTCCTAGCAATTTATGGGGAAAAAATCCATAAGTAAAAAAGGAAGAAATTTAACCCCCAACACAGGGGAAAAGATATTATCCTGTGGAATGATTTCTAAGAAACAAATAAAGAGAACACATAAGCAAATGTGAAGTAGAGACAGATAAGAAACAAAATTTGGCCGCGCTTCCACTTTTATGATGGGAAGATAGCTTCACTGACTCAATATTTGCCAAAAACAATACTACTACTTCCACAGTATACTTCTAGTGGAAGACAGAAATTTGACATAAAGGTATAAAAAGGTTGACATCAACTTATAAAATACTTTCAGCATGTTGTCTGATATTGGAGATTTATATCCTTCAGTAAAATTATATTAGTCTGTGCATTCCAGTGGGAACTTGGATAACTCATTGATTATTTTAATCTATATATCTCATAAATCAAAGATGCAGGTTGAATCAAAAAGAGTGAAAATTTCAAGGAATAGATCAGAGAGGACATTTAAAATTCCCAGATATCTCTTTTTGAAATATGGCCATTATTTATAGGCAGAATTAAAATGAAATTTTAAAAAGGCTATCAAAGGCATAATTTAATTTTGGCTCAGTAAATTTGCTCATATGGAAAACTGGTATCTAGAACTGAAGAGAAGCAATTGTGCCAAGATCTATTCAGATATTCAAAAAATGGTGAAGAAATCTTTAGGTACTGGAGAGAAACCCAAATAAATTAAAAACCAATTTAAACACAAATATAAATAGAAATCATAGAAACAGAAACAAAAATAGAAATATTGCAAAGAATCTTGAGTAAACCCCAAATATGCCCCATTTCCTAAGTGAATAATATATTCTTTGAAGAAAATTGAGATGTTGTTCACAGTAAAACAAACACATGAACAAATACCAGAAACACTGTCTAAAATAGCTACTAAACAAGCCTGTGTAAGTGGCTGCACTTCTCCTTCTGCTGTAAAGAAATTTGATGCATAAAGAAAATATTTAATCTACTTGTTTATCCCAGACCTATAATTTTCATAGTGATTAAATTAATTTGGTGTATTAAGGCAAACTTTTTCTATCACTGAGAACTCATAGGCAGTGAGATCAAGCTAGTATTTATGGTAAGAACACCTTTGTGAGAAACAAACAAAAAATCCAAACATTCATGGTATTTAACTCCTATTCAGCCTCCCTGAACTTCCTTCTCAGCCCCAGGTCCACTGACTGCTCAGGCTAGAGCCAAGGAAGACCCATCATCTTCATGGTGTCACACACTGAAAGAGCTCCTGTCTCAAACATTGATATATAAAAGAGTTTTGCCCATTATAACAAAACTGTATAAAGAAGGAGCAACCAAAGGAGCCTTCCTGAAGGTACCTGACCGGAACTTTGGACATAGTTAAACCACCTATGTCCAATCATTCCAGCCTGGGGAAAAACAAACAAAGCTGAGGCAGAGGAGTGCATTCACAAGTGGTTTGTTGTGAAAGCAAAATGCAGCAGAGATTCTTCCCTGACTGAGTTTGGGGTGGGGGAAACCCCAGCCTACAGAGACCATGTTTGCTCCCCAAAAAACATGGAAGGGGAGTGTGGATGCTGAATGTTTAGAGATCAGGCAGCAGCACAGTGTCTGTGTGAAACCAAGTCACATAACATTCTCACACAGGCCTGAGAAAGTGGCTTGAGAAACGATGAGGAGGAATTCAAACAGTCCTTAGAGAAAGGAAACAGCCTTTGCAGGTGGTGTTTGTCTAACTTGTTTACTTGCAAGAAACGGTCGAGGGGTGTTGTTCCTAACTGTGCAATCATGGTCTTGTGTTGGTTTGCTGACCAGTGAACCTTTACTCTTTCAGAACTGTCTATTAAAGAGGATTTGGAAGAATGAAATTCACTCTCCTTTTGCTATAAGCTGAGAGCCCGTGTCATTATATCACACCATCCCTAATAGAATAGTGACAGGGGTGGAGGTTTTGGGTGTAAACTCTGATTAGAGGCAGTGAACACACATCCTCCCTTACACAAGCTGGCCCAGCTGTGGAGCCCCCTACCCCTCAGGTCACATCCATGGGACATTCACAGGAGAGGCAGCTGAGAGGATGTCATACTCCAGCAAAGACCCTCCAAAGTGCCACCCCCCCCGAGTCATTCCTGAAGCTTTGCACCGCAGGACTGCACGTGATGCAACAAATCCAGAGTCTGTTGTAAGAGGCAATGGCAAGCTCCCTGCCCCAGTAGGTGCCTGGGTTTTCCTACCCAGCATGACCATAGAACCCATTGGATTCTGTGCTTTTTGGGGGGTGGACCTTCACCACCAAGAAGACCAGCTGGAGAGGATCAGCAGAGCAACACTGGGATCCACGGAGTGGTGATATTTTCCTTATTCTGTTCCTGTTACTTTCTTTCTGTCCTCCCCACCTATTTTCTATTACTTTCTTTCTCTCTCTCTCTCTCCCATATTTATTATTGAAAAGCCCATACAATTGTCACTGGCATATGGTCTTATTTGCACTTTAATTCAGGCATTTCTGAGAACTTTAGCAACTGGATCTTGGCACATGGTCTGGGCAAGATCCATTTCCCCAGGGCCTTTGACAACCACTAGGCACAGCACAGAAGGCAGATGGCCCCACCTCTGGCATTTTACTCAACACTTGTAGCCTTATAGTCTGCAGAAAATTCACACCTGAAGTTAAGAATATATATTAAATTATATTAAGGCAGAGCTAGATGTGTCTATTGATGTTAATATAGTGGCTCATATTCTCCCAATTAAGGAAGGAAAAGCTAGAATGATTTGCTACTACATAAATGCTGAAGACAAAAACAGTCACCAGAGCTATGCAGACTATCCTCCTGTATGTGCACTGACCACTGCAAGGGGCTGGATGATAAATAGTTTCGAGTATTAGCCCACAGGATACAAAAGATGAAAATCAAACCTTTTGGAAGTTAAAAGTTTGATTTTCATAATTCCCAATTATTTTGAAATAATATCTCACAGGTAAGGAGAACGGCAGCTAGATATTGGAGATTTTTGTAGTTGTAACACTTTGTTTCATATTTTCAGTAAAAGTGTGGTTAAAAGGAAGAAATTTCATAAGGGTTTTTTTTCTGAATAATGATTTTTCACTTTCCAGTCAGCTACATGTAAAATAAAGACTAAGGAAAATAAAGTTGATTGAGAGAGAACAAGACTTGTGATCCCTGAAAAACTCACCTCATTATATCTCTAAGAGACTATCACCATTATATTAATAATCATCATCTCTAGGATGGAATAGATTTTTAATCTTATAGACTGAACAAGCTTTCCAACCAAATTCCTCCATTTCCTCCACTTGTTACACTTTTATTCATGCTCTGAGAAGTCTTGAAGAACATAAAGTCAATTACTTTTGGATTAAACTAAACTTTCTGAGTGCACATAACATTTTCCAGTTGCTAATGTGCTTGCAGTCCACAGGAACACTCTCGAGCTGCTCCAGAAGAAAACTCTCAGAAGAGCAGTGTGGATGTCAGTTTCTCAGCAGCATCATTTGATTGTGTCTGCCCTCTGATCATACAACATGCTTACGTAGAGCATTCCTCAAATCAGTGCTAGGATCAAAGATATCTAAATAGTTGTCTTCTCAGTCAATGGCTGCTGGCTGCCTCAGAACCTCTGAGTGTGTAGGAATATTCTGATGTAAACGATTAAGAAACAGAGGAACATCAATATCTAGTATCAGTGCAAAACTTTAAACACAAACTAGCTGCATTCCTTGCAAACAGCACACTGCTCCGTGCTGTTTTTAATTTTGCTTTTATTCAGTCTTAAATACTTTGGATATAATTATGGAGGAAATAAGACGTAATTCTTGTCAATAACAGCTTAGACTATTAATGTCTTTTTAACGAGACTATACTGTTACTCAAAACTAGGGTATGTTATTGGATTTGGATCTACTTTTAATTTCAGTCCAGTGGTTTTAAATCAGGTCACTGACCAGTACATTTGCACATCCTCAGTGAAAGCAAATTTACCCACATTATGCTTTGTGGAGCATTTCAATGTAGCAGCAAGCTCTAAGATGGTATTATAAAACCTTGCAGATAAGGGCATATAATTTTATCTGAATAGCAATACTAGTTAAATATGCCATGTCAGTGCAGCTCCTCTGACTCCTGCTCTTCACCATTTAGCAGCAAAATTTCCTGACTGGCAGTTAAAATGGTCGTCTGCAGAGATCTCAAGAGTTAAGGAGGTGAAGAAGTGTGGCAAATAAAAAAAATCTTGAAAAAGATGAAACAATATCTGACTTCAGGATTTTTGCAGCATTTGCTACATCTGCTCACTTTTCAGTTCCTAGCATTAGTACTGCTGCAAGTCACTATATTAAATCTAAAATACATTTCTTATTAAATTTTTTGCTTTCTATTTATTTTTAATTTTTTTTTACTATGACATGGTATTAGATTTAATTCTGCATTGACAGATTTTTTAAGATAGAGATTTTTTATTCTTGGAGTTTTAAAAATTATTATTATTACTATTATTATTATTCTACTTGTTATAAGGCCAGCTAGAAACTCTTATAATATTTTATAACCTATGTAACATCTCAAAGGAGAAAAGCTTTGAAAGGTACATTTAAATAACCTTTACAATTAATACATATAAATATAAATATAAATATAAATATAAATATAAATATAAGCATCCTAAAATGCTTGTCCAAAAACCTTGAGTTTTTATGTTAATATGGAAGAAGTCTTTGATATTATATTAGCAAAGATAATCAAAGTCATGCAATGAGGTATGATTCTCTGCTACAATGGTCAAAGTGGAATTGAACTTAAGGAAATTAAACCTTTATAAAAATTTATTCAAATTCAAGAAGAGATATCTGATCTAGAAAAAAAGCTCCCAACACCTATAAATTGATACTATAATTCAATACTAACTATAAACCTTTTCTTTCATTTGGATAGCTGGAGTTAATAAAGAAAAATCCAAGTGCTTAAATTTAAATATTGAACAAGAATATAATTTCCAGTATTTTAAGTATCAGATGTTGAATAATAGCATGCCAGTTATCTGCTACAGAAATTTTTTTTATAAGTATAAATTATAAGATATAAAATGTTTTTCATCTCTTTTCATTTTATGTCAAATAAAATAAATATTGTTGATACTGAGGTGTGGGGTTTTTTCACTCTAATATAATTAGATGTCATGTTATTACCATATGATTTAGCATTAATCTAAGACATGTAAGTATTGTCCAATATTGCGAACTTACAGCCCAAAAAGTTCTGTGATTCAGTGATCCCCAGATCCTTGGTTTTTAATGGTGGGCAGGATGTGTGCTGTGCCTTACCTATTGTGTTGTTGCCAAGTGGGCTCCCAGTGGGTGGAGGTGTCTCCTGCTGTAACCTTAATTCCCACATGTGTAGAGGTGCTAGTTTTGATGGTGGGGCTCCAGATAGGCAATTAAAACAACCCAAATAAAAGAACTTATAATAAAATTATGCTTTTCTTTTGAGAGAACCAAGCTGTTATACCCTTTTCTAAGTTTTTGGGCCCTAGGTAAGAGAAATCACTCTACAAGGGACCACAAGGACTGCATGATGAAGAAATTATTTGAAAACCATGTTTTTCTTACCTCATATTAAAGGACCTTCTTGTTGAGGGAAAAAAAAAGAAAGATGCTGTGGTCATAGATATAGGGCAAATAAGTAAATTCAGAGCACCAGTGTGATCAACACCTACTGTTACTCCAATGTGTCCAAGCTCTTCTCTTCAAGGCCAGGTTGGATGGGGTTTTGGAGTGACCTGGTCTAGTGGAAGGTGTCCCTGTCCACTGCAGGGGGCATGGAACTGGATGATTCTTAAGGTCCTTTCTGACCCAACCCATTCCATGGTTCTGTTATCCAAACCTCTTGTCTGACGCCTGAGTAAAAACACAGGAGAAATAATATTTGTCAATACAATATTTGACCAATAGCCACAATATAAAAACATTTCTTTCCCTTCTAAACTTCCTAAAATTCTGGGGAAAGGACGTAATGCACACATATTATACAATTATCTGACTGTTAAAATATCTCATGGCTGTTTTAGTATGCAAAGTAATTTTTACTTAAAAATGGTATTTATCTTTTCCTAATAGGAACCTTTTTAGGGAAAATGGATGTAATTATAAAAAATAATATTATATTTTCTCACATATATTAATCTATTTTCTATCACAATAATAGAGATTGCCAGGGCATAAGGGAATTACCTGGTTACAAAAGAATATTACATTTTGAAAATAGATTAATTAAGCATTTTAGAAAGGAAACCTAATTCAACTTTTACGTTCTAATTACATGATGATTGATCAGTAATCACCATTGTCTCTTGTCACGTGTACTGATAAAAATCTCTCCCAAGTGCACAATAAAGTGCCACAACATTAACTGAATTACACAGCAAGCAATTTTTGGTTTAAACATTTTTAGTAGTCCTGGTTGCATTGTTCAGAGTTTGGTTTTGATTTTTTGGGGATTTTTTTGGGGGGAGGGGTTGGTTTTTTGGGGGTGTTTTTTTGTTATAGTGACAGGTGAACATTAGAGATTTTTTCCAACAAAATTTTTAAAAATTGAAATGAAAGGAAAAAGAAGAAATCTAGCTGATTCACAAATCTAATTTAATGAGCTTTAGTTAGTTTCTAGACCACTGCAGCAGCTTCAGAATAATCTCCAGCAGAATCCTGCCAATGGTGCCATGGACTGTAATCTATACACTGGCTTGGAGGAAATTTCCACTTGTCTCAGACATCTCTGACAGGGAGTTTAGACTGAAATGCCATTGAATTATTAATGTTACAATTTATCAAACTTGCAGAGGATTATTTTTTTTCTCTTCTCCCCTTATTGAACAAGTGATACAGACATTATTGATGAAATGGTCATATGCTACTCCATCATATGGAGCATTCCAGGTCAGTCTGTAATTTATGTTTTTTGCACAAAGAAGAAAAAAAATCAAAAACTCCAAACTATTTTCAGAGAATGACAAATGTCAACATTCAGCACCTTGTGATCAATTTTAATTCCTGTAGGATATAAACACATATGTTAATTTCCTGTCATTACAATAATTTCAGTAAACATAATTAAAATAAATATGTATCTGCAGCTAATTCACAGTCGTACCTTGAGCTATTACTGCTATTTCTGATTCTAAATGTGTGTACTCAGCTGTAAACAGAATATAGAAATTGCACAGCTAGCTTTTACTGTACTGAAATACCAAACAGTTCTTACAGTTTGGGACTGGAACTGAGTAGTCTCCTATATTTAATGGAAAGATGAAGTAAGGAGAAGGATTTCAGAAGCAAGACATTCTCATACAAAAGCAAATGGTTTGCATTCTTGGTGTCTGCAGAGATTATCTTTACAGAAGGTATTATCTCTAGTAAAGATTAAAATGAAATTCACAAATTGTTTTCTAACAGCTATAGCAGTACAACAAAATTAGGAAGCAGAAATTTTAACAAATACATATAATTTTGAGAAAAGCAGCAAATTAAACTTTTATTTTGGAAAAAAAATAGGCTTCCTTTTTTTTTTTTGTTTGAAACACAAAACAAGGACAAAATTCCCACACAGTAAATAAAATTTTACAAGACCCTGAAAACAATATGAAATAGTTTTTCAAGCAGACAAGATTAAAATCTTTCTTTTTCTTATAATCAGTTTAGATGCATTTTTTCATTTATATGAAAAGTGCAAGTTAAAAAAAAAAATCATGCTTTAGATTCTGAGATTTGACCTTAGCTGAGAAAAGGCTGACACAATGAGAAGATGTAGACTCTTGCTGGCAAACTCTGCAGCTTTGCAGAAGTGTTTGTCAGCCTTGTAGGGTGCACTTGGACTCATAAGAACAGTTTTGGCTGTGCTTCAGGACTCTAATTCCTGACTGCCATGGTTCTTGCCTGTTCTCAAGACCAGCACAATAGTGTTTATGCTGCAGAAGAGCCAAATTCAGCAATATCCAGCTTTAAGCTGGTCTCCCAGCACATCCTCGAACAGGAAAGGTCATTAAAATCTGAGCATATTCTGTGTCAGATCACACACCAGCATTTGCCTAGAGTGAGATGACTAGCTCTCTTATTTACCTGGAAGACCAAGTTACAACCAAAACCACCTGAGTTATTGTCAAAAAGAAAGGCATACAGCTGAGAAAAAAATTAAAAGCTTCTTAAACTTCAAAGGATTCCCAGTAATTCCTTCCCACTGAAGGAAGTCTCACCCTCCTTGTCAGAAGTGGAAAGGGTTCCAGGCACACTGCACCCCAGCCAAGCATCCAGAAAGCCTACTTGATGCTGCAGATTAAATTCCTTTTTTTAGTTTTCTGAACAAAAGGAACTTTTCCAGCAGTGCAACTCTTTGATACCACAGGTAGAAAAAAAAATGTATGCAGCTAGACAGTAGCATAAACATCCTGGAGTCCAATCTGACTCACACCACAGTGATATCTGACACCTCCTATGCCCAATCCTTTTCCCTCCACACCACAGACAAGTTGACATGAGCTCTGCCTTTTGGTTATCCACACTGTACATTCAGAGTCCACAAATCCAAATCAGACTCTCTGCTTTCAGACCTTCCCCAGCCTTGACAAGTGATGCTGGTTTTATGGAGAAAGGAGAGACTGTAAGTTCTAAGGGAAGTGTTTTTTGTTTTAACAGTATTTAGAGGAACATAGGGAAGGATCATATCTTGCTCTGAAGAGAAAAAATTACCAAGGGCAGGCCTCAGTTCTGAATATTTGTCATGTTCCAGTTTCCTGTAATTTACAGAATCATAGAATGGTTTGGGTTGGAAGATATGTTAAAGATCATCTAGTTCTAATCACCCCACCATAGATGGGAACCTTCCATGAGATCAGGCTACTCAGAGCCTCACCCAGCCTAGTCTTAACGTGTCCAGGGATGGGAGTTCCCACCTGTGTGGGAAACCTTTGCCAGTTCTTAACAACCTGCATAGTAAAGAATTTCTTCCTAGTATCTAATCTAAACCTACCCCCCTTCAGTTTTGTGGTTATTCCCCATTATCCTGTCACTACACATCCTTGTGAAAAATTCCTCTCCAGCTCTCTTGCAGGTCCCTTTAGACACTGGCAGGTGCTCTAAGGTCTGCACAGACCCTCTCCTTCAGGCTGAACAGCTCTAACTCTCTCCTCAACCAGTATTATTAGGAGAGATGCTCCAGTCCTCTGATCATTTTTTCTGGATTTGTTTCATCAGATTCATGTCTTTCTTGTGTAGTTATCAGGGGGTTTTATACATAGGAATATATTGTTTATAGGTTGTGAATTTTATTATGGCATTCAGATAGTCATATGAATATTCATATTCACTGCAACACCATTGTTTTTTCTCATGTCAGAAAGCCTACACCTAGTAAAAAGATTGTGTAAGAAGAGTTATTTGTGAAGATTCTACTCATGAGCCCTTTAATTCTTCTTCACAGATGATGAACCCAGAGGATACTGACTGATCTAAATCACTGCCTAGCCTCTGGAGGCTGGAGGGAAAAATCAGCAGCGTTAACATTTTCATGTTTCAGTATAGTAGAAACATGAGTAATTTTTTTTTATTACCTTCCTTTCATAAAATATATTTTTGATTTTTTTTTTACCATCTCAGAATTCTAGAATCATCTTTACTGAATGTGTCTTAGGAGGGCCTTTGACATCATTAATATTTCTTTATCTTTCCTGGAAAAAAACATTACAACGCCAATGTCCACAATCACATCTATTTTTTCATAATTATACCCTCCTGATGGCTTCTAGTCATTCTACCAGCAATGAAAACATCTTTTGTTTGCAGTGTCTTAAAACAGATATGAGCTTCTATTGCTTAGGACCCATCTGGGCTAAGATTAGCTTAAAAGTTAGCAAAATTCAATCTCTTTCATAATTTCACCTATTACTGAAACTGCAATATGTAGCAGCCTCATTACCTAAGGGTACATGGGTTTATCTTAGAAAATTATTTGTGTATACTTACACTCAAATTTTCCAAATTTTAAACTTTCATAGAGTCATTTTTCTGACTCTGCTTTCTGTCCAAGGCATTTTTGTGTGTCATGGATGAAAATATTTCAACAACTTTTAAGTACAGTGTGCAAAACAAATACTCTGTCACCATTATTCAAACATTTTAGAATAAATTTAATACCTGTGGTTTGCAATAAACTCTTGATATTTGAAAGGAAAAGTCTCAAAACAATAAAGGAAAGCCTACGTCTATGTGTAAACTAAGAAAAATTATTTTTAAATCCAGATATTCCCAAGTTTTCTTGGTACCAGATGTGCATCTATAACAAAGGAAGTGATAAGAAGGAAACTGTTAAAATTCTCAGTGATTATGTTTATAGGAAAAAAGAGGAATTCATTACATTCATTTGATTTGAGCAACCAAAAGACCAATAGAGAGGTAATGAAGGGCTTTGCCTCATTTCTAGAGGAAGGCAGTATAACGACTAGAAATCAGATTTACCCTGTTTAAGGGAGTTTGGTTTTGTGTTTGGAGCTTTGTAGTGATTGTCTCTTTGGCTTCTTCTTCACTGCATAAGAATTTATCATGGAAGAAGACTATTACAGCCCCTGGCCATGAGCAGTCTTTGTAGACAGCAGGGCTGGACCCAGAGAACATTTAAAACCACAAATTTATTGGTACACAAGATTGTGACAAGCAACAATCTTCAGAATGACCTCTCTAGGCCAAACACTTTCATATATTCTATTAAATTATCCTCCAGTATATAAGATAAATTATTGTCTAGTGAGTGTGATCCATGGCCCACACTAACCCTGAGAAAGTGTGAGATTAAAAAGCATGTCGTGAGCTGCTCTGACAACTCACAAGATGAAGTTCCAGCATGCAGAAATATTCCTTGACACTATCATGTTTAGTAGCAAAGTAGCAAAAAGGCATAGTTAAACTGTACAACCTTTATGCCTTTCAGCAGGACTCGTGTTTGTTCAGTTAGTTGTTATCTTCTAATGGTCTCAGAGAAGGATTAAGCATCTCAGGAGGTATCTGACTGTAAGCACACATGGTCAATATCCAGTGAGATACATGGCAGAGAAAAGTTTGCTTAAATGTGTCACCAGAAAGAGCTAGATCCTACAACAATGTCGGTAATGCAGGCCTGAACCTCAGACAGGTCCAAATTTCTTGTTCTGTCTCTTGTTCCTGAATCTGTATTTGATGTTACATAGTGTTAGTACAAAATCCAGGAATAACGCTGTGAGCACGGGAAAAAAAATCATCCATCTAACAGGAATTTTCTTCTTTACAAAGTCGTGCTTATTCTTGCATGGTCTTATTATCTGGCAAATCTTGTTACCACATCTGCACAGCACTGCAGAAAGTGCAACTCAGTGGAAAGAGAGCAGAGGTTTTCTACCTAGAAAAGGCCATTTTCTCATGGTTTAAACACAGTCAAGTAGACATGGGTAGGAACACAGAAACTGAGAAGGAAATTATATTGATTTGGAAGAACTTCAAAAGAAAATGGTAACTGCAGATAGATTGTGTGAGGTGCAAGATTATCATTGGTGTGAGTTGACATACACTCCGAAAATTCAGCCTGAACCTTGTTTGTGTTGGAAAGGACATACAAATTCATCTAGCTCCAACCTCCCTACCACAGGCAGGGACACTTTCCACTAGAACAGGTTGCTCATAACTCCTCCAAGCTGACTTTGAATGCTTCCAGGGATTAGGCATGTGCAGCTTCTCTGGGCAACCTGTGCAAGTGCCTCATCACTCCCAGAGTAAAGAATTTCTTCCAAATAGCTGATCTAAACCTACCCTCTTTCAGTCCAAAGCCATTCCCCCTTGTTCTGTCACTACATGTGTTTGTTACAAGTCCCTCTCCAGCTCTCCTGTAAGCCCCTTTAGGTACTAGGCACCAGTGACTAGGCACTAAAGGCTTCTCTAAGGTCTCCCTGGAACCTTCTCTTCCCAGCCCAGTAGCCCAGCTTTCTCAGCCTGTCCTCACAGGAGAGATGCTCCAGCCCTCTGATCATCCTTGTAGCCTCCTCTGGACCTGCTTTAACAGGTCCATGCTGTTCTTGTGTCGGGGTCCCCAGAGCTGGACACACCATTACAGGTGGGGTATCATGTGAGCAGAGCTGAAGGGTAGCATCAAATTCCACTTGTTTTATCTTTTTCCTGATATATGTTTTCATCACACTTTGATACTATAACCTTTCACTAGCGAGGGAAAGGAAAAGAAACAAATGAAAGAACGGATTATTTTTTCTGACATTCAACTACCAGCCTTATAGATAACTGACAAGCTTTAAAAGCTCCCTCCCCACACAGGTCATCTGTAGGCATGGAGAAAGATAGGAAACAATTATCATTATATGCTTCACTTACATATTCTATTTTCTGTGTAGCTTTATAATGTGCAAGTTATTCAAGAGAAATAGTTTCTTGGATCAATCTGAGCTGAAAAAGCATTAGCGATTGCCTAAAGCAACATAAATAAAAGAACATAGTTATGGTTTTCATTCAGTGTTTGACTTTTGTTCCTGTCTTCCATTGCTAAAGCACACTTCTCAACAAAGAAAGACCCTGGGTGTTTGCAAGCCTTGCATAATTTCACTTGGGGACTGTAAGCTTTAGTTCTCCAAATTCTATGCCAAATGCAGTCAAAAACACAAAGAGAAAGATCAAGCACCGAGTGGCACTGGAATGTTTCCAATTTTTAATTTTGCTGTAAGGGAAATACAAACTTCAGCATACAGACATACATTCTACCCTTGTAAATAACTCTTCAAGGCAACCCACACCAGACTGCAATAAGGAAGAAGTAAAATGAGGAAATTCAAATGCAAGTGTATTACTAATGAGAAGAGAGCAAGCTTTTAAGACAAGGGACTTCTTAGCTGACCTCTTTACAAAACCTGTATGCATACATCACCTGTAGCCCTCATGAAACTGTGGGAGTTACAAATACTTTACAGGTCACACACCTGAAAATATGGTAGTGATTATTTGTCACAACTTGCCAAGCAACAAACATCTTATCAACTTTGATTTCCATTTTCATCAGTGTAACCTTGAGCATGCCCTAGACCTGTATAAACAGACATTCTGTTAAGTATTATAATTCTTATTTAAATGAAGTGAAAAAGTAATAATTCCACATATTGCAAAGCAGTTAGTGATCTCATTGTCCCCTTGTGTTGTATGCATATTTGTTTATCAGCATGAAGCAGCTTCTTATCTCTTTTCAAAGCCCAAGGCAAACAAAGTAAATATTTAATTAGAAACATCAGTTCCTAAATTTATTGGCATTTTTGACTTACAGTGAACTCCCAGCTCACTGAAAAAGACCCAAACAACACAACTTTCTCTACACTTGTATCTACTGGTGTGGGCGAAGTCATTATTAATCTCACTGATGCCTGTTCTTCTAAAAACTCCTTTATTCCAATGTCATTTGAGGAAACATTAAGCAGACATGGATTGATGGTTTCAACAGATAAACTCGACATTAGTTTTTAATCCCTGGACTATATATGCAAATGGATGATGATTACCTTAATGGAAATTTTGCCTACATAAACATTGCCCTCTAATGGGAGAAGAGGAACAAGAGCTACTCAGAATTTATATTTGGATCCCATGGGTCATAACCATTTAAAAGGAATGGGTCTTATTGTGCTTTTATGCAGTACTTTGATTAACCTTCCATCGCTTTGTGGAGTTTGAGGCTTTGGGGATCTTCATCCAGACTGATTTCCTGGATAACACAGACCATTTATTTCACCCAGCAACCCTTTTATTAGTACCAAAAAAAAACCCAAACCCAAATGTTTTATGTTAAAGCACTTCACTTCATAGAGGCTGAGGCTGTTGCATAGCCCTGTAATGAAGAAGGGAAGTTCAGTATCACTTCAGACCCCCGAGCAGCAGAGAACAGAACAGAGGATATACACTTCAGTAATCCTGCAGGATACTCTCTGCTTCAGGTTTCCAAGGAGGAAAAAAAGAAAGAACTCTGCAGCTCTGTGAATATGAATGGCAAAAATATTTCTTCCCACTTCTAGCCCTGACAATTGCTCAGCCTGTATTTTTCTAAACACAAATGATTGTATTATTCCCCAGACAGGTGACATGGTTGGCCTCAGGGCACTGCCTGATACTGTCTTGGTCACCTCTGAGGTAAGAGTGAGAGAAACAATAAAAATATAGTTAAAAAAACCCCACAAACAACAACAAAAATCCCACCTAAATGACAAAAATACCATAGAAAAGCAAATACAACAATCCCCAATCTCAATGAGAAAAAAAAAAAAAAAAGAAAAAAAAAAAGAAAAATACCCCCAAAAAATGAAAACTAAAACATAAAAAAACCACACACACACACACAAAAACCCCAACCCCCCAAAAAACCTCCTGTGACTGTGCCTAGAGAAAAGCTTTTCTGCAAATTCTGGGGAAAATATTAGAAATTGTGTTTTCTAATATCATGTGTCCTAACACTGAGTTGCTCTTCTTTGGGCAACATGAATGCTCTCAAAAGGTAAAGTAAAGCTTTTTCCCTTTTTTCCCCCTTTTTTTATTCTCCAGACTCATTTATATTTCTCTGAACTGCGTTGAGTCCAGCACCTCCCTGATGTATAATTACCTGCACAGCAAGTAAAATTCATCTTACCTTAAGGTTGATTTTTTCTAACATTTACCACCAGTCACAAAATCCTGTTCTGACTTTTTTTAGGAATGTTAGAAAGTTTCCACCCATCAGATTCACTTATGTGTGAAATGATCTTTCAGGCTGCTTTCCAACAAGCTCAAAGGGTTGAGCGCTATAAGTCTCACGTTGTTTTGCAATTCATAGATCACTTTGAGTGCCCTCCTTCAAGCTGTCTCAATGCATCCCCCTTAAATTACAGAGGCAGATGCAATGGATTATCATTTCAGCCTTTACAAAGGTGCAGCTAGAGGCAAGCTCATGACCCTATTTCTACTCTTTACCTACACAAGGATCACATTACCTCTCCTTGCCCCCAGCATTACACTGTGGAAGACACGAGGAGCTGGCTATTCTGGGTATCTTAAAACCTTATTTTCCAAGATTTACATTCTCTCCCTGCAGACTGTCTTCATTTCTTACCTAGACTAACTTATTTTTCAGCATTTAAGTGCCTTTTTGGGGCATCTGAACTCTTAGCCTGGTATTTTTATTTCTGCATGAGAACATGCAGTCCTCATTGCTCATCTTTCCCTCAGCAGTCATGTCATGGCTGGACTTACCTGGTAAATTGCTTAGTGGTGATAAAGAAAATGTTACATAAAGAAATACTAAAATGATAATCCAAGGATAGACTTCTGTTATTTGCCACAAATAAAAAGTAAATTTAGAGATTTGCAGTAGACAAGCCTTTAATTCATCTGACAGAACACCTGTTATTTCTAAGGTCAAAAGTTTTAATTATTTTGACATTGCATGCCACATTATACCACACAATATAAATAATCAATATGAATAAGCATAATGCATCCAAAGGTAGTTCTTACTATAGGGTTATAATAATATTTTTAAGCGCTAAAATTCTTCACTAAATTCTAAATCTCAATGAAACAGGAAATCAAGAAGAAACAGAAGGTCTGAATTAAATATTGAGATGTTTTCCGATAGAGCCAGGGTGGGAAAAAAACACAAAAGGTATGGATATGATAGGCTAAGTATACCTCAGAGTCAGGAAGGTGATGACTCATGACCTTAAATGAATGAAGCATCTGACATATAAGGAATATCTGACATCTATAGGGAGAGGCTTAGAGATCTGGGAATGTCAAGAGAGGACTCAGGAGGGATCTTATCATTGTGCATAAATACCTGATGAGGAGGAGCAAAGACCCTTCTCAATAATTTCCACTGACAGAAAGAGAGGCAATGGGCACAAACACCTGAGATTACACCTGGGCACAGAAAAACTCCTTTTTACTGCAAGGATGGTCAATCAGCAGAACACATTGGCCAAGGAGGTTGCAGAGTCTTGATTCTGAACCCAACTGGACACAGTTCTGGATAACCTGCTTTGGAACTGCTTGAGATTGGAGTGGATTATCTCCAGCAGACCTTTCCAACCTTGATTGCTCTGTGCTTCTGTACTTCCATAAATATGTCATACCATTTCGGTAGTCTTTCGTCTATCAGTCTCTAATATTTCCTTGAGTATTTCTCTTTTTAGCCAATAAGAACAATTATATGTAGCTTAACTGAATTACTACTTGCTCTATTTTCAGAAAAGATGACAGATTGGCTGACTGAATGCTGCCAGCAGCAGGGGTTAACATCCAAGGCTCTGAAGTAATGGTAAGAATATTTTCCTAAAAATCCACATACTTCTTGGTATTTTTTTTTAAGCCACTCAAAAGCTAGATTGGAAAGACTAGAGGAAGGACTCTATCAAGGAACATCACAATAAATAGGAGACAAGTTTCCAAGCTCTCTATTTAATCAGGGTTCCCCAACATAACAGAATTTCTCCATTAAAATTTACCTTGTACCAGAGTTAATAGACTTTTAAAGCTTTCAAGCTTTCAAGCTTGGAGCATTGAGATGCCATTTCATAAATTCACTCTGAAGTTCAGCTCTCATCTCCATGCCTAAGGACACACCTTCACCTGCAGCTGTAGTATAGTGATTTCAGGATGACTGGCAAGCACCAAAGCATTCGCCCTCTATCCATTTTTCTTTTTAAAACTGGACTAGAAGTTCATTCACACAGTAGTCAGCATCTCAGTGTCCTCAACTGAAACGCAAACAGGAGACTCCCCCACTAACTTTTAAGATAACTTTGTGTGTATGTATGTGTAGGTATGTTGCATGCCGGGCTCCAGCAGCAGTAGAGGTGCAGGGGGCTCTGTGAGGGGAGGCCAGCACTGCCTTGTGCCAGACAATGTGCCAGACAATGTGCCAGACAATGTGCCAGACAAGGTGCCAGAGCCCATTCCAGCCAGCTCCACCCAACCCACCACGGGACACAGCTGAGCCCCACGGACAGGGTGGGAGCGCTTCTGGCAAAGCGTGTGTCAGAAAGGGCAGAAATGATACAGAGGGGGTGAGCATTGAGGGGGAAAAGTCAAAGAAACAGTCCTGTGAGATGGGGCCAGGAGGAAAAAGAGAGAAGGAGCAGGTATCCCGAAAGGGACAGCAGCCATGGAAGACCTGAGCGGCTGCACAGATTTATTGTAAGCACCCAAACTTCCTTAGCTCTTTCTGTAATTAATGCCAGCAAAAGTATTTCAAAGGGCTTTGTCCCATGGCAAAAATAATTAAAAAAGGGTTTAGAACCATGAAGTGGCAAAAATACCCCAAAATATCCAGACTACAGACCATCCTGCAACCCCTACTCTTCATGGAAGGAACAGACGGTGCCTGCTGCAATAACAAGGGGAAGAAGAGAAAGAGTCTTTTGAATCTCGAGAAGGAGAAGTTGTGTCTTCCCTCACTGTTTTAATTTTATTTCTTGGTCTTGTTGCTAATTTCCAATACACAAATTAATTATTAAATATTCATATCAATTGGCAAGAAATTAAATTAGTTTTCCCAAGTCGAGGGTTCTTTTTCCCACAGGGCAGTTGGTAAATTATGTCCCTGTCATTATCTCAGCCCAGGGATTTTCTCACTCTTCTTTTACCCATTTGCTCCTCTGTCCCATAGAGGGGAGGGAGGGTGGGAGTGGCCACACAGGTCCTTGGCTGCAGTGGAGGCCAGTCTGCCACAGACCAGGGGCTTGTGATAGGGATCCAGGTCCTTGAAACCTCAGATCTCCCGAGTGTGCAGTGAGGGCACTTGGTCAGTGATTTGACTGTGTGTTCACTACAGGTTGTCAGGAAAATATCAGTAACACTGTTAGGAGATGCTCTTATTTTACACAGCGCTATTTTTAGTTTCTTTCTCAGTATAGGACATTTGTTCTAAAGAGTGTGTAAAAATTCCAGTTGATGTTGCCTTTTGACAGCATAGTGCGTGTGAGCACACACAATCAACTGGAAAAACCTGGCATGCTAGATGTCTACCTTATCCTGATGAACAGAAGCAATAGAGAAAGGCTCAGTGAAGCTTCTCTAATTATACTTTAATTTATGTGCATATCTTTTCTACTGGGCCCTTTTCTTCCCACAATACCATTTGAAGGATCAGCATTCTGCTTTTAACCAATCAAATAGTCATGGTTCATAAAGGACAGGAAACCAGGAACAAGAGATCTGGTGTTTGCCACTCAGCATTGTAGTGCTTAGAGTGTGAGGAGTAGGGCAGGATGGCTTGGAGGCAAAGCTTTGCTCTCAACCATGGTCTTTGCATCATCTCCCTGAACTACATGCATGGGTTAAGCTCAGAAGCTCTTGGAGATTGCCAGTGGGTCTGGGCTTAAAGCTGACCTTTTGCTTGAGTGCAAAAATTAGTGTGCATTGAAGCCTGGTAATGCTCAAGAACTTTTGGGGGTTTGGGTTTTTTTAAATTGAAGTACTGTGAATAAAATGTCATCCTTCTTTGTTTTGCAGTTCATTTTCAGGGAAGTCGCTGTTGTTATTGTCACTTGTATTTCATTGGCTTTCAGAAGAAGTACAGTACTCTGGTCCTTAAGTTTACACAGTATTCCTAGGAGACAGAAATATTGCTGAAAAACAGTGAGGTCTCAAAGGTCTCAAGAATTACTGTCTTCAAAAACGTCATGATTCCTTCCACAGAAATAACTTTTTTAAGGCTTATTGACAGCTACTGATACAGAAATATATTCAATAAAACAGCTAGTCAACTTGAAAAAGTGGCAGTAACAAATAATGAACACTCCATTAGGAATGAGAACATCTGGTCATCCTAAGATGTGGAGAAAAACTACAGCACTTAAGGCCAAGTTCCCATTGTCTTCTAAATATTTTATCATAAACATCCAAACTTACTCAGCTCCTTCTTTAATTAATGTCAACAAAAGTATTTCACAGGGCTTTGTCACAAGGCAAAAACACAAAAGAATTTAAGTGCATGAAGAGGGTAATATATTACTGAAATAATGACTATAAACTAAAAGTGCTAGAGAATAAATAATTTATAACCAGACCTGTCCAACTGTTTTAGTTGTCTTAGTCTAAGCTAAAAAGACAGGCATATGTTTATCCAAAAGGCTCCTATAAAAAAATACATTCTACCACAAAAATAACACCAAATCTCAGATGTTGCTTAGGGCAGACAAAATAAACCATGAAAGGTCATCATATATTTAAAAGCATTGTGGAAATACTGTGTAGTTCTGCATTGCAGCTATGAGGTATAGTGACTTGGTTAGCCTGTTTGAATTGATGCTATGGGATATGTTAATCTAAATAAATAATTTGTTTCAACAGACACTGCCTGCAAGTGCCAAACAGCATGCACATGTTTGTTCATCATATCATCATTTCTGTTTAGGCTGAGAAGATTGTGAGGACTTGCATATTTTTTGATATACCTATCTGTGTAAAACTAGTACATACAAAATAGGTAAAGCCAGTACTACTGTTCTTGTCTAAATTTGATTAAAAGATTAAAAGCAGATGAGCTGTGGTAAAATTAAGCTCACTGATAATCCACAACACATATTGCATCTGTGTACTAACATAGTCTCCTTCTCATCTGAGTAAATTAGCCCTCATTTAGTGATGTGTTGTGCTGCCAAACCACTTCCAAGCAGTTTGTTTTATTTCTACTTAATCTCACAATTTAGACATTCCATAAAAACTAAACATGAGTGCAGACTTCGAAACCACAGAACCAGGAAAAGAGCTGTCAGAGCCTGCTCTTGTGGCAGAGAGAATTTGCTTCTATTATTTATTCAGCAGAGAATGAACACAAGGGGACAAACAGGAAAATAAAAGGGGGAGGAGGCACTCTGAGTTTAGAACAGAAAAAGAGGGTGCATTTAGGAAAAGACTCTCCAGAAACCTTAGACCATATGCCAGAGACTATTTCTGAGAGTTGGGTATAGCTAGCAATATATATACATACTTTATTTGTTTTGTACAGACCTACACACCATTTGTGCCATCAAAATCAAAGAGTAGTTGTCCTACAAACCTTTTGGCAGTCCTTCTGTTTTGTTGCTGTACTACAAATTGACCATGAAAAGGTTTGAGGAGAGATACCCACAGAACAGCCAAGGTGGGCACTGGCACCAGGCAGTTGGGTACCTGGATGGAAAAACTAGAGAGTGCTGAGAACACCAGATTTGGGGTCTACAGAGCATGACAGTGAGACAGAAGAAAGATAAAGTAGTGGAACTACTGGGACCACAAGAACCCTAACAGTCCTTCACAGGGAGAATCACAGCAGATCTGTACATGCTGGAAATTTATGGTTTGCAACTTTAAAAAAAATCAGCCTAATTGTGTGAAGGATGAGCTGCAGGGACAAAAATGTGCAGTATACATTTATGTATACAGATACACAAATACACTGGAACAAATATATTTCTGAAACTAAACCCTCAGGAAAATCAGTGATCTGTGGAAGTACCTGGCAATCACACGATTTTGGTACCATGGCATGAAACACTGAGGAGCGTGGACAGCATTTGGCTGTGATATCAGTTCACAGTATTAGAAGAGAGGAAAGCACAGGACTGAGTTGAGCTTGCCATGAATCATTGAAATCAGAATAGAAAATGGCTCAAGAGTCATCCTCATACCTGTATTGTCTTCCTTCAAATATTCATTAAAGCTTTTCTTTGCCACAATTGCTACAAGAACCTGGAGCACATGAAATGTATTGATGTGCAGGGCTAGCTGGGATTCTTTCAAAATCTATACATTCAGCTTTTCCTGTCTCTCTGCTGACTCCAAATTTTCAATTCTGAAGCTTAAGTTCTTCTGTTCAGTGCTCTATTTGCACATAGTGTCCATTTTGTGCATTTGATTTCTCCATATTACAATATAAATGTATTACAGTAGAAAGCCAGGTTTTCTTTATAATATAGTGTATTGCAAAGATTTTCTTCTTTCAAGAGATTCATAGAAGGTAGACATTGATATGGGTCTTTTATTAAATTAAGTCTCTATTCTCTATACCTCTACAAATCCATAAATTTACATTTAATAATGTTACAAGTCCCGATTTACAAACACTTGCTTTTCTGTGGTAGATTTCTGTGGTAGGTTTATGTGGTAAATTTTACTGTGTTTTTTCAGCAGAGTCCAAGCTCTTTTATAACAATTGAGATGAAACCAGGCTGCTTGTTGGTTTGCCTCTTTTAATTAGCTCCAGGGGGTATTCTCCACCAAGCAACTGACATAGATGCAAAGTGTCTATCAAGGAATTTAAAAATTAAAACAATTATTCCCCTAATCATCCCAACACAGATATTATGTAATCCAAAAATACATAATCCAATGAAGAACAGAGGAATTAGGGTATTTTTTTAAAGAAAACGTTCCGTTTGATTGAACAAATATTACATCTGAGTGGAACCTTGAAAGAATGTTCATTCATATGCTTTCTTGAAATTCATTTTAGGCATGTTAGTGAAGAGAAGAATTCAAATAATTCTAACTATCCTTTAGGAATAAAATGTCTGAATGTAACTTCATTCAGCTTCTAATACCTTTTGAATGTGTTAGTAGCTGCACGAACCAAAGACTGAAAAGAAAAATTAAGATGTTAAAAAGCTGATTTTTACCACATTTATGTACAAACACTACATGTAACTGAAGGCTTTTTTATAATACTGGATATTCTTTTAATTTGTCCTTCAGACAGGAAAATATAACTAATTGTAAATTTTTGTTTCTACACCTGTGCTGTCACTTTAGTCTTTTGGACATTTCTACATCCCTAGCAACAAAAAGTTACAAAAGTGCTGGTGTTTGGTTCAGTAAAACAGCGTCACACATTTGTCCCCATCATGGAATGTGTCATTTGCAGACACAGAATACTTGAGGCTGGAAGGGGCTTTAGAAAATCACCTGGTGTGCAAGCAGGGTCACCTAGGCCTTGCTGCCCAGGACCTCCCTGTGTTCAAGGGAGTTGTCCTCCCAATTAGTATGATGAGCAAAGCCCCTGCATATACCTTGGAGTTCTGTGTCCAAGGGCCAGCACAGTGCTATGTATGGAACATTGTGAAGCTGAACTTAATTGGTGGGTACCAGGAACACAAGCTGTTTTCACTAGAAGCCAGTGCAAGGAAAATCAAACCTTGGTCGAGTGTTAAAAATACACCTTTAAAAACAGGCTAAATTAACATATTTCCATTGTTTTCAATTTGCTCATGTGCCCTTGAGTAGCAGCTTATTGCTTTCTACTTTGTAAGTAGATACTGTGGTGATTTTCTTGAGCCAATAGCCTGTGAGCAACTTTTTAGTGGAGGAGAGATTGAAGTGGATGGAGGACCACTGCTCCTTTTCTCTTACAGAGAGCAAAGCCCTCCTGCTTTGCAAATAACATCTTGAATAACATCAGCCATGCTAGGTTTATGTGAGCAGGATGACACACATCACTCTGAGGGAATGAAAGGGAACATCAGCAGGCAGCCTAAATGGCAGCGTATTTACTTATACACTATTCATATATTCATAAATTCACACCAGCTGAGGATCTGGCTCCTGAAGCTCCCTTTCAGTCCAAGAAAGCAAAGTGCCTCATCACAGAGCAACAAACTGCTCACAGTTGGTGCCATTCAAGGTGCAGTTTGCAAAAGCAGAAGTACTTTGGAAAGACTGGAAAAATAGAAAGGACAGTGATTTTCACATCCAGTTCACTGAAATGCTCTGTTTTCAGATTCAGGAGAATGACCAGAACAGTTAATATTTACTGCTAGTTTATAAACCTCTGAGAAAACAAAAACCTGAATAGTTACTGATAATTATGTTTGAAAATTAATATTTTTGTTAACATTTATATCATACCATAAATATCATTGAGAGCAGTTTGTGGATATGAGATTTTCTCATTTTCATAATTCAAAAACCTCCCTTTCTCAAGCAGGCAAGCCACCCAGTCAAGTAAACATACAAATCTGAAAGAGGCAGTCCCATTAAGATGGATGTTGTTCAGCAGCGCAGAAAATATGCTTTGTTACAGAAAAAATAATTCTCTGGTAAAGTATATGAACAAGTGAAGTAATGATATTGGATTTCTACTTCTTTATCAGGAATTGATTTAATTTACAAGCTAGGGCCACAAAATGCTTACAGAAGTAACACTGATCAATTATAACTGCTCAAATTTTGCAGGGTATTATTTTTTCAGGGTGAGTTAATTATTTTGCCTCATTTTCTGTGCATTCTTATCATCATTTGAGAAAGGATATTTTGAGACAAGTTAGGTTTTGGAAAGATAGTTTGGACAGGGGTCACTAATTAGTAATAGTGCCTAACAGCAGTTTTGCTGGCTCAAGGAGCAGCTGTATTTAAGCAACAGCCTAATTTTATATTACCTCTGCATGCCACGAACATGGGGAAGAGAAAAATATTCAGAAGAGGAAAGAAGTCATGCTGAGGTAAGTTCACATCTCAGCAATACTTTGCCTTGTAGCAGACCAGTACAGAGACAGTTAGTGAAGAGCTGCAGTATGTGCTGCTGTGACAGCAAATATTTCTGAACAGCAGAAATGCAGAAAACCACTGAGGTGGTTGACACAGTGCTTGTAGCAGTCTGCAGTGGACCAATGTTCCATGACAATGGGAAACCTGCATTTATCTTCATCTCCTGACCTTCTAGCCCTTCTGTATTTAAAAAATTAGGAAAGAAAAAGAAAAAGAAAAAAAAGAAAAAGAAAAAGAAAAAGAAAAAGAAAAAGAAAAAGAAAAAGAAAAAGAAAAAGAAAAAGAAAAAGAAAAAGAAAAAGAAAAAGAAAAAGAAAAAGAAAAAGAAAAAGAAAAAGAAAAAGAAGAAAAGGGAAAAGGTAAAGGTTTAAAGGATGTAGAAAGAGACCAAAGCAGAGAGCTCATAAAAAGCATGAAACTGATAGAGGACAGTATACTAAGATCAGCATTCATTTAATTAGGGAACTTGGTTCTGCATCCTTCTTGTCAGAGATCTTCCCTCTATTCCTGCAAAAGCTTCTCTGCAAGCAGGAGAAATCCTCACCCATAACGAAAATGACAGAGCTTAAAATATCCACCTGTTCAAGCTACTCATATTTAATTTTTCCCAAGGTAAATTAACATCCAGCTTAACAAACTCCTTTTCTAAATCACCACCCCTGAAATGGAGGGCTGAGATGACAAGAGGAGTAAAATATTCCCCAAAATGGAGAGACTAACACCTTGTCTGTTAGACAGAGCACAAGTAACAACTTTACTGCACAAGTTTCTCTGGCACCACCCCTACCAGAGGCAGGCCCAGCT
The DNA here is from genome assembly GCA_013400215.1 of Cisticola juncidis. Taxonomy (NCBI): domain Eukaryota; kingdom Metazoa; phylum Chordata; class Aves; order Passeriformes; family Cisticolidae; genus Cisticola; species Cisticola juncidis. The sequence continues at coordinate 123,283 of VXBR01011322.1, forward strand.
TTAGGAGAGAGCAGTCCAGGACATTGTGAAAAAGTCCATGTTCCTGGGCTGCTGAGCTTGACCATTACCCTGCTCCTCCATCATCCCACTTGCCATCTTCTGCAAGGGCTTTGTTCCACCAATTTCCCTTGGGTCTGCTTTCACATAACTCCAGACAAGCTTGTATTGGGCAAGGAATTTCTTGGGCAGAATTTCTGTTCCTGTGTGAGAAAGGTTGGACTACCAATGCCTTCCCTGCCTGAACTTGTGTCAGGGTCTGCTTGTGCATGGGAGTGGAAATTCAAACAGACTTAAAAGAAGGGGAGAAAGCAGGATCTGAAAAAGGGGGGGTAGATGGGTGCAGTGAGTGGGTGGCATTGTAAGACTAGATGTAGGAAACTGAGGCAAGCTAGGTGGTGTTTTTTGGAAGGCCATTTTGTGTCCAGACTCTGCATCTTACCATGAGACTAAATTTTACATGTCACCATTATTGTTATAGTCTCAGCTCTGCTCTGGAATCACAGTCTGGATACACTTTCAAAAGCCATCTGTGCACAATATAGGTGATCAACATGCTTTCTGCATGGCCAAGATCTGTTCTTTATCAGCTGTAAACAGTGGAAATAGAAGTGATTGAATAGCATGCACTTATCTCTGCAGCCAAAACCCCAGACCACTGCCTGTGCACAGCCCATATATTCACACTTTAGGATACAAGCACAAATATGACAGATGAAAACTTTCTGTGTTCCTTGTTGCCATATGTTCAAAGGATAAAAATCTAGACAGAATCAATCATCTTTTATATAACCCAAGTATTAATTGGAGTGAGACTAATTAGTTACCTACCTTTGATGAGAAATGAGAAATGAGTTCTCCTCCTCTCTTTTTTAAAGTGAAAGATTTACTAGTCAATTTTAATATTTTAAACATTTCCTTCCCTTTTAATCTGTGATACAAATTTAATAGAGATACCTCTGCAGCAGAAAAGATTTCTGCAAACTGATTCTCATACATAAGGTGAAACAAGACCATTTTTCAATAAATTCCAGGAGTCAACAGCAAGCTGAATATAATGCTCTGCTGCTGGGCTTAATTAATAAATTTGGAATATAGATTTAAAATGTCAACCTATGATGTAAACGCTAATAAATTATATCATCATTAGTATCTCTGACTATAAAATTTCCATTCCAGTCTCTCTTAAAAGTAAACAAACTAATATACATTGCAATTTGGTATGCTGACCCAATAAAGCCTTGCTCATTATCCCAAAGAAATGAATAAATATGTCATAAATAATTTTGTTGGCTTAATAGATCTGTACTATATGTAAAATATATATTAATGGCAAAAAGCCTTTCTGGTAAAAATGTATGCAGGTCTGCTGAATGGAAGAAAAAATATCTATACGTTTCAGTGTCATTTGAGGAATGATACTCTTTATTCTCACTGTTCATGACATTGGTAGTAGTAGTATCGCTACCATGTATCGAAGTATAAAATACTCATTATGAAAGTAGTATTCTCTGCTAGAAGTTAATGTAAATGAGAAAGCTGAACCTTTTGGATTTTTTTCTGTCAAGAAAAGAAATATACAACAGTTTTCCCTCACATCTTAGTGGGTTTGAGAGGTTCTAACACAGCTAGAAGTCTGTTGGTACATCTATTTTATCAGTTAATAGATGATAAATTCAATAGAAAATGCTTAATGAAAGCTTCATGAACTATCCCAGGTCTCCTGAGGCTTATGCAGAACAATTCTAATCTTTCATAGCATGATTTAGTAAACTGCAACAGCTCCATGCGTTCCCAGCTTACACAGATTTAGTGAACAACTTAGAAATGAAACAAGGCATCATTATTTTGAATAAAAACATGATAGAAAGAGTTTTATCACCAAAAATTCACCAGAATGCAAATGCATCCTCAGGAACTTGACTTGAATGATCACTTTCTATTGAGGAATTTTCTTTCCCAGAATAATACATTCAGTGTTCATGAACCCTTACATAATGTTATATTTACAGGGAGCAAAAACAGTAGCATTTCTCAGTCTTTGTTTTCTTCACTGTTTTCAGTGTTAATCTTGTATAAAAATTATGTTTGTATAAACATAATTTTATTTAATTGGAAAAATTTTAATGTTACATATGGGCTGAAAATACTGCACTCCGAGAAAATACCTTTAAAATAGAACATTCTTTATGGTGTACAATTGGACCCTTATGCATATAATTTTTTAATTAAGAACTAAAAATATTGATTTATGAAGTGCAGTTTTACCCATAATATCTTTACTGTAACTTCTGAAATATTCTACCTAGTATGTATTGGCTAGGGAAATATTGCAATGCTGAATTTCTCAGGGAGTGTGGTTTCAATGTAATTGTGCATGTCTGTGTTAGCTCTGGACCTCACACAAGGTCTGAGTATCAGTTAATTCATATCAATGATCTAGCTACTGCTGAGCCACCCAAAAATATTTGTGAAGGCTTTGCCTTCACAACATCTATACCCACCTAGTAAATGTCTGAATAAGTATCCTAAGTTTATTTCATAAAATAAATTAAATGTTAAGTCTCTGTATGTAGTGACACAACAAAGCTGAAATGTGCTAAAGATAAAACTGGACTTGGATGTGCTTTATTTCTTCTACTGTTACTACTTCATTCATGTTGGTTCCCACAAGTAAATAAATTTTTCTGTTCTATTTCCCTATCTCCATATCAAAGATGAGAAGGTGGACCTTGTACAATTTGCAGAAAACTTTCTGTTTACTACTACCTTACACACTCAGTAGCCAGGACAATGTTCAGCATATGGAAGACTACATGACTTCCATGTACATGACTTCCATGAGAGAGGTCCAATAAATCCTCCAGCTATTGGACTGAAAGTCTGTAGTCAGCAGTAAGTATCGGTTTGCTCTGGCAGGATTTTGTGCTAGAACATAGAACGCTGCTGCCAACCACCCTGACCATCTCTGTAGTCAGTTCCATCCTCCCCCTTCCTCTGTGTGACCCAATTTCCTTGCCTACATTCTTCATTAAGTGCCTTTCCTAATGGGAAAAAATGGTATTGGGGAAAGAAAAGGGAAGCCAGGGGCAAAGGTTTCCCAGCTGCAAAGACTGCTCATGGTAGGGAAGCTGAAGACAATGATGCACATTTTCTGGTCCAACCATCAGTCTCTCCTGCCTCTCTGCTTTCATGTCTCTCTTCCTGACAGCTGTTCAGTAAAGATACATCCAAATTCAACTAAAATGCAAAATATCAAAATGCTGAAAGAGGAAATTGAGGGAGGATAACTCTCATGTGTACTTGGAAAACCAAATGGAAAAACCAGTTTATTGATTTCTGAGGGAAAAAAAAGCTCTGCATGATTAGTGATTTACTTGGAAAGAGAAGAAAGTCTTTTTGATATGCAACTACAATAGAAGGTTAAAATAAATTAATCACAAACAAAATATATTTAAAATGTACATCACACTAAGGTCCAAAAAGCCACAGATTATTATAATATCAATAACAAGAATAACAAATTTAGCAAAGTTTTGTTCATGCTTGGATATAGAAGAGATACATGAGTTTCAAGCAATTGTCATTTTGCTGAAATCAAAGAGGTAATTAAAAGCTTCAAATAATATATACCACAAAAATTTCCACCTTTGTCCTCTCTTTTACAAATTATTCATTCCAAGTTCAAGGGCACACAGATTTACATTTCCCCTTACATAACACACTGCACAGTTGAAACTAGCAACAAATTCTTCCTCTCAAAAAAGGGATATAAGTCCCGCAAAGTTACTTGCTTAGTAACTGTTGAAATATTATCTTAAATTGCTACTTAAATGACCCTCAGATGAATACTGGATACCAGAATTCCAGACCTTGGTCCTTGCATCCACCTGCTCTGCTGGGAGTCCAGCTATGGCATAACTTGCTGAAAGGTGAGTTAGAGCTAGATTTATGGCTTAATTTAGATGCAGTCATTTTAAGAAAGGACAAGTAAATTCTCATAAGTATTAATCAGACTCAGAGCTCATCAGGAGTTTTTTAAATTTGAGCTGGGAGACTGACTAAAGTGAAGCAGAGGGCTGTGGTCAAGCAGAGAGATTCAGAGAAAATGTTGCACCTGAGTGAGCCTGCTAATACAGGAGAAGCTTAAAGCATCACAGTTGAAAAGAAACCCAGTTTGAAAAAACTCTGATTGGTAGCAGAAATCAAGCAACTTCAATTAGACTTGCCCTTAAGGAGATGTCTGAAGCTGCAATATGGGTACAAATTGCATTGCATTGAGAAAATACAGAAACTGTCTCTCTCGGAAACACAAAAATCTACTTTGAACAAACAATAGGCCTGCTAACATACCAAGTGGAACAAATTAAAACTGTCAACATCATAGAAACTGTTTAAAATTGGTAACTTAGCATGACCCTAAAGCAGAATAGAAATTAGATGTTCTGATAATGTTCAGAAAAATGAAGGCAGAGATCGGCAGCCTGCCCTAGGAAACAGCAAAGTTGTAACATGCAGAGCCCTTCGATGAAGTGTTGGCTCATCCACACCAAACACAGCTTTACAAACTTTTATAAATTGTATAATAATATCTGAAAGAATAATCACCCAAGGAAAAAAAGCCATTAGCACTGAGCAATCATTAGATGAGGGATTTATCACTAGTCTTCTAAATAATCAGTCATGATGGTTGTGAAAACTTCCTTAAAAACGCTATTGGATCAATATATAATCTCTACTGTAATGTAATGTGTAATCAATAAGCATGTGGAGAGTCTACTAACATACAACCCTGCTTTCTTCCTAGTGCTGCTGTTTGGTTAAAAAAAAAAAAAAAGTTTGTGCACATTGATGTAGATTCTAGCAAAGTAAACACCTGTCCCTGGCATGTTTTTTTCAAATTCAGAAAAAAAATTCAATTGACAAACTGACAAATTTGATAAACAGATAAGAAAATTAAGACTTCCAAAATACTTGCGGTATGCACAGCAACCAGTCCCACAAGAATTTAGGAATCAAACTGTCAAGCAGTGTTGTACTTAGCCTTTAGGCATTCCAATGGAAGACAGCTAGACCCACAAGAAACAGTATACCAAGCACAGAGCAGCCCGAGGGAAAGAGGTCCTGAAGAAAAGGGTTACACTGAGTTAATGCCCAGCACTACCAGGCAGCACAGCCTCCCTTTTGGGATTTGCAGCCTGGTGAGTTCTTAGACCCATTTCCCTCTACCTCAAGACAAACCAACCAAACAAGCTCTCTCAAGGTACAGCTTTTTGTAGGTGGAATTGTCTAAGATAAGAATCAGCTCTCTGCAAATACTTTCTGAGGACACAGGAGAAAAAGTCAGAGTATGAGAGATGTAGGCTTGGCCCAGGAGCTCCCTGTTCCCACCACATCTAGTGCTACCAGGTAACTGTAATATTCTAGTCTAGGTCTTAGCAAATGTAAATGGTGAAGATTAGAGAGAAGCTGGATCATGGGTTTGGTGTTAGGTGTTTCCACTCAGTCTAAATCCCCATAAGACACTATGGCCTTTTCCTAATCTTTGAATGAACAGCTTTAGGATGCCCTGCTAAAGCTGCTTCAATCATTCAAAGTCAAGGAAAACAAAGCATGAGACTGTAGCACATTTAATGCTGGTCAGATAAATGTAATAATGTGGTATTATGCTGAACTGATATGCTTGACTGGTTTCTTGCTGACTGGACCACAATGTGCTGGAACTGCAGTCTGTGACCTTTCAGGGGTGAAAGTTGTTCCACGGTGCTGACATTTACCCAGGCTTTGTGAGTTTCTGTCTCCTAATATAGTGACTGCTTTATGAGAGATCTTGGCATATTCCATGGGAAGGAAAAAAAAAAAAAAAGGAGGAGACCAGTGTAAAAAGTACTTCAGCTTCAGCAACCTAAGTTACCAGGATATAGAAAGGAGAATGTAACAAATTTTACATTCGTAAGACACATAAACTTACTATGCTCCCCAGGGAATGGCAGCTTACCAAAACTCCATTAATATTACAGCTGTGGCTTAAATTGAGTGGGTTTTACTGCACAGATGAACGGTGTCTGTTCCTTGCTAGGTCTGTCCTAGTTTCACATGCTTCATTTTCTACCTCCAAACTTCTGTTTGCTGGTGTTCCTGGCTGCAGATGTTTCTTCCTGTTCTTCCACTAGAATAATATCTGTTTGTTTGTAACAATTATCTGCAGATGATAAAACCTGAAGATCTTGAAATATACTCAGAAAACTGCAAAATTTACAAAGCTTTGACCAAAAGTCCCTGCAATATAACAGATAATACTTATCACTAAAAAGCAGGCAGCAGAGAAGGCAGGCAGCTTTCACATGCACTAATAACATCACACTGTGAAAGCTGAAGAGAGGATGCTGTTGCCCTGACAGATAATTTTGTCAATAACATGGCTTTTCAGTTACCATTTTTATCCAGGTGAATAGTATATTGATATTGTTATAAGAATTTTCTTGGATCCAAAATTTACAATTAAAGCAAATTGAGTGTCCATGCTATTACAATAAAATAGAAGCTAAAACTGAAAAAATATGCAAAGCAAGAGAAAGTGTATTGCTTTGGCTGGTCTCATGTGTTTAAGATGACTCACAGCATTTTACTGAATTATAAGGGCCAGCAGCAATGGAAAGATTATTCAGGGTGGGATAATTTCCTAGTGGGGTAGGCAAAATGCAGCCGCGCCCAGGTTGTCCTCAATCCTACAGCCAGAGTAAGGAAGGGAAAAAAAAAATAAAGGGACTTATGCATGATACTGACATTACATCTGCCACAACAGCCACCCAGGATCACTCACAGCAGCAGTTATATTATTGTAACTTATGCCAGCAGTCTGCTCTGATACACAGCTGGCCCAGGGTCATGGCACTGGCATCCAAAGTAATTTACAGCATCTGTGCACCTCCCCCAGGTTACTGTGTGTGCCCCACAGCTACAGTGAAGAGTTTGGATCATTAACTTTAGAGGCATTTAACTTATGCTTGCATTATGACTGCTGCCTGATGGCATCCTACTCCTCTCTGTTCTCAGGTTGCCATGACAAACTAAAAATCTTGATGCAATGATTAGTTAGTAAATCAGGTAAGTTCCATGAGAGTTTAGATAGTAGCTCTGCCTCCAGTATCTTAACAGATAATCATTTTCATGGCCCCTTGACAGTGGCAACAGTTATGACTTCTGCATTCAGCCTCATTAGCATTTCTAGGATTCAGCATTTTCCAAAGATGCAGTCGTTCTTTGATTCATGAACACTGCAGCACTGCACAGAGGATACACATGGCCAAATATTCATTAGCCTGGATTTAGGCACCTGTGTACATGATCTGCATTATTGGTAACATTTAGCACATCTCTCTGGCATCATGAGAGTGTTTCTGCTCATATTTTGATAAGAAATCAGCTTCTTTTTCTCCTTTTGTCTTCACCCTTAACCTAAGGCATTTGTTTCATGGCATTGTAAATGATCGTTTTTGATTTTGATGAGTTGGTGTTTTACCTGTGAGTCTGAGTTAAACTGATTGATTTATGTGTCTTTTTAATGAGCACATCCAGAACCAGGTATTTCCTAGACCTCCATTTTCCCCTCTAAACAGTAAATACTGAAGATCAATGTGAACTGAATTCTGGATAATCTTGATTTCTATAACAGTACTTCAGGAATTTTTTTTATTCAAAAGCTATGAAAAAGAATAGCTTGTATTGCTCTTGTCAAGAGCAGCGATATTATGTGACAACTATGTTAATAAGCATAGAAAAATTTTCTTTAGAGTAGCAAGCTGCCACTATGAAAAGAACAGCATAATTTTTTTGTATAAAGAATTTATTTATGAGTTTATAGCTAAAGATAACAGTTCTGTCATGTGAATCTTACATTGTATTATTGTATATTGCAGTAAGTAGACTATTATGTGAATATGACCAAGAAGGTCTCTAGCACAGATAAGGCCATTGCTGTACCTGAAAATCAAATTCCCATACAAAAAATTGTTTTGGGGTTGATTTTAAGCTGTTCCTTTTCTGATAAATCTTGATCCTCACACCATTTTAATTACAGGTGAAGTAAAAATAATCTCATTGTGTTCATACATTGTTAACTATCAATCTTCAGGTGTATGATAAAATGACAATCCAGGGATGCTCACCTCACACCCAGTGGGACTTTCTGCAGCCCATCAGAAAGAAGAATCCAGCATACAGCTGCTTTCAGCAGCCCTTTCTCTTCAGCCAGTTCAGCAGCAACCAAGAGTAGGGGTTAATTCTAACAAATTGATTTGCTTCTGCTAGGTCATGAGGGAACAATCACAAGGGGAAATGATGGTGAGGAGAAGATTGCAGCTGTAACAAGGACAGCTCATGTAGGCAGTTTTTCCTGGCTCCATGACACCTCCAAAGAAAGGGACTCTAGAGCTGATAGTTTGCCAAGTTGCTCCAGTGGCAGCAACCAACCCCAGGATGTTTTTTTCTGGGTGCATCTGGGGAGATCACACTTGTGGATGATGTGGTCAAAGTGGACAGAGTAATCCCAGTTCTCTTGAGAAGTGTTAAATGCACTTGACTTCCCCCTGGATCTGAAGGGCAAACTTTTCTATTTGCTGCCTTTTTTTAGTTCAGGTTCTTCAACTTTTCTGGGCAACAACCACCAGATTTGAACTGGATTCTTAGGTTTTAAACTAAAACTGAGATATTAGCATCAGTTTAGGACTTCCAAGTCTAAATTATGAGGTGATGCAGTATAAATTCCAGCCATTGGCAATGTTACATCTCATTGATGGATATGAGGATTTTTGTATCTCTTCTAGCACCATTCAGCCACGTTTTTTAGCAGAAATTTGAATTTTATTGTAATAAAAAATAATGAACATTTGCATTTTTACTATGATTTTTGGACAGATTTTATCCATCCTTTATCACAAACACCACTTGAAAGATAAATCATCCTGCTACTGAAATGCAAAATGATTTAATGAGGCACACTACTGTAAACTCTATCTTGTTCTCATCTTTTTCGTTATCGAGGGAGTGCAACATCAAATTAGTTTAACTTCTTGACTCACAAGAGAATGCAAAGAGCACACAAATTAAGATTCACCTGCAAGAATGTTTCAGCACCAGGATTAAATGAGAATGCCCAGTTGATTGATAAGCAGAATTTAGCACAGGCAAATAAAATCCTTGGGGACCAAACCTTCCCAGTGCTCAACGTCACTTAGTATGACCCCATTTGTTTCAATAATATGACAATTCTGAGACTAAAAATTTCAGCCTGATGATATACAAAAAGGTTTGCATCAAGCTAGAGGTCTTTAATGATCCCCATTTCCGAATGCAAATACAACTGTATTTGTCACATATCTTTTACAATGACAAAAGCTTCATTTTGCCTTCCCAGTAAGGGAGGAGATGTCTCGTTGCTGTTGAGTTGTACACTCTTCATAATGACAAGGTCTCCTTTTATTCAAGACCTTATCCCTAAATCCATGATCTGAAGAAAGAATTAATATTTCACTTAATATGGCCAGATTACATGGGACTACTGCAATAGCTTTGTAGATTTTTACAGCAGGAAGAAAATCGGTGACCAGCCTGGACAAAAAACCCTACCAGCCACCTCCTCTCCTCCTAGACAAAAACAAACAAAAATGAAGTTGACCAGCAAGTACTAAATTTAACTAATTTATGAAATTTAACTAATCTTTCTCTATTCAGAAAGACCCTCTCTCTCAATTGCTATTGAAGCTATGTCCCACATGTTAATTTAATGTTGCTGTTGAAAATTAGTAAGTTGCTTGCAGTTTGAATTCTGTTGCCCTCAAGGAGGGTTACTTCCTCATAGTACCTGGTGTTGAATGTTTATCCATTAGTCGTTTTTCAAGCAGCAGCAGGGTGGCTGAACTTCAGCACTGTGCATATTTTCATACATTGCTTTTTTCACATGCTTTCATGCCTGGTGCATCATATAAGACACAGAATCATCTGTTTGTCTATAGAGGTGCTGTAGCCCCCCTGAAAAATTTATCTCTCTGGGGAAGGATACCCCTGAGAGAAACTGAGGTTTAGTCACTGTGTAGAAGAATTCAAGTTCTCGCTCTTTATTTTTTTTTCCTGTTAATTTCCTTAGATTTTGACAGAAGCACAGGATCAATTAGGTTGGAAAGGACCTTCAAGTTCATCGAGTCCAGTCTTTGATCAATCAGCAGTCTCTAAACTAGACCATGGCACTGAGTGTCATACCCAGATATTTCTTGAAAGCTTCCAAGGATGGTGGCTCCACCATTTCCCTGGACAGCCCATTCCAATGCTTTATAACCCTTAGTATGAAGAAATTCTTCCTGACCTCCAACCTAAACCTGTCTTTGTTGTGTTTGAGGCCATATTCTCTGGAAGAAGGGGATAATCCTCACCTTGCTACAACCTCTTTTCAGGTAGTTGTAGAGAGCAACAGGTGGGACAAGTTACAAAACATCTTTTTTTCTCAAGTTCTATTGTCAGAGTTTCCAACATGATAATTTTACTCCAGGTCACCATCTCAATTTTTCAAGAGCCTCAGTTGCCCATGACATTTGTTTCATGACATTTTTTATACCTGAAGTGCAATACCTTTTCTCTGCTATCCTATCCTCATAATTTTTTCCCCTGTGAAGTGATCTATTTTTTTTTTCACTATAAAATATTTTTCCAGTAAATGATAGCTAAGGTGCTGCTATTCTGGGTTGAACAGGAGTACTGTATCAATTGTTATCAAGCTTCTCCAGTGGGATTCATACTGCACAAGAGTTTATGCAGTCATTCTAATCCTTGTAAAAAAGGATGGAATAATCATATCCCAGCTGGAATTAGCCATCAAAATAAAATTTATAAAAATATTAGGTGTAGGTTCATCACTGAATTATTTATTAGAATTCAGAAATGTAAAGAAAATAGAGCAGAGCTTAAAAATCATAAAATGGCTGTTAAAATATAAATATGAGCTGATTTTTGCAGCTTTTTTGCTGTTGTTTGTTTTGTTTTGTTTTTGTTTTGCAAAACCAGAGCTGCAACTCTTCACAAAATAACTTATGGCCCCAATGACAAGGTAATGAAAACAAAAGAGAATTTTGAAAACAAAGTACTTTTAGAGGTGAGAAAAATATATGCTAGATTCTTGAGGTTTCTTTTGTACCATGCCAGAAGAACAAGAGACACACAAACAGTGAGGTTATGGTCACAATGAGTCACTGAAGCTGGGTACGGAGAACCAGGGGACACATCAGTGAAACTGGCAGGTCACGGGATCTCTTATTGTTTTTTCTATTAAAGATTTTGGTTCTATAAAGCCAAAGCAAAAAGCTGTATGCAGCTTGACAGATGAAATCACTGCAGAGAGAATACTGACAGCTGTGCAGCTCCTGTTCTGCCCTATATGATATCCATCCCACTGCCAGTCAACCAGAAAAGAACATTTAATCTGGTTATATAGCCCAAACACAATCTTTATTTTGTGGCAGATCTGTTATTGGTATCTGAACAGCTGGTATGGAGAAGAAACTCTTCAAACTACAGAATTGTCAGCCAGCACCTCCTCAGATAAAAGAGAGTGGCCCACTTTTCATCATGAATAACATGTTCAGGTCACCCTAGGTATTAAGCTTAGCAAGTGCAGTGCTGCTCAGAGATCCTGAGCAGGGGACAGCGAGGGCTGGCTGAGCTTGACCTGTGGGCCCAGAACAATCAGACAGTATTATCACTAGGAAATCTCTACTCAGATACAAACTGAAGTTTACCAACTTGGCCACATTTACACAGGTTTTGAAAAAGGACAGAAAGAGACAACTTTCTTCCTCAGATCCTCTTTCCTGCTCCCCCTCCATTCAATCTGTCATGAATTTAGACCACTTCAAGAACTGCTGTCAAAGGTATTAGCAAAAGCAGTAATAATATGATGCTGCAAAGCTGTGGTGTAACAAAGTTCCATGACAAGGGTCACTTTTTTACTGTAGACTACAATCATTTGAACTCTGATTCAAAACTTAGCAAGACAAAAATCCAAGTTAACAACTCAAATCAAATTTACCACACGGCAAGTTTATGCACAGTACTGGTTGCTACGAAAGATCAGTCACTGGTAAAAGCTCTCTCTGTCACAAGCAGAAACCCTTAGGGGTTTCCCAGCTCCAGGGGAGATCACCATCATGTAGTCATGCTGCTAAGCAGGGACAGCTCAAAGAAGGCTCATTTAGGCTGTCAATATTATGTGAGAGTTTCCACACTCTTGTTACTGGGTTAACCAGATTCAGCTTATGCTGCAAATGGTTGCTCCTGCAAGAAGGAAAAGCAATCCTTCAAAGGTTAGCCCAATCTCTAGGGAATATGTGCTGGTATTATTCCCAGTATCATTCCTAAAAGGGGAAAACACTACCAGTCTTGGCTGCATTTTTCTGGATGGGTTACCCCTTAGAGGTTCAACTTGTTTAACTGCTCAGACTAAAGACAAAGGTCCCTTTAGCCACTCAGAATATCCCTGTCTCTTTAACATGAAAATACAAGATCATCTGAAAGAATAAAGACAGATATAAGCAAGCTGCCAATGCTGGAATGCCTGTGGAGCATCTTTAATTACAGTCTGAGGCCTCAGGGGGAGACCCGGGAGCACAGTTACTGCAAAGTCATTAGCCCATGGCAATTTCAATTAAAGCCCATCAGGCCCAAAGAGATGTGCTCTGATGGAAGGAGAATTACTAGCTATGTTCTTTGGAATGAAATAGTCATACATTTTGGCATGGCATGGATATGAGACCTGATCAGAGCCCATCAGAATGCCTTGTGCAGAGCTTGGAAAGTGATGTTTCTGAATCTTCACTGCTGTGAGGTAAGGATAAGTTTCTGAGAAGGGAAATCATGGTTAGTTATATGGGTTACAATACAGGTGATTTGATGTCCTGATTCCAGCTGGTTTAAAGTTAACTTTCTTCTTAATAGCTTGTGAAGTTATGTGTTTTACTTTTAATATGACAATAATATTGATAATGCACTGATGTTTTAGTTGCTCCTAGTACTCACACTAAACGAAGAACTTTTCAGTGTCTTGTGCTCTGCCAGAGAGCAGGTGTACAAGAAGCTGGGAGGGAGTGTAGCCAGGAAAGCTAACCTGAACTGGAAAAAGGGATATTCCACACCAGAGAATGTCATGCTCAACCTATAAACTGAAGGCTGTTGTCTGGGGATTGCTGACTGTTGGCCAGGAACAGTCTACACATTGGTCAGTATGTGGTGAGTAATTGTATTGGGAACTGCTTTTTTTTCTTGGATTTTATTCCCCTCTGTCTCACTCTCACCCCTTTTCATTACAATTATTATTAGTAATAATGGTATTTTTTTCATTATTAAACTGCAATGAGTTCAGCCTCCAAAGTTTGCCTTTTCTTTCCCATTCTTCCCCCACCAAGGTGAAGATCTGGGGGAAGTGAGCAAGTAGCTGCATGGTGCTTAGTTGCCAGCTGGTGCTAAACCACAACATTTAATGATGTAGAAGACAGAGAGGTATGCAAGAGATATTCTCTGATTTGCAGCAGGACACTTCAAGCAGTCTCAAAAGGATGGGACTCAGAATTACTTCATATGAGTAAGCTTGAAGAAGTAAGAGTCATAGGAATTTAACTGTCTTTAGATTTGGAGAGCTGTGCATGTAAAACATGATTGTGTTAAAAGAGAACACAAAAGAAGGTTTAAGACCTCATAACAAAGGGAAATAAGTTTGCACGTCATGCTTAGAGGAAAAGACACACCTGAGAAAAACTGGAATCCCATTGACGAGTCATAAATGCCAGGCTGTAGCAGCAGGGGATATGCACCAAGATAAGCAAAAAGATCACACAAGAGCCCAACCTGCTCCTGAAAGGTCAGAACATAACCTTTAACAGCCAAAGCTGCCACAGGTGTTTATGTACGTGACCTGGAGGTCTATCCAAAAGCCAAGAAAATCAGGAAGTTTAAGGTTTAAGACTAAAGTTCTGTGTACCTTGCAGATGGGCTCAAGTATAAATGTTCCAGTTAATCGTAACATATTTTTCCCCGAAGTTACACAACAATTAGTGGAAAGATAATCACTGGTGAATGATAATAAAAAGGCATCATGAACAGGAAAGGGTCAACATCCAGAAATGCTGGTTTCAGCTAGCAACAGTAAAAGATTCACAAGCTGATGAACAAAACATTTCATTTTCATTAGGACAGGCTTGCTCACTGAAAAGTGGGTATTAGAATGGTAGGCCACGTAGCCCAAATTATTTACTTACTAATAAGTCACTAAGTTTTGATGCTATCACATACACATTTCACGTGGCTACTGGTGCTTGGACACCTCAGTTACAACCTCTGAGAAAATTACCCAACACTAAGCCCTCAGAGCTGAACTTAATTAGCTTTTATTTGTTTGGACTCACCTTAGCAAAGTTTTGGTGCAGATTAGCTCACACACTCCCAAACATCTCCTGATCTGAAGTTAGGATGGGTAAGTACTGTCTCCAGTGGGCACTTAAGATTACACTGAAGTTTGTAGTGGGCACTAGAAGGAGTAAATGAGATATGTAAAGGGTGTTGGTCTATGGAATAGAAAAGTAAGCCTTGTGCTTTTTTATTTCTTGGGACAGATTCTGCCATTAAAGCAGGATTAAATGAGAGCAGATGGAATGACAGAGGAAGACAGATCGCACCAAGAAATCACAAAACCTAGAGAGTAGCAGAGCTGAACAGAAAGATAACTGGAACTAGTCAAAAAAACAGATTCCAGCCCAGAAGCAGGAGTATTCAGAACTTTTGCCAGTTACTGAGCTGCCTTGGGCAGAAGAACTTGGACTTATGAGAACCACAGAATGGTGCTTCTCCAGCCAGAGGGTGTGCTTTGCCAGCACAACAGAGAAACTGCACAAGGCTCATCTTATGGGCTTAGCTAAAGGATGCAAACCGACCATGAAAGGATTATGGCATCCATCGGTTGAGAAGCTGCCACAGAGAGATGGCATTGAGCAAAGGCAGAAACAATTCCTACACTGACAGCAGTGGCACAAATAATCAAAAAGTAGGATGAAGACCTACATATTTAAAGGACTTGAAGGCATAATGCCATGTCTTCATAAAGGCCAAATGATGAGAATCACCTATGAGTTGGGACCAAATGACTGACAGAAGTCAAAAAATGCTTGCACAGAGACTTTGAAATAAGATGAATATCACAAACAAAGCAGCAAATTACAAGAGTTCAGTAGAGGAAGACAACCTGTAAAAACCCAGAAAAAAAAAATCAGGTACTAAGAAAGAAATCTGTAAATAGATTCTTCAATTAAAGAGCCAAATCAGAGAAAGATGGTGCAGAATTTATCACACCTTACTTCAAACATCAGCCAATGCAATGTCTCCCATCCAAGTTTATACTAAACTCCCTTTACAGACAGTGGAAAGAATATATGATTCATCTTACTTATTTGAGAGACCTGCTTTAAAATGACATGACTTGTGCCCTACTGGTACTTGTTTCTCTCCATTTCCAAGAAGGGAGTTTCAGTGATTAGCTCAGATGGAGACATCTGCATGTGGCCTCATAACTCCCAGCCAGGGAGTCGTCTTGTGTTTTACCTCCCATTAAGCACCATGCAGGAGGTTGATTGCCATTTTCATATGTGGAAGGAATTTTTTTCCCCAGGCAGCTAAAGTGGCACATGACTATATGGGGTTCTTTTTCACATGCTATCTTGCAATCAGGAGGGCTGGCTTTGGGTTGATTTACAATTGTTGGATTGGCTTTTAGTGCACTTCTTTATTCAAAATGGTCCAGTGGAGGTCACCAAGCCAGCAGACTAAAATTTTGATCATCATTTTTACTGTGATTTAAAATGGTAAAGAGCTGCACTGGCTCTGTCTTTAGCAGAGGTTGTAGTTCTTTCCATCTGCCTCTCTTCTCCATGCTGTGTGCACCAGTGTCATTGGATGGATAATGGCTTCCCACAGAGGCTCTCAGCAGGGGGGAGGGCAAATCCACTCTTGGGATGTGATGGTGCCTGGTGAAATCTGCGTTGGGTAACCTTGCTGGATAATTTAGGATACCATGGGAAAGGCTTTAGCTGCAGTTATTAACCATATCACTCCTAACTGCAGTAGGGTGTCTAAGTCTCTTTCCTATCAGATGTCAGCTGTACAATATGAATGTAACAGAGGAGAAACAATATCACAAAATGGAGTTGCATTAACCTAAAAAATGGCATATTTATTGCAATTTAACAGACCCTTACTGCACCCACATGAAGTTCAAATGTTCACAAACCAAATGACGTGAAGACAAGTGCTCTATTTTTAAAATACAAGGGTCTGATAAACCTTGAGCTATCTGAGGACAAAGCTAGTACTGAGTTTCATACACATTGCAATGAGGAATTAAATATTAATCTAGAAGGCTAGAGTTAGTTTCTTACAGGTCTTGACATCACTGAATCTTGCAGAGGCAGTGCTGAGAGCCAGACCTGTGCTCCTTGCTCACGCATCTCAAGGTAATTTTAAATGGAATCATCCCTCTGTAAAAACTGAATAAAAATTGTAGGGCATGGGCATCACAGTACTGGAAACAGTGTTCTGAAAACCTGGGGAAGATGCTAAGTCTGAGAGGCTTGCATTCAGAGCTCAAACTCAAATCTTCCTTCATAAATATGGTTGATACTCTGGGGTTTTCATATCTTAAGGAGAAACTTGATCTAAAATGTGTCTTGCAATATTTTACAAGGCATGCTTAACCTCTTAATGTGTGTCATGCAAAGATTAAGAGGCAGTGTTATTGCTTGCAAAATCACCTGCTATTTCCAGGAAACAGTCATTTGCTGGACCTGTCCTTGTCACTGGCATAAGTATAATGCTTTTAATAATCTCCCATTGCCTAAGTGATGTGCTTGCATCAAAATGATGGATATGCTATAGCTGACAGAACTTTTTAAGATCTACTTATTTCTATCTTGTTCCTCTGCTGCCATCTAGAGGTTTTATTCTTAGATTTACAAAAGAGAAAATAAAGTGCTTTATTATATTTCAAAGATGCCTTTAAAATTGTCTGCACCTTAATACCACTTAAAGTATTATTATCACTGAACCTCTGTCTCCATACAAGAGCAGATTAATGAAATGTGTACAAGTTTTTGAGCTGTGGGATGCAAGTGAGCCTTATGGGGTGATGTAAGATTTATACCAGAGGCAAACACTGTAATAAAAAAAAAATCTTTTCCTCATAAAAAGCACCTGTACATTTGCCTTAGGAGGAATTTTCACAGAACTTGTTTTCCAGCAAATAAACAGCAAAATATCAAAGCAGCCCCAAAGTAAGCAGGTGCTTGGAGAAAAGACAGTCTTGCCAGCCTTGCAGCAGAATGCCAACACGACAGGCACAGCTACATCTTTGGCCCATCAGCAGGACTGGCTGACATCTCCTCTGCCTGCCGTGACAAGGCGCCGATGCTCCACTTCCCGCCAGCACTGCCCAGGAAAGCGCAACAGGAACTCAGACAGCACAAAACCCACTGGGGTGACAGAAAATCATTCCTACAGAAACATTCCTTCTCAGAGTAACAGAAACTGCTAATTCACTGCAATGGCCTCCTGGCTTTGTAAAAATAATAGATTAGCATGAAGAATTAATGAGTCCATCTCCCTTGACCTCAAGATGAATAGATTAATTTGGCATCAGACCTTCTCAAGCATATCTTATCTTCTTGTTTTGCCCCTTCTAATGTTTATTAATTAAACTCATGCTAACACCAGGTCTGTGGAGGATGTGTGAAAATGCTAATATGCCTCACCATATATTCCATCTGAATAGATTACCAAAGCATCAATTTTGTTCCTCTGATATCCATTTGATTGTATTGCCCCTCCAGGCAACTAGGTACACATTTACTCTGAAAAGATAGTCCCTCTTAAACAGAGTTGGATCAATTCATTCCCTAGCATTGATAACAAGATTTTTAAATGTGTACAAAGGAACAAAATGTACACTGAACGCTGAAATGTGTGAAATAGTTTCTAGGAAGTCCTTAGCCTTTAGAATACAATGTTCCTGTGAATGATAATTTTTGTACTTCAGCAGAGGATTAGCTGTCATAATAAATTATTTCTGTTTGCCTGGAAGGAACTAAGTGAAACTTCCTTAACTAAGAAGGCCAGCAAAAGGTACAGAGATGAGACTAACCTTGTCTCCTGTGCCCAAGGATACCTCTGAAAAGCTGCCAAAACATGTAATAATTTGATAGTGTCAGCTAAAATTAACCTGTGTACTGTAGAAGGAGATAAGAACAATATTAAATTCCTGCTGATACTCACTTTGTATGCTATGGAGACTCGCTCTGATGTTCTGTGAGCCTGACATAATAAGAATTTGAAAACCTTTAAAACCTTTAATAAGAAATTAGAATAGAAAAGAAAAAGAAAGTATGGTTTATTTTGTTGACACTTGCTGAAGTTCTTGTGATGATGGATTTCTACAAAAAAAAATTTTCTTATTTTGACAGATACTCAGATGGTAAATCCTTACTTTTCTTTGTGTCCTAAAATCTCCTAGCTAAACTACTTCATGTTAGTACCATGTTCTTCAGTCTCTAAACCTCTTGGACATTTTCCTTCAATGACCAGTTGCAGAACATGGATACCTAGCTGTAATTTTCACCACAAAAAAAAAAGTGGGTTTTATCACCATTCAGTAGAATTCCTGGTTGTTTATACTGTACTTAAATATAAACTCACTGTTCATTTACTCTGGATATAAAAATCTTTCAAAAGTATTTTCATTTAAAATCAAAGCTTTTTTTAAGTGTGATCAAAGGTTATTTCATTTCCAGAGCTGGTCTGTTGGTTTTTATCATGAATACTTAGAGATATCAATGAGTTGCAAAGGAGGTTTGCAGTCTTTGGAGAGTTTGAAACTACAGTGAATCCATCCTCATCATTGCTTGTTCAAACCATCACATTCCTAACTGGTTTACAGTACCATGCCCTCAATCCCTCCTTGACTATTGAAAACGAAGATGAAATACAAGAAAGGGAGAGAACCTCTCAAATCTAGCATTTAACAAGGTCATATGAGAGGGAGAATGCCATGGTCTACTCTCTTTTTCAGTCTGTTTACCCAGCCAGGTAAAGTCAAAAACAAAACAAAACAAAAAAAGGAAATAATTAAAAAATATATAAAGAAGCAGCACTTCCACATACAAACCAAACTCAGCATTAATGCACTACCCTTGATAAAGGTACTGCTTCAAATCTCTGGATGGGAAGGAGGAGGGAGGGGGTTGCTGCTCTTCTGTCTCCCAGATGTGTGCTCCAACCTACTGCATCGGACAGACTGTAAGTTGGTTTCTCATTTCATCTGCTTTTCATCTTTCTCCAATGTGGTTCAAATTAATTGTGTTCCAGACAAAACACTGAAACTGAAATGTCACTGAAATAAAATTTGGGGGAAAAAAAAGGAAACCCTGAAATTGAATTTGTTCCCAAACTGTCCATTTTCCTGAGGTTTTTTTCCAGTTTGTCTGCTGCAGGGGTGGGGGGAGAGAAGTCAGAACCACAGTTTCTGTATTTCCCACACTTAGGCTCAGAAGCTAAAACTCAGAGTGAAAGACCCAGCATCAGCTTTCAGTAGTGACCTCAAACACAGATTTATAGTCTGTTTACTTGTCTTAAACTCTTTCATCCAGTTTCTTCAGGGAAGATTTTGCAGTGTCGTTTCTTCATGTGACCCTTTATCCAAGCTCCCATTTCCCAAAATGCCTCCTTTTCATCTCATTTATCCTGGAGACTGGAAGAAGTCACAAGAGAGGATGTGTGTCACTGGTGTTACCATTAGAACCCTTTGCTGGAAGCTGCTTAGCAAGGAGCAAAGCTCCTTCTAGGTACTTAGGTGGTTTTCTATTGAACAGGGAACCTGATCCAAAAAACCCATCACTGCAAACACTCCATTATGTGTAGTATGAGAGATTTGTCATGTCCATAATATTTGAATGATTCACAATAAGAATGTATTGAAATTTTTGCCTAGAGGAGCATCACTTCAACCATGGAAGAGTTCCCTTGTTCTTTTCACTGAGAGGAGAATCAAAGACATAATTATCCTAAGTGACTGAATTGTATACATATCTTCTGGTGTCAGTTTAAGCTTGACCTGTATTGTAAAAAGTAAAATTAATGTTTCAAGTGCCACCCAGTGACTGTGATTAACCATAATTTGCATTCTTTATTGAAAGTCGATAGTCTGCATGCTACCAGCTGTGAAATTGTGCAATAAGCAAAAATTAAACAATGAAGAAGAGTAAATAGAACTACTTAGGCATGATTTGGAGCAGGAAGTAGCAAAGGTGACTTTTAAAGTTTTATTAGCACAAAGCAGGAAAAACAAAATACAACCACGTGACCTCTGGTTCAGTGAATAAAGAGTGAACATTTGTAAAATCTACTAAAGTCATACTATTGATGGACCAAGAGTATGACTACTAAAGCAAGACTTTTCACTAAACTCACAGGACCAAGGGCTTCAAAGCCAAAAGGACCATCTCTGAATATCTATCTAACTGCAGTTCATTACCTTCAGTGATGGGATGTTTGTTCTCAGAGGATTGTTGGATTGCTTGGACTTTGGGTTATTTTGCAGAGGATTGAGAAGTGTGAAAATGAAAGTTTACCGTAGGTTTATAGGTTTCTGAAACTTGCCATTGCAGAAGGGAACCTCCTGCAGGAATTTGACTTTTCACTGTTTGAAAGTCCTACTCTATTATATGCATTCAAAATGAGATTGTTGCAGATGTGTACAGCACCACAGCACAGCTATCTCCCTAAGCAAACTTAAAAACTCAGTTTTCCTTTGGACATTACCAATTATTTTGTGTGGCACTAGCTCAAATACAGCTCATGTGTTCTACTCCGTTTGTCAAGCACAGGGTGAAGCTTCACTTGTTACAGGATCTTCACTTGTCCTCAGGTTTGAGGACTTCTTCTGATGGTGGTATTGGCCTGGGTTTAGCAAGTTGGCCAGGCTTAATTTCAGGCATTTTTTCACCATGTCTGTACACACTTACAGTGACATCCACTGTTTCCCCACCATACTTGTTCTTGACATGAATGCTATATTTGCCTGAATCCTCTGAAGTCACCCCCTTGATGGTTAAACTGGCATATTTCCCTTGTTCCAGTGAAAATGCATAATGCTCATCAATTTCAAAGGCCTTGTCATTCTTGAACCAAACCACTTCAGGGTCAGGGTTTCCAAATACAGTACAGGTCAGATTCAGTGTCTGAGGGAGAAAAACAGAAGTAATTTTGATATTAGTAAGATTTGTTTAATTTGTTTCGAACAACAGAAGTAATTTTGATATTAGTAAGATTTGTTTAATCAGAATATTCACTGTATTGTTTTTAAGCATTTTTTATTCTTAGCTAATTAAACTAAGACATGGTATCATGTTCTTGAAGACTGAAAAGTGGAGTCCCTAAAATTTCCTTTTCCCTTGATTCAGACTTTCCACCATCTCACCAGTAACTGTGATGCAGCAATAGCCTCAGGGTTACAGTGTCTGAAGATGGTAAGTTGGACTGTCATTGCAGTCCTGCCTGCAGGAGACTCCTGACAACCCATTAGTCTGACATGAGGTTCAGGCAATGATAGTTTTAAAAACATCCTTGAAGCTTCCCTGTAGACAGCAGGGAGGAGAACTGAGCAAATCTTTTCTGACCAAGGCCTCCTGAGGTTATTGCTTGAGATGATTAAAAAAAAAATCACTTAAAAATAGAATACACAGCATGAATCACTGGACATTGATTCCAGGTGCAGCTGACTGGTAAAGTGAAAGTATTTTATGAAGAATAAATAATACATAAATATTGTTAAAGTGCTCCTAAAATCATGGAATGGTTTGGGTTAGAAGGGACCTTAAAGATCATCTGCTTGCCATCCTTTTGCCATGGAGAGGGGCATCTTCCCCATGAAGGGACATCTTCCCCTAGACAGGGTTGCTAAGAGTCCTGTCCAACCTGGCCATGTGTTCCATGCCTCTGAAGCATATTCAGAAAACAGCTGAAATTCTGTAATGGACCATCCTGGCAGCTTAGGCATTTTTCAGTGGCTGAAGTGAGATTTAAGGAGCTCGTAAAATTTTCATGAGCATTCTTCCAAATTTTTGTAGAGTTACTGCTGGACCCCATTTTGACCACCCTCTAAGTGTGTGTATGTAAATTTCATGTATTTAGATACAATGATCTCTGAAAAAATGAAAGAAACATCTGAGAAGTTGCACTGATTAGTCCATACTTTTTTTACCTTTGCTGAAAACTCACTTTGGCCCTAGATAACTAAGTCACCTTAAGAGTTTAAAATATGCAGGAGAGAAAGGAAAGAAAGAGGAAAAAAATAAAACTAAGAAAAAACCCTACTGTTAACAACTCTAAACTGGCAATTTCTAGCAGAATTCTTCCTTATATTCCCTCCATATTCCCTTTCAGGTTTCACCAAATCCTGACCCAGAGAGAACTGAGAAAGTCCATCTGTGTTCATACATGCACATTTTTGAGGAATATTTTTCTTGATTGATGATGACTGAATAGGTGTGATATAACTCAGAGTGAAAATAAAACAGAAAGAAATTATCAGTGATCAAAAGCATCATGTTCTTCACAAACAGAAGCGGTCTTGCACAATTTATGCATCCAAAGTCAGAATGTTGAAGGAAAATTTACATACTATCTAGTACAATCTGGTGGCAAGCTAAGTCTGTGAGCATCCTGTGAGTATTGAAGCAATATTGTGTAGGAGGAAAGTTAACTAAGAGTATATAAGTACTAGACTTATTATAAAATATTTAAAGGAATGATAATGCAAAAACAGAAATAAATTTTTGGGAAAATAATCTTGTGTTTAATAGTGTGAGTTTTATTCTTTCTGTCCTTTTTGTAACATGTGCAACATTTAATTACTGTTGCTTTCAATAGTGACATCATTTAAAAGAAACTAATAATTAAATCATAACAATTAATCATCTTAATAATTTAATATTAAAAACTTAACAGATATATTCCACAGTCATTTTAAAGAATTTGTGTCTGTTTTACTTATAAAATTACATATTTAAACTAAAATTAAAATTATTCTCCTTCTGCATTCAGTTTCTATGAAATCATTTGCATTCCCTCACCTTTTGACATCAAAGTAAATATTTCACTGCTCAGCATGACAAAATCTGTCCTTACCTTCCCATCCATTATAGTAACGACATCAGGCAAACCACCAATGACTTTGCCACGATCTAGGAGTGAAAGAAAAATATGATGACTGTGAAGTTTAGACCTCAAATTATCCATTTCTTAATGATTTTGCTGTCATGGCTCACAGATTATTTTTTTAATCTTTTTTTTAAAAGTACAATTTTTTGATATTTTGGGAGGGTTTTAATGTGTTACATAGACCCTTTAGATTTTTGGTAGAGATTGTGCCACAGCATTCAAAACTGATACACATAACAACATTGAAGGTACTTCTGAGCTTGACAGTTTGTGTTTTGGGCCCAGAGCAAAGTAAGGAGGGTGCTTTGAGCATCTTGGTGGTATCCAAAATCTAAGGAAAATTTGTTCTGCCTAGTCTTTGTGTCATCACCAGGGAATTGACAGAATTTCCAGTATTCCTACAGTCCCTAACTGTAATGAGCTTCCCCACAGTCTGGGTCTCAGCAAGCAATGCAGAACAGGCAGCAGCAGGCATTTTTTCACTTAACAGATAGATCCCAATATTCAGTATTCTCAGCAGCCTTCAGAATCAACACCTCCTTATATGACACAATTCACACTTCACCAAATCTCAGACATAAGATACAGTGGAGGCTTGCAAAATATGCAAAGTGTTTAGTGGGTTTCCATTGCAATTAAAACCAACTAAATCCACAAATTACTATTGTTATTGTGATATTTTGAGCTAACAGAGTATTTCTGTAATCATAGAACTCAGTAAGTTATGATAGCATATCATGATGGATGCTTTAAAAGAGCACTAGATCACATAGTAAAAATTCTATGATAAAATGTAAAATAAACTTACTCTTCTCAGCAAAAGCAGCTGCCCTAAAGTTGTTGAGAAAGAAAAAGAACCATACAATGTTATTGATGAAATAAATAATAAAATATTTTTTGTAAGCAAAGACACTGTTGTTATGGCATTAAAATACAAAAGAGAGAGCACTTACTTGAGTCGCTGGAATTCTGCATATGCATCATCAAAAGCTGTAACAAAACAATTGAGAGGCATATTTTCCATGAACATAACTTACACAATAAACAGTTCAACACATACCCATGTTGCAGCTCTTTTAGAGTTCATACAGGGTCACACAGTAACACAATGAGAAACCAGACCTCCAAAAAATAATGCAGATGGTGCTGAAAACAGATTCAAGACTAAATAGATAACAGTTATAAAACTTAACTATGACTGGCTCTGAGTTTCTGACCAAAGATTATCTATTTTTACTGTAATTCCTCTATTTCCAGTAAAATCTGTATAAACTATGAAAAGGCACAATACAAATGTGATCTTATAAATATACCTTGCCCAGACAGATCAAGTGTGCGTTTGTAGGATTCCTTGCTACCAAAGATTTCAAAGGTGTAGTTTCCCTTATCCTTTTCAGTGGGTTCACTGATCTGCAACCAGGCAACATCCTCTCCACCTCCAATCTTCATCTTTTCACCAGAAGAAATCTTAGACTCCCTGGAAAACAAAATATTAACAGGGGTGAGTTTGAACATTCTTTTTCTGTATGTTGTCCATAGAAAATAGTCTATAAGAAGTCACAAATGGTAACACACTATTCCTAAGCTATAGATAGATTGCAATGAATGGACTCAGTTTTCCAGAATACTCTTTGCTTCTGTGGGGGAAGTACGAAACACTTCAAAAACATTAGCTTCTGTTTTCATTTCTAAGATTCATTTGTTCATCCTTTTCTCATTCTTCTCTCCTCACACATAGTTCTGCTTACATCTTGATGCACATACACAGCTCTGTGTGAAAGTGCTTAGGGTTCTGTACACTTCATACACAGTAAAATGTAATATATAAAGGTTGTATTATATTTAAATAATTATATTCAAATATAATTATTTATTGTTATAATTTATACTATATTTAAATTATATTTATTTGAATTATTATACATAAATTATAGGCAAATCACCTTTTCTGATCAAGGAAAGATATCTTTTGTCTTTCATTACCTTCAAAAATCAATTAACAAAAGATTTCTATAAAATTAGTCTTACATCAAGTTAAAATACATTTTTTGTTTTTTTAAAAACCAAGGAAAGAGAAATTCTTAAATGCAGACAAATAATAAAAACTCTTTTAAAAATTATGTAAGTGGCTTAACTTATCGCCATTTCCTAGTTAAGAATAAAGAAATGCTCTGCAGACTGAGATCAGGTGGTCTTCTGATCCACAGTCTGTCATGAAGAGAGGAAAAAGAAGAAGCTATTTAATGAGAGCATATAAACCAGACCACTTTCAATGGCTCAAAGAGAACTTTCTTCTTTCACCTAATTAACTAAAGAAATACGTCTTTCATTCCTCCTCCCCAAGCATATTTAGTTGGAATTTTTAATAAATGAAGTCAGTTTTAGCTTTTCCTTGATCACTCATTTTATTTGCTGAACAGAGCTAATTTGACTCCCTAGCTAGAATTATTTTGATAATTAAAAACTATTTTTACCATTTTCCTTTCTTTAAGACAACTTCATTGAGTTCAGCCTAGGAAATTGGATTTCTGGATAGAAACTGCTATATATTAGAAAATATTAATGTTTCCCGCTATGCCCTGAGTGGATGATGACTACTAGATCTAGGACTTGTATTGTATTTCATGCTATGCATGACAGTGGATAATTAAATGCTAGCTAGAAATTTATATTCTAATACAATCCAATACAAATCATGGGTTGTGTAGCACTTCAATTTTTGCAAGAAAAAAATTTGCAATTACCCCATTTAAAGGAGTTGGGAAGTTTGGGTGAGGTTGGTCAGCTGGCTGGTTGATTTTGGTCTTTCTTTTAGCTTTAACAGTTCTGATTATAGTCATTGTACTCATAGAAGAATTGAAATTTTATTCATTCAGAGTCAGTGTTCAGTGATCTTCAAGACAATCAAAGTGTAACACATTATAAAATCAAAAATATTTGGGGAGCTTTTATGGAAATAAGAAATAAAATAAATATAAATATGCACACTGATATTTCCATGTTAGCCATGTAGCATTCTTTACTTTTATACTTCTATGAAATGGATAGTAGGATAGACTGTCACTTTTAAAACTCAAGCAGGTACAATAAAAGACAGAGGCAGGGTTTTTTTCTTAATTTTCCTTGCCATCATACTAGTAGCACTATTATTAAAGAAGAAGTTTATAAATACAAAGTCTGAGATACAAATACAGTTGCACAGCCTTGCAGAAATGGTCTTGACCTCCCTGAATGTGATAATTGATGCTCTGTTTGTGTTCCCATCTTCACAGAAAGCATTTCAAATCTAGGACAACATATTTATAAACCAGACTATTCCTGTCTAAGTCAGACCAGATACTGTGTGTCATCTTTTTAGGTCATCAAGAAATGTGAAAGTTGAAACCTCTTGAAGAGTTTTAAAATCCTTTCAAATATTACCTTAAGTTCCAAACAAACAAGGGTTTGGCATAACGAAATATTTGAACACATATTTAACTGTAAATACACAGATGATGTAAATGTCTCCAAAGTCAAATATTAATGTAACATGAGAGTGGAAAGCTATTAGCAGCTTGAGAGCTCATTTTCAGCCATATCCTCAGCTCTGAGAGTTATTCTCAAGGTATGCTGTGCCCCATTGAATAACTTTTCAAAGAGGAGTATCAAAATTAAAATATTTTGGGTTACTCAAGACTTTATCGGTTTGGAAAAAAAAAATAAAAATCTTAATACAAGCTTTTATTAAACTGTGAGAGCAGATCCTTGGTATTCACCTAGAACTGGAGGTGGAGGAGAGTTTCATCCACTTTAGAAAAATGGCATCCTTGAATAGGAAACTTTGCCCAAATATTTAGCTATCTTTTAACCAGTCAGATGATAAAATAGAAGACAAAAAGTCTTGTGTTGAATAAGAGAACACAGCACAGTAGATTCTTTTTTTTTTTCTGCCTGTTACAGCCCCCCTGATGGGTGTTGGACAAGCCTTTTAATATTTCTTTTACCTTATGTACTTGCTGTGTTAAAAGAGAATATATCCTTCTGGAAAGAGAAATTCATTAATGTGGTCCAATTATAAATGAATGTCACAGAACAGTAAATATTAAATTGTAAAGACAACATTTTTTCTCGAGTAAAATTGAATAAATATTCTCATCTACCTGTGGCACCAGCTGACTTTCATTTCTTCATTGTAATATTTCAAGAAACACTGAAGCCTTATTCCTTCCTCAGTGCAAAGAATCTTCAGTGGAGAAGCTGACTTACCTAGATTAGAGTACATGAGGATCAAAGAGGAGAGATAGTGGAATGAACAGGAAATAAAGGAGTGGATTATTTGTACTCTCTGAACAAAAGAAAATTAAAGACCTGGGTCATGATTCTCAAGTATCAGAGACAGTTTTCATACCTCTCAGGGAACATCTGCTGATTTATATCAGGTGAAAGTTCAGTATAAATTTATGAATTTATTGTCATATACAAGCATCATGACTGGAGAGATCCACTGTGAAATAATAATCAAGTCATAGGATTTCCATGCAAGGGTAGTGGAATGATTCTATTTGCATAAAAATTTTATTCTTGTGCAAATCCTGTTGTTCAAGTGGAAAGAACAGCTTCTCACTGGGAACAGATTCAGAACCTCATCCTCTCCATATCAAGGTTCACTTACTAATGGAAAGTAGGAAGAAAATTATTGCTGCAACATTTTCACAGTATCTAAACCAAACAAGCCAGGTGGAATAATACTTTGTTCTCTTTTAATAGTGACAATTAGCAGGTCAACTGCCTGTTCAGAAACTTAATAACATCCATAATTATATAAGCATGGAGACTCAGAGATTTCCCACTTAAAATAAAAGTTTTCTGTCTCAGCCTCATGTGACTTCAAAATAAAAAACTGCATGAACGTTCAAGACATAAGCATTTACTTACCACTCATTCCACTCAATGCCAGAATTATATCATCATAAACTGCAGAGAGAAAGAAAAAAAGGAAGAAAATGTACCATCAAAATTCAATCAGAATATAGCTTTTTTATGTTCAGTTTAATTAAAGCAATATGGGAAATCTTCATATCCTTAAGCAAAGAAAGCCATTAAAATTGCAACAGGTGTACAGGACAAATTGGAAACTGTCTGTGTACAGCATATGAATTCTGTGCTGTGTCACTCAGTATTTCAGCCTTTTGTGGAGTCAGCTGTCTGCACACAAATCTTTGTCTCTCTCCCTTGGGCCAGCAAAAAGAAGAAAAAGTCATTAAAACTGAATAGTTCACATTCAAAGGAGAGTGCGGGTGAAAAAGAAATTATCTCGTTCTTGGTGAAAATAGTTTCACCTTCTCCCTGTAGGGTGGCATTTGACAGAAGTGAAGTCCTTTAACAGCAAATGAAATAAAGAAGGTATCATATCAAGCTTTTGAAATATCACCGAGCTGATGGGTTTGTAGCAGGAGAGAACCCTGGAGACAAGGGCACAAGAGTGGGGAACCCTTTCATAGCAGAAGAAACATATGCAGTGATACAGTGTAAGATAAAAACAAAGAGAAAGAGCCAACATAGACATTGATGAATTTTCATGAAAATGGAAGACAGAAAAATGCGGGAAGTTCAGAAAATGCTACTTATATATTTGTATTGATCTGTATATGCACATTTTTGTCTCAGCTAAAATAAATCATGATACAGTTCCATAATTCTTTGTAATCTCCAGTATGCTTCTACTGACACCTTGACATAAGAATATGTATTGCATATTATATATATCTTATATTACAGATGTCTGAGGAGGTAAGATTATGTTTACCATACTGTCTAAATGAGGGTGGGGGGTTCTTCTGAGAGAATCATGGGCAGAATTTATGCAAAAGCAAAATGCCTGGGAGACTATCAATTGATAATACAGCCTTCTTCTTCAAATCACATCTTAAGAACGCATACCCATCTTTTCTCTTGTTACAGGTACTTCCTCCATCTGCTGAAATCAATGTTAAGATTTTTTGGTAACCCGAGGTAATTTTTTTTAAATGTCTTTCTCCTTCTATTAGGAACCTGCCAGGAAATACCCATTATTTGGAACAAATGTCTACATGCAGTTTAGATGAATCTAGATTCATTTTGGTCTATTTGGTGGGACCTGAGCAAATATATCCAGGGAAGCTCTCTTCACCAAAATTAAGTAAAATTCACTCATTTTGGCAACAGATCAATGCTTATTATGGACTCAGAATCACAGAAGATTCTGAGTTGGAAGGGACCTACAAGAATCATCAAGTCCAAGTCTTAAGTGAATGGCCCATACAGGGATCAAACCCATCCCCTTGGCATTTTTAGCACTGAGCTCATCAGAGTCAAAGTAAACTGACATTTTTTTACATTAAAAAATTAAATGTAAATAGAATGGCTGTATCTCACTGTGATGTTTCAGATCATATGTTATCTTTTCTAAATGTCCATTAGGCATCTATTTTAGATTATATTCTCTTCTTTTCATTTAACTTCATTTGAATGTCAGTGGATACCGAGCTTGTAGTAATCTGCCCCATAAGCAGTGTTCCCTGCTCCTGATAAGCTTCTCTTTATAACCTTTATGTTTCAAGGCTAACTCCACCATTTGGGAGACCAGCTGTTTGGTTTAATAAAGCAGTTCTCATGGGTTTGCTGGTTGACATTTTCAAAGCCTCCTGGACTCACAGGTTTAGATGCTGTGAATTCTCTAAGTGGGCATTTCACTGTACATTTCAAGCACAACACAGTTTGCCAGACCTGAAGTATAGTCACTGGAAGTGGATCCCTGACCACAGGATGGAGACCTTTTGCTTATTCCAGTGGTCAGGATACACATACACAAAACCACAGACAAAGGGAATGATATCTGTGTATATATCACAGGACAGGAAGGGAGGAGGTGATTAATGAGAACATATTACAAAGTGTGGAGACCTGAGCATGACATAGATGGTATGGGATAAGGGACAGAAAATTGTCCTGGTTTTATCTGGAATAGAGTTAATTTTCTTCATAGCAGCTTTATGGTGCTGTGTTTTGGATTTGTGACTAAATCAGTGTTGGTAACACAGGGATTTTTTAGCTGTTCCTGAGCACTGCTGGCCAATGTGGAAGTTTTTTATTTCGTCTTCTCTGAGTGCCTCACCAAGAGGAAGCTGGGGGTGCACAAGAAGTTGAGAGGTGACACAGCCCAGACAGTTGGCCCCAAGTGACCCAAAGGCCATTTCATACCACATGATATCATAACCAGTATATAAAATTCAGGGAAGAAGGAGGAAGTGAAGAACATTTCAAGTGATGGTGTTCATCCTCCCAAGTCACTGTACATGTGATGGAGCCCAGCTTTACTACAGATGGCTTAACACCTACCTGCCCAAGGGAAACAGTGAAGGAATTCTTTGTTTTGGTTTTGTTTGTACACACAGCTTTTGTTCTACCTATCAAGCCATCTTTAATTCAACCCAGGATTTTTCCACTTTTCCCCTTCCAATTCTCTCCCCCATGTCACTGAAAGAGAGTGAGCAAATGTCTGTGTGGGGCTGAGATGTCAGCTGACATTAACTCACAAAATAGTTTTATGATTTAGAATTAAAAGCACTCTCAGTCCCCACTGAGAGTCCCACATGAATATAGCACTTTGTTGCTTTAGGTTTTTTGTAGATATTGAAGTTTAACAAACCTGAGAGAGAGTAATCTCCAATAAAAAGGAGTGTCTGTCTGGTTAAAAACCTACTTCATCTCCTGCCTGTCAAAATGCTAGAGATTAATCACAAAAATGCCCAGTGTCACCCCTCCTAAAGTGCTGATCTGCAGTTCAGGTCTCTATAACATAAGAGAAAGGAAATTCAAAGAATGCCAAAAATCATGCTAATTTGGCATTTGCAAGGAAAGATTTTTGACACCTCTGGAGAACAGGTGGAGATCATGATTCCATTACAGCAGACTGAATGTTACCTTTTCCTGATAATTCAAGAGAAGACACATCATGACCTCTATCATCTGATAGCGTTGCCTTATAAACTCCTTCATCTTTGCGAGACAGCTGCAAGGAAAACACAACATGTTTACTGACAAACTTTATAGTACTAGATAGCACCAGATTTGCTCAACCCCTGCATAAATTTCTAAATAAAACAACATACATTGTACGCTCTTCTGGATAAATAATCTTACCAGAGAGGAGATAGAAACTATGAGCAGCTTGTTCATGCTTTTTGTATGGAGATGCACTTAGTTCTTAAGCCTAAAACCTATTCTGATTTCAATTCAACTTCCTCTAGAAACCATGAGGTTTTTTTTCTCTTGTTCCAAAATAAGAGGATTGATCCAGATCAATAGATGTTACAAGCACTGTAGTAAGATGGAACAAGGCGTAACTACAACCTACACAAACTTTGGAAAAGTAATTTTTCTTTAACAAAAGTTATTATTTTTTGAACTATGTAAATAACAGCAAATCTATATCCTCTAATATTGGCTCCTTCATTCTGCTTGCATTCAAGCAGCAACTGTAGTTAAATTATATCTATGTTAAGTAAATAATTTATTCATTACCCTTGGAGAGTTTACATTCTGAAATCTATCACAGTGATATTGCATTAAAGGAAGTAGGGATTCTGGGGGTTTTGGGTTTATTTTAATTTCTTTTAAAACCTGAAGGAAAATAGATGAACAGTTACATGTAGATTGTAGATGACTTAATACTTAGACTTATACAAATCCACAAGCATGTAAACCATAGCATAAATATCATAAAACTGAATGACAAGTAAAAAGACAAGCAGAAACCAGCCTCCCAAAAAAATCTACTCAAGAAAAATGAAGCTGGTAAGTCAGTATCCTCATTCAAGGGAAATGGAGGAAGAAAATTAGAAGCATATAAAGCCAATAAATAAACAATTTAGATGGAATGCACATTACTGAAAGCAGAAAATCTCATTCTGGTAGGTTTTGTCACTTCAAAGGCAGCAACTATGCAAGTTAAGGTTTCAGACAGAAGTTGGGTTATCCTGTTTGCATAAAGATAAATTTTAAGAAACCAAAAACTTCAAACTTATTCATTTTAGGCAATAAAACTGAAACACTGTCAAAAATTAGGTGCTTGAATAAGTTGAAAAATTAAGGAGAACAATAAAGAATGAGATACAGGTCACCCAAGGACTCTGAAGCAAATTAAGCATGAACTCTGAGCTAATTAAAAAAAACAGAGATTTTTTTGCTAGTAATAGTTATTCACCAGTTAATGAAAGAGTAGAAAATATGTTTTTTTCTTACAACTGCTCAAAAAAGTCATGATAGCTGGCTTACTGCTTTGTCAGGCAAATCTATAGTGTGTCAAGCAGAAGCTGTAAGTTGGAATCAGCAGGTGATACAATACCTTGGGGATGCTGAGGTGACATTCTCCCATCTGCAGATCAGGCAGCTCCTCAACATCCACCCCAGAACCATCCTTATACCACTTAAAATCAGTCTCCTTCTTTGTGTTTGCAACCTGTACAACAGAAAAGGCACAAAAGCCTGGCTATATCCTGAGGAAAGGTTCTGCACTGTGGGAAGTCACACAGGTATTTTCAACATATGAAACCAATTTTTTTATAACACATGTCAAATAAAGCTAAGTAAAAACCCAATTTCAACCAACTCCTCCTAAGCAAACCTTAGTCCTACAGTGTTTCTTTGCAGCACAGTATACAGGTTACAACTTCAGAGCCCTGTAAAATCCTTTAAGAAAATCCTGGCAATCTCTTCCCTTAAATGGTTTTGCACCCTTGCTCTGTGGTCGTAGTTTGTCTAGAGATAGCTGTGGAAGAAGTATGTTCCAAATTAGAGCTTCTGAACTCTCCTTTATCTTTTTGTGTTTGCCTTGTGTCTCCAGAGAGTTGTAACACAGAACTTAGACCTTATCTTAGTCTTTGGCCAATTTGGAGATTTATCCCAGCTACCTAAGCAATGTCTCTCATGGATAAGCTGCAGAAAGCAGCTGAAATCACTATTCTGAAAGCATCCAAGACTTCAAAATTGTGAGCTGCACCAAAAATCCTTTTCTATTTTATGCTCTACATTGAGTCCAGTGGGGCATACAAGGACCTGAGGAATCCTAAAATTGCAGTCTCTCCCAACAAAAAGGGACTTAACAATGCAGTGCATATGCAGAGTGGTTCTTTGAAAGGAAGAATTTTGCTGCAGTAGCAGCAATTCACTGAAACAATGCTTGTACCTGAAGTACTGTTCTAATTTTGATATAAAAACTGTAGATTGGATACACTCAAAATATTGCTGGATAAATTACCTCAAAGTGTGAATTCAAAGAAGCTAAAAGTGCAGCTCTTTTTAGACACCCAGACAACATATACATATTTTTTTTACCCTCACTTTCAAAACCACTATGGTTTATTTGACATCACTATCCCCATACCCTTCTAAGAGTCATAAAAACGTAATGGTATTTTCATGTGTAGCCTGAATTCTCAGTCATTGTGGCTTTGGTGGAAGGACAGAGCCAGCAAGATATTTCTTAGTCCCCAAGCAGTTGCTTTAAAAAGGCTCCTTAAAGAAAAAGCAAAAAAACTGAACAAATGGCTAGAGGGCAGTCAGGAACTTAATACAGATCTGCAATAGTTTTCAAGTGGCTTGCTTGGAGGAAAAAAACATGCACCAGTTTCTAACCCTTTTACATTAGAGAAGTAATTCCATAGATGAACAGCTCTATGAAAGCTCTCTGCAGAGGTGACAAATAGAAGGGTCTTCTGTACTGATTCCTAGACATCTCTATCAAACATGCCCATATTAATCACATCTATTCTTGCTTAATAACCAGTGTGGTTGTTATTGATCCCTGACAGTATCTGAGATCAGCACCTGGCCCAGAGCAATGGCTCGCTGGAGAAAAGTGAGCAGCACTTTACATTTACCAGTAACTACAAAGTGGCTGTTCCTGTAGTCCTGTGACATGATTGGCAATTTTATTTGAACAAAGCCTGAAGGAACAAGCCTTTAATACTTTTCAACAATTTTTCATCAAAGACTGTTAGCACTCAATCTGAACAATAAATAGACTGAGTTTCAGACACATGCAATTTGCAGTGCTGAAGTTATTTCATGTTGGCATTTACTATGAAATGTTACATTTTTCACTGTTTAGCCACACACCAAAAATCTTTCTTTTAACATACACAGTACAAATAAGGGCCAAAGTTGTGGAAGAGCAAGTAGCTTCTGAAAGTTCTGAAATTTAGAATTACTAGAAGCAAAATGACAGTAGTTTCTGGCATATGAAGAAAAATAAGCACAAAACAAAAAGCAAAAAGCAAAATCATCAAATTATCTTTTAAATGGACAGCCGTGTTCCACTGACATTGAGGGGCTACAATATCAAGAACATGGTCATCAATCCCAGCTAATTCAGAATTAAATATTAAGTCGATCAAAATTCAGTCAGGTGCAATCATTTAGAAAATAAGGGGTATGTGAGGTAATGTTTGATATACTCTTTCCACAATCCATAACACAACCCATATTTCTCCATCATTTCTGTTATGGGCCTGGACCATACAGGCAGTCCTTTGCCCTACACAAGCTTCCAGCTTCCTAGCTTCCCTGTGTCATGCTACAGCCTTTTAAAGAGCCAAGGATGCCCTCTCTTATAGATACTTCCTTCACATTATCCTGGGCTCTTAGAGGAGGGAAAAACTCCCTGGACAATGTTTTTTTGCAGAGAAGCACTAAACAGAGCCTGGAAGACACCTGGGTCAAGTGTTATGATATGGTCTGAGATGGCAGAGATTATTACTTGATTGTTTTTATTACCACAGAAATAGCATGGACTATTCTGTGGTAACACTTCTAACTTGTTTGTCAGATATCTGGAGTTTGAAGGACAAACTCAGGCTTTGTTTTTCAAACTCTGCTTACGTACAAATATAAGTTAAACAGCCATAAACAACAGAGCCATGTGAACCCAGCGGCCAGTCACATACCAACAGTAACAAACATTATAAGGTCAATAGCACAGTTAAAATGATGAGTGTGCAAGCAGTCCACATCCTAGATTTCATTTACATAAAATGTTCTGACCTTGTGAACAAAAAGCACATTGGTGAAAAGCAAATAATCAGATGCTCAGCCTTTCACAGCTTCAGTGCTATAAGCAGGCTTGACAGTCAATGAAAGCAGGATAATTTCAGATTAATTTGTAGAGAATTAACACTAGCATAACCGGTTCAGCAACATTTAATTCCCCATGTGAATGAAAGGATAAGCAGGGTTCATGCCTGAGGCATGTATGTGGGGATTATAAAGCACTCCAGCAAAGACACTGTGTTAACTAATGAGTGTTGAGCCCTAAAATGGGAGCATGTGGAATGGCAGCTTCAGCACCAGGTCAGTTCTCCTGGGACTAATTTGAGGTTAAGGGTCTCCTAGTTAATGAGCAGGAAAAAAAAAAAAAAAAGACAAAAAAAGAAAAGAAAGAAAAAAAAAATCCCACAACTTGCATGTAAATTGCTCATAATGAATGACTCATGTTAGTCTAATTATAAGCCAAAAGTTATTCAAAAGAAGAGGAGAAAATTAATACAAAAGAGTCCATATTAGAGAAAAAGAGAATGAAGAAGAGTTTGATGCCTGAATTCAATTTACTTAGTTATTCAAACTTCTAATTAGTCACTCTAGAAGAGCAAAACAAATGAAAATTTATCTGTTCAGAAAGGCATTTAAAGATATTAATAGCTGAATTTACAGTGAAATCAATACACATTATCATTACTTAAGATTCAAAAGTCATTAGCCAAAAATAATTTTAAAATCGTGTTTTATAACCTTAATTCTAGAAGTCTTTGTAGCACATTTGATTACAGTTGATTAAATAATAGATGCTTTGTTAGAGAAATTAGAAAACAGTAAAGAAAGATTTTGAACTCTGACTTTTTTAGCCATTTTTAAGGACGAAGAAAAGGTACACATCTTAAGGGAGGTATATTTCATGTAAATTATTCTTATGACTCACAATTTTTATAAATATTTTGACCACCTAATAATACATTTAGAGATTTCCTATATAAAACTACTGTTGAAGAATAGTAAGATGGAAATTTTCATATTAAAATTTTCCAAATAATAAAAAATTGTTTTCATATTCAACTTTTGTTTTTAAAGATACCTAAATAGTTTGTCACATTTTTATACCTCAATTTTTTCATCAGCATATTCTAAAAGATCTTTTCAAGTGTATTTCCTTACCTTACAAGAAAGTAAAACTTCACATTCCTCTGTAACCTTCCAATACAAAAACTCTGAGAAGTGAGGACCTAAAAAATAAAAAAACCTTAAAGTAATCCTGCAGAATGAAGAGTATCAGAAAGACCCAGTGAAAGAAAGAAAAAAGATGACAATTACAACATCCTTACATCAGAACAAGAAGGAACTCCTGAACTACCCATGTACTAGAAGGAAAATCCTGCAAGTTTTTATCATACTTACCCAGTGTCTACATTATAGCTTAGAAACCTAAATCTCATATCTGAATATGTGTGAATAGGGTAGTATTCCAAAATATAAAATGGTGAGTGAGAGAAGTTACCTTTCTCCAAATTGCCAATTAAACAGTGGAAAGAAATGACATAGCTACAAACAAGTATAAAAATAATGTATTTAATGTAAGAACAGCAAACCCATGACAAACATTTTGTCCAAATAATGTAAAGTTATAAAATTTATTGAATATTACAGGTAGAACAGAAAATATTCCTTTTTTCCCATGAAGGTTCCAATTCTGCAAAGAAATATACCCTGATGAAAATTTACTGATATACACAGCCTTCTAAAAATTATTGTGTTTACTTATCTCAATAAATGTACATGTCATTGTGTTGGCAGGATGAGGGCCCAAACCTGGGAAGTTGCAAAGTCCAAGATTTTAACTTAAATCATTGAATATTAAAAGATACTGATATTAAAAGATTTTGTCAGTTTATGCTGCAAGATGTATCATTTCTTTCCTTAAACAATTTTAAACAGCCTTCAAAAAAACAAACAAAAAAAAATTATTTCTGTACAGAATCTTACCTAAGCTATTTAGGAAAAAGTTTTTAATTATTATTGTTACTTTCATCCTGAAAAACATATGCTTACAAGTGAAAATTACAAGAGCTCAAGTTCAGTTTTTTAAGGATTTCACAGGGATAGAGTCCTGAAGTACGTATTAAATAGTAATTTTCTCATTCAGCTGCAACAAATATCAATAATGAGTATATAACAAACTCTACAACTGTATAGCAACTATGCAACAACTATGCAAAAAATTTATTTCCTGGAATTTTGCCTCAATGGAAACCATAAGCTCAAGATTTTAACCTTCTTTATCTGGCACTACTTGTTTTGTCTGTCTACTCATCTGTCAATTATATTGAACAGACAACTTGTATGCTTGAAACTAAATGCAATTAAATGTTGGACCAGAGCCTGCAACAGGCACACTTCTCATGAGTATTGAGCAAATATAACCTCTTGTGAAAACTCCTTTTTCTCCACTTAGTGAAGGCTCTGTCACAAATTGCCAGTGTTGGAAAATACAATCCACCAAGATTTCAAGTGTCTCCCAATGAACAATACACTCAACCTCTTAAGAAGAACGGAAGCTGTAAGCACTCAGCATTCACCAGAGATGAATCATTAGCTGCAAACTGGGCCTAAAGTCACCAATCTGCTCCATCTTACCTTGTTTTCTGAGAAATTCCTTTCTTTGGAGCTCAGACTCAGCCAATACGCCCTTGAATGCTACATTTTAGAAGAGGTGAATGAAATATGAATTAGTCACAAAAATTACTCAAAGAGTAAGTGAAGTTCACTTCTTAATCAGAGTCAAAGTTTCAGTGTTTCAGTGAACATACCATCTCCAATGAGAACTAATGAGGACTGGTTTTTGGCCTTTCCATCCTGAATCTGTACTGTGTAGGTACCTTCATTGTCAATTGTAAATTTTTCCATCACCATTTCTATAATGCCATTTGAACGGTCACAATTTATTTTATGTCTCTGAAATAAACAAACAAGTACTTTAGTATAGTGTAAATTACTTATGACTCCTATTGAATAAATCATGATTTATATTCCTTTTCCCCACGGTCAGCATATCTCATGTCCTTTTAATTGTAAAAAAAGGGAAGAAAACTCTGCTTTTGTTTACTGTTGTACAATAAGATCCCAGTGGTGATAGAAATCTCTGTGTGCACCTGCATTTGGAATTCTCAAGTCATCATAACATAGCTGGTTTGTATTTGAAAACAATTGTTTATGGTACTGTGCATACTTGAAGAGGTTTATAGCCAGTCTTTAGCTGCATTACAGCTTCCAGTTCAACAAGAGGGTTTGCTAGGCAGAAATACTATTCCTAGCAGAGTCCAGAAACAACTGGAAATATTATGTTTCTAGACACAAATGTGGATCTTTAAATACATCCATCACACCAAATCCAAAAAGTCATCTTTACTAAATATCTGAGACACATCTAGTAGTCAGGAATGGATCTTACTTTCTCATAAAAAGTAGTTTATCCAGGAGGAGTAAAATTATTTTCTCATTTAATGCTAGGTGTAAGTTTCAAAGAACACTTAAAGCAAATGACCATGAGAAAAGTAACTTGTGCAAACCCCACAGAGTTTCTGGAAACCAAAAGGAGTTGACCAGGTTTAGCAAAAGAGAGGTATAATTCTGTCAGGGCAACTAGGTATCCATTAAAGTGTTTATAGAATACACAAAACATCAAATATTGACTTGAATTCAAAGTTAAATACGCTTTTCACTCTGTGTCCTTTATATGTTTACTTTTTATAAATGTTCTAGAAAGATAAATTATTAGCAAGCATCATCATGGAAGCAGGAAATTACAAACTAATACTGGACAGTCTTTGCAAAGTATGTGTATTGAATTTTCAGGAACTGTTTTAGATACAACCATGTTTTAGTAATATGCTCTTTTATTCAATGAGTTACAACTATGAGGAAAATGTTCCCCCCTAATAGTGATGTTTTGAGCCAAATTCCTAAAGCTAAGTAAAAATAACCCATAGAAGTTTCTTGGTGAATACTTTCAGGTAAACAATGTGGCCAAGGATATTACACACTAACTTCCAGTCACAGTTGCACAGAATAGTAAATGTCACCATCTAGAAGGAGTTGCATGAAGCAGAATTACTATAGACCCTGGTACTTTTAAATTTACTATACATAGTACAAAGGAGACATGATGTCTTATAAACAGAATGCTTTTATAAATCTGTTTATTGTTGTCCAAAAGTGCAAAATAGTATTAAAATAAGAGATAGACAAAGTTTAAGGAAGGAGAAGAAAGAAGAAATGTAAAAAAAGCTAGTAAAAATACCACTCATTAAGCTCTCTAGAATCTTATTGAAATGGAAGAACTTCTAAGTCCCCTAAGATCCAAAAGTAGGAATGACCCCACAGAGATATCTGCTTTAGTTTTAAGGAACATATCTTGGTCAGCCTCAAAAACAGACTCTCTGTTGTATGGACAGCAAGCCTGGAAGAACAGTGTCACACAGTGACATTT
Organism: Cisticola juncidis; assembly: GCA_013400215.1. NCBI lineage: Eukaryota > Metazoa > Chordata > Aves > Passeriformes > Cisticolidae > Cisticola > Cisticola juncidis. The sequence continues at coordinate 163,127 of VXBR01011322.1, forward strand.
TCAAATATATAAATCTTTTAAATCTTAATGGGGTAATGGACGAATGGAGAAAAAGAAAAGGTGTGGAATTAACAAAACAGTCAGCTAACAGCTTGGTTGGGATAATAATTTTTCAAGGGATGTGCATGCTAATTTGGTTACATGGTTTTGCATAAATAGTGCAAAGAAGATATAATGTCAAAGAATAAGACAAGATTAAATTAATTGGGAAATTAAGCAGAAAATCTACTTGTGTAAGAGTTCATCTGTAAGGTGATAGGTGAGGAAGGTTAAAAAGAGCATTAATAAACTTACCTAAGCCATCAAAAAGTGCAAATTTCAATGTGCAAAAATCAAATTCTTGCTTACAGCCCCTTCCCCTCAAAGGTCAAGGACTACACTGTCATTTACTTCATGAGTTCTCAATGAGTTCTCAGGAAGAACATTAAATTAAATTTTGCCAGAAGCAGAAAATTAAGAAAAAAAAAAAAAAAGGCAAGATGTATGTTTCAACCTGATTCTTTATGACTTTTTTTTTCTACTTTTACTAAACAAAATATTAAAATACTAAAATTAAAGCTGAGTAAATGAGGCTCAGTTCATTCCATTTTAAGCTTATTTTGAAATCTTACCAAAACCACTCCCTGTTAGGACTTAGCAGGAAAAGTTTATCACTTCAGCCAATGTCAAGAATCAGGCCACAATTCACCAGCATAATGGTCTATTGAACATGTTCAGCGACTGTAGCCCAGTCTCCAGACAGGTTTTAGAGTGCAATTAGCCTTCTAACTATTGCCATTATGCAGCAAGATGAAGTTCAATGATTTTATGGGCATCATAAATATTAGGCTTTTATGTGACTTTCCACAAAAATATCATCTGTCTTCAAACATAAATGTCACCTGTGGGTTACTAATTAAAGAGATGAAATAATGCAGATTTATTTCAAGACTCTTTCTGATGTCAACATTTCCAAAACATATGAGAACTAAAAATAGCTCATTCTGTTCCATGAAAATTGCCAAGACACAGTATTGTCATTTCAATACATCCTAGGCATGAATATTCAGGTTTTCAGTGCTATGGTTTATTGCTTCTTAAAGCAAGAAAAACAGAATTATTTTACTGAGAAATCCTTATTCTTCCACTTGTCAATATGTAATTAAAGTAAATGCTCTTTGCCTTCCAATGGTATAAAAATGCTGATAAAGCTTCTCTGTCCCAAACCAGGATTTGCATTCTCAGGAATAAAGTGAATCTTTCAAACAGCTGCAGTGGAGATGAATTTTTCACAGGAATATATTTGTGCTCATGGCCTGTAGGTGAACCATACTCTTGCCCTACAAAGGCACAAGCTTGCTTTCTCCTCAGCCTAATCTGAGAGCTTTTTTATGTCCCTTTACCTGAGAGGTCTTCCTAGAGCTATAAAAATGTGGGAAGATGGTGGCCAACCCTTTCATCTCTATGTAGCTGTTCAATGCCCAGTTTCTAATCCAAAATTAAAAAAAGAAATAGGAAGCCATAACATATAAAAAATTTAAGTCTATGAACACTGCTGCATTGTCAAGTGCCTCCCACATTACACATAAAACTAGTAATATCAGCCTCAGAGAATCTTTGGGAACAGTATGTCTTGTTGGTTTGGAATCCAAACCTGTACTTGAAGCAGCCATTTTCTTGACCTATTTTTCTAAAATATTTGTGCTTAACACTGGTCTATGTGTAAATTCTTCTTCTGTTTGCCTGTTTATCATCTAGATAACAAAAATGAATAGAAAGAGTCTAACTCTTTTTCCAGTATGAATAGGCTTACTCTGCAACAGGAATTCTATACTGGAAAAAAAATTTGAGTTATACATTTGCCTTCTTTTCAGGCATTATCACACCTTAATAACACAATATTAAGAAACTATAGGATCCAGGGAATTACAGTCCTGTCAGCCTGACCTCAGAGCCAGGGAATATTAAGAAGCAGATACATCTTGAGAGACATTAAGCAACGTGCACAGAACAACCAGGGGATCAGGGCCAGCCAGCACAGGCTTGTGAAAGACAAGTCCTGCTTCACTGACCTGATAACCTTCATTGACAAGGTGACCCACTTAGTGGATGAAGGAAGGACTGTGGATCTTGTCTACCTGGAATTAAGTCAAGCCTTTGACACTGTTTCCCACAGCATTCTCCTGGAGAAACTGGCTGTTCATAGCTTGGATGCATGCACTAGCTCCTGGCTGGACGGCCAGGGGCAAAGTGGTGGTGAATGGAGTTAAATCCAGTTAGTGAATATCACAAATTATGTTCTTCAGGGCTCAGCAGGGGGGGCAGTCCTGTTTAATACATTTATCAATGATCTAGAAGAAAGGATCAAATTGGGTGGGAGTGTTGATGTGCTAGAGGGTAGGAAGACTCTGCAGAGATGTCTTGACAAGCTGAATAGATGGCTTGAGACCAGCTGCATGAGGTTGAACTAGGCCAAGAGCTGGGTCCTTGCCTCAGGTCAAAACAAGGCTTGGGGAGGAGTTGCTGGAAAGTGATCCAGTGGGAAAGGACCTGGGGGTGCTGACAGCTGATTGTGCATGTGCCCAGGAGGTCAAAAAGCCAGTGGAATGCTGGCCTGTATCAGCAACAGCATGACCAGCAGGACCAGGGCAGGGATTGTGCTCAGCACTGGTGAGGCCACATCTCAAATCCTGTGTCCAGTTCTGGGCTCATCACCAAGATGGACATTGAGGGGCTGGAGTGTGTCCAGAGAAGGGCAGTGGAGCTGGCGAAGGGTTGGGAGCACAAGTCTGATGAGAAGCAGCTGGGGGAAGTGGGGTTGTTTAGCCTGGAGAAACAGAGGCTCAGGGGAGACCACAGTGCTCTCTACAACCTGAAGGAGGTTGTAGCCAGGTGGGAGTCAGTCTTTTCTCCCATATAACAAGCCATAGGACAAGAAGGAATTTGCCTTAAGTAGCACCAAGGGAGTTTAGAGTGGATATTGGGAAAAATTTCTTCACTGAAAGGGCTGTCAAGCATTAGGCCAGGCTGCTCAGGGAAGTGGTTGAGTCACCATCACTGGAGGTATCTAAAAGACAAGTAGAGATGGCACTTGGGGACATGGTTTAATGGTGGAGTTGGCAGCGTCCTGTTGGAATCCATGATCTTAAAGGTCTTTTCCAACTTAAATGACTCTATGACTCTGTGATAACAATAGAAACCTGCAGATTTCTTAAACAAAATCACTTATGTATAGTACTCATTATGTACTTACGTCACTGTTTTCGACTTCTCTATCATTAATAACAAATCTGAAAGTAGAATCTGGAGATAAGCTTTCAGCCTGAATCCAGAAACGAACTTCTCCTTTATCAAGAACCTCATAGGCTAATTCTGATTTCAGTGGTATTGCTACAAAAAGAAAAGAATGGAAAATCAATAGTTCATGAAACCTTGTGAGAGATAGAAATATAGTGAAATACTAGCAATTGCCTATTATTTATGGATTTCTGGATATTGATTAAATTTTACACAGGCATAAGTCCTCTAATGCAGCCTTTGGCTGATTTTTAAATTAATTTCTCAAAGGGAGAAGAGAATTTGTAGCTTACTGTTTGTACATTGTGTAAAGATTTGGCTAGTAACAATCGATAATGTATTGCCAAAGTTAAACTTCAGAGACATTTAGGAATGATGATTTTATTCAATGTCAACTAATATTCTTCTAAAAAACCTAAAAGATAATGAAGCAAGGTGTTCCATGGTAAATGAAGCTGCCATAAAAAATGAAGTTGCCATTGTCTCAGGAAGAATCTTTTTGGGACTCCAGTCACTAGTATGCAATTATATTCCTTCCAGAAGTATCTAATAGATTCAGATCTTCAACTTACTTGGATTCTTTATTTCATAGCTTAATGCCATCAAACGTTCAAACTCTGAAAATAAGAAAAATGTTCATGTTTAATTTATTCTGAAAAACACAGACAGCAAATGAGTGTTGACAAAAGTAAACAGCATCAGCAAAGTTTCTCTAAAGCTTGTATATGAGTATGTAGCTCTACAAAAAATGACTGAAAAATAAGATTTAGGAAACTTAAATTCTGGTACACGGGTTTACCAAATGTTGCAGGTATTTTAGTGCACACTCTCTCATGTAAGGGAATCTAAACGAAGGCCAAAAACTGTTGTAAACTTTAAAAATAGCAATACAAAAAAAGATGGGAAACAATAGCTTCTAAGCAGTCTATAAGGTTACTTTTTCTCCTAACTTCCTTTCTCAGACTTCCTGAAAATTTTGTTTTATTGCGGCAGGAAAGAAGATTGAGTACTTGTTAGTCTGAAAACAGAACAGAAAGTTCTAGTTAATGCACTAGATCCTCATGAAGGCATTTTGAGTCTAGAATTCCATTTTTTAGATTTTCATACTAATTCTATTTATCATAGTCATTACTAATAAAGATTTTGAAATTGAACATTACTGCCAATTCCAAATTTACAGATAGTGTAAAGACCAGAGAAAATTAGCATGGATTTATGACATGATAGAGGATTTAGCAAAATTACAGGAGAATTTATAGCTTTTGAGACAGTAATTGGGCGGTGAAATTATGGGTTTCAGTGTTAAGATGCAAAATCTGATACTTGTGCAGGGATTCAGTACAAATCAAATTGTAATTTTCAGTGACATATAATCAGGAAAGATATAGGGGAAGTATGGGATAGGAAACACCTTGAGTGCTTTATGTAAAAAAATAATTTCAAAGGCAGAGCAGATGGTGACAAGACTTACAGAAAGATTTCAGAGTGATGCTTCAAAACTCAGCTAGAGGGCAGTTCTTATAATAATGCTGTTCTTACGATAATGTTGATAAATCTTCCATGTCCTGGAGAACTTTTTTCCTTTTTATTTTGGTTTTGTTTTTTGGGGTTTTTTTTTGTTTGTTTTTTTTTTTCCTCCTGAACATGGATTTCTTCTCTACACCTGCTTAGAAAGGGTGGTTTGACATGTTTCTCACTGTGGTTCCTTAAATAGCTTAGTAAATTGAGAAGCAGATGGATTGGAATACTCAGATTGGAATACTCAAAGAACTGGGCAGAGCAATTACAGCAAAGGACTGGGAAAGCACCAAAGTAATTTTTATTTTACATAAAATAGCAAACTCTCCTCCTTGCTTTTCATGTCAGCATTTCAAAACAAAGTGAGACTGAAGCAAATTAATTGGGAATCCAGTGAAACAAAATAGCTACAATGAAATAAAGCAAAACTAATATGTATGTAAGACAAATGATAATTTAACCCCATGTATTTAGATCTTGTTAAAGCACCATCGTTTTTCTCATTAATTTCCTGCATCTTGGTTATGAGAAACTGCATCTAGAGCCTCAAGCACAACTGAAAGTGTAAGGGATATTTACAATCATTATAACCCCAGCATAAAGAAAACAATTCTAATTTGCCATATTTTTTATCTCTATCTAGAAACTGTTGCCTAAAGTTATCCCAGCTTTCATTATTATGATAATCAGAAAAATAAGTAAACACACAAAATCTGTTGTGTGTTCTTTTTTGTTTTTCTTTAATGCATAGGAAATAATGTGAGAGTTGTAGGGTTCTATTCTTATTTTCCTTGGGCAATTTTTAGTGCACTTGAGGTGACAGAGTGAAGATTTGAAATTATAAGGACCTTACCTTCATCATCCATAACGAAGCTGGAGGAAATCCCATCTGTGTCACTAACTGAGATAGAGTAAGTTCCCAAGTCTGATTTATCAGGATTTTTGAAGTACAGCTTAGAACTAAAATCACCAATGAAGAAGAATGTAATTAGCTGGGTATCACATTTTTAACATGACTTACTGATTTACTTCGGTAGATTGGTATGACTTACTGATTTCCTTCTGTTTCAATCTTAAACTTATGAGAATCATCAATCTCCTCATAAGATTTACCCCATGCAAAATGAGATGCATCTGTTGCTTCTTTGCACTCAAAAGCCAGGTAAATATTACCCTCATCGTCCACACCTGAATAGATTTCTTTTGTTCCTGCAAAATAGAATTCAACTCAAATGTCAAGACTGCATTTTTCTTTCAAGGTGCAATTTATAAATTACTAAAGCCCACATCTATTTGTCCTGAAAGATACTGATTTTATTAGCAGATCTTAAAGCAGGTTTATGTGGTATGTTGACTTAGCATCACATGCTAGTAAGTTTCTTACTCTACATGAAAGAAAGGAGTAATAACACTAATAAATGTTTATTGAGAAACAAATGAATAAGATATAACTGAATATGAGAGAACATGAAAGTTTAAACAAACCTATTTTATTATCATTCCTGAAGCTTTAATAAATGTGTTGTCACAACAAGTAGCACCTTTCTTAGAATAAAAAACAGAATAACTGATTATCAAATAACTCGTGCAGTAAGCAAGGAAAAAATTCTAATCACTGTCTCTGTATCCACAGGATTTTCTCTTTAAGGCCAAGAGCATCTTAATTCTTTAAATACTTATATGTGATATAATATCAAATTGGGTTGATCAAACTCAATCCCAAGTATGTTAGTGTTTTGGAAACAGAGGAGATGAAACAGTTCATTTTACCTGGCCGTTCCTCAACAAGCACTGGTTCAGATATCTCAGATGATTTGCCTACCCCAGCATCATTCACAGCACGAACTTTGAAGACATAGGTATGACCCTGGTGTAAATCAGTGACCTTAAAAAGGACAAAAGGCAAAGCCAATTTAAAAAACCATCTAAACTGATTTGTTTACTCATATGAAGATATTGGCAGAAGCTGAAGTTCATTACATATCTTTTTTATGCTCAACCAGAACTTCTAGTACTCAGTTTTATATTAATACTAATTAATGAAAATGGTACCTTAAAATAGCGCTTTGAGGTAGGTTTTTCATTAGCAGTGATCCAGTCTTCTGTATCTACTTCTTTATAGTCCACTAAGTACCCAGTAATAGGGCTTTTGCCTTCATACACAGGAGCTTTCCACAGAAGAACTAGTGATGTATTTCTAACTTCACATATCATGAGATCGTAGGCAGGACCTAAAATATTTCAAATATTGGAAATTCACTCCAATATAATGAAGTTTTGCCAGCTGTCCCTTTAGAGGCCCAAATGTATCACTATAATTTTGACTGTATTTGCTTTCAAAAATCTCATCCTTTACAATACACCTGTTATATGTGGTATTTAGGTAATTTTCACCTCATGGCTGTATACAGCAATACCTGCCTTATACAGTGAGTGACATTGGTATTCTGAAGCATACCTGCTTAGCTAGATCTCAGTAACTCTATTTTAAGGGTAAGTTAATCATGTGGAAAATCCATGCAGTTTAAGATTTTCCATCAAGCAAGGGAGGCTTCTTGTCTATTATTTAACTCACCAGCCTCACATCAAAGTTGCTTCACTGTGCCTGACTCAGATTCATAATTTAACATCCGGATATTTCTCTTTTCATTAGTATACATGAGCCATGATCTCTCAAAGTAATCCAAAATCTAGTGGTACCAAGGGACTTTGGATCAGTCATCTTGCTCCCTGCCAGAAGAATCTTTATTGTGAACTGTATAGCTGCAGCCAAGAGGAATATCACAGGATGAATGATATCTGTTAGGAGAAAAATTTAAACCAAAAATATCCTGATACTGCACAAAGAAGTGAGAGTTTATGTTTGCAACTATCAGGTTATGTTCTTCCTATTATACTCTCCTCCTTCACCTAACTCTTGAAATGTTTTTCAGTCTTACCTATTGCAATTACTTTTTACTATGCCTTTGATATATTTACACTAGTAAAGAAATACGTATGTAAAGGCATAATCATATGAGTTTCCTACCATGGCCAAACATTCATGACAGAATACTCATCTTCAGTCAAATTATGTTGCTTGTGTCTTGTGCTTTAGATGTAGAGCAAGGAAAGCTGAAGATATAAGGAATAACTTGAGACTTAAGGATTTCCTCAGTTTTCAAGGTATTAATTTTCCCTACAACACATCTTACCATTTAAAATAATAATTTAAAAAAAGGAATGGAAAGCCTTACAAATAATTCTGATTGCCATTTTGGCCTACATGATGTTAAGCAATCATGAATGAACATAAAATTTGTAAAGGATGATATTCAGCAAATATACTGGGGAAAAGAGAAAAATTAGAAAGGTTTTTTTTTCCAGAGTAGATAAACACATTTCATAAAAGAAACATATCAAATATCTGTTGCAGACCTTACAAGGATAAATATTAGATTTCTCATGGAAAGACTGCCATTTTCAAGGAACCTAAAGTCTTCCCTCAGGGCTCTTTAAAAATCCCAAACTGAATGTCTGTATATCCATAGATAATTAAAATTCCACTGTCAAATGGACCCAGTAGCAATCTAGACAGTAGAAGGAAAAGTGTAATGAAGCATGGTCTATACTGAGGAGTCTGAGAACCCAGACATTTCTTTTTTATTTAAAGCAATGTAAGATAATCCATTAACTATTATTGCTAACTCACAGACACTCACAGAGACACCTAAGACTAGAGTTCTGTGGAAGAATGAAATAATTATGGACTCTGGGCAAAGAATCCATCACTTATGCTGGAAATCCTGCTAAAGGTTATGGCCTTTCTAAGGAAACTTTCCTTCTATATCAAAAGGTGGAAGAATATTTTGTTGACACTGAGAGGATATTGCAGTCACGTTACACTAGTCCTCAGTATCTTTAGTAAGTCAGGGCAGAGGGTCAGGCTCTTTCTCCCAGTCTTAAATCTCAATTATTTCTTTTCATAATTGTTAAGGCATTGTTTAAAAATGTATTTTAAAAAGGCTTGTGAAATATTTAACAGGTTTGGAGATTTGGGGTTTTTGGCAGAGTGGGAAATGTTCTCTGCTTGTAGTGGGGTTTTTTTAAGCAGGAGGAAAACAATACTGTCTATTCAACTCATATCATAATGAGAATAACATAACCAGCCAAACATTTAAAAGGTCAGATTGTTCATTATGGGAATTTCACTCTCTTGATTTCCTGAAAACACCTTTTATTTTATTTTTTTATCTGTCATTTAAAATGAAAGATAATTTCACTTCTTTACACACTATGTAATTTCAATCAGGTTTTAAACACACTGTAAAGAACATAAATCATAGATCATTTCTTTAGGAAAAATAATTGTTCAAATGATGATGCATTTATACTAAATATTACAAGATTATAAGAAAATGTAATTAAAATGAAGTGAGTTAAGATCAGCAGACTAACAATTTTGTTATTGACAGCTTTGTCATGTCATTAAATTAACTCTGAAGAACTTATCTAGAAAACATAGACAAACAGCTTTTCAGCAAAGAATATGGTATTTAAAAGATCTAAACTTGGAATTTAACAGGGTAATATCTGTTTTAGAGGGCAAATAGAGGGGGATTTGTAAGCAGGCAAATGACTTGCAGGAGCTGGAGTTACTCTACTCAGCATTGAAAAATATTTATTTGGAATAGTGTCTGCAGTTTGTGCACTGCCATTCAAAGAAGAAGTGAACCAACTACACAAAGTTAGAAGAAAGGCAGAAACTTTTTTCATTTACAATAAGGAATACATGTTCTACAGGAAGGGTTGAGAGAGGAAAGATTCAGGAATATAAGAGAAAATTTTAAACCGCAAGCATAGCAAGATTAGGAATGGATCTTGTCCAAAGAATCTGGAAATTTCATGAGGAGAAGCCTTCAAAGATAGGTTAGAGAGGCTTCTGTCAAGGAGATGGGTATAGGTAACCTGCAAGTGACAAAGCAGCTGGATTTGAGAGTCTGTCTTCATAAACAATACATGATCTTACTGATTTTTCTCTTGTTCCAGGTAAGAACTACTTTTTATCTATAGCATAGAAATTTCCCTGCCACATTATGCCACCTCACTAGTAATTTTGATAGTTTTACAAATCCAAATTTAGGAGTTTTGTGGGTTTTTTCCTTTACTGAGAAAATTACTGTGTGAATATTTAGGCTCAGAACCTAAACCTCAGATGCTTTAGGTATCAGACAGCTCCTGGTGACCTAAACAAGTATTAGAATGGATTTTTAGGTACAGAACAGAATTCAGTATAACAACAAAGCAGTATTTTACAGCGTTTGAGGGAAAAGAAGGTAGAAATATTTTAAAGTGCTAGGCCCCTGTGTTTTCACTATGGGCTTTGTTTAAGGAAATCAGTCCAAACATCAGAAACAGCTTCAGCAAATGTGTTGCTCAGTAGGAGTAACAGTGTTACAGTGTTATAAAATAAGAGGAAACCTTTAATAGCTTATTTACAGGCCTTGAGCATTGCTGCCTGGGACTAAGTTTTCAGATGTTTACCATTTTTATATTAAAAATATAATATAAAATATATTATATAAAACTATAAATAGGCTATAAAAACTAGATATACATAACATATCTATTTATATTATGTATTACATAAACTTATATGCTCACATGAGGTTGATTACAGTTTAACTTCCTTTTGGTGAGGGTTCCAAATTCACAGTACTTATAATTGCAATGAATGGTCTTCAGCTACATCTACACTGCCAAATAACAGACAATCTAAACACAGGGTTTGATTACTAGCACACACAGCTATTCCTACTATATGTTTGTTAGCATGTTTTTTCTAACACATGGCCAATAATAATCTCTGAGGTCACACCTAGGTACAGTCTAGGGGAAACACACATACATGGGCACACTATTGGAGAGTAGCAGACTACCTGAGTTACTTATCTCTATAACAAGAGATAACAGGCCCCTCTTATGTGTTACTTGTGACCAAAAGTGAACACAGTTTTGGAGTCTGAAACTCCAGAAATATTCTTAATAGACTGCATTTATGGTGTAAGGTGAAGCTTGTAGAGCTTCTAGAGAGGATAGAGACACAAAAGACCAAAGGCTCAACAGGCTTCTGGGCTGGTGCTAGCAGTGAAAGAAAGGGACACTCAGCAAGCTAAGTAAAGTCATCTACTTCCCAGGACACTCAATGTCATCACTGGAGGTGTGGAGGTAACTTTCAAAAGATCTCAGAAGCAAGGGCAATCTCAACAGGTACTGTGAAAGAAATTAAGCAAAAGGCAACCTGAAGAGTTTGGCTGGAACTCTGTGGCTGTGTTTTAAGGACTTTACATGGAATTTAGATTCGTGAAGAACTAATAGACTTACCAGGTTCTGGCATAGTCCAGGCTTTACACTTAAAATGCTCACTGGGATCTGAAGGTTGACCTATCCCAACCAGATTTGCAGCAGCAACTTTGAATTCGTAGAAGGCATCTTCAGTCAAATCCTCTACCTTTTTTCATTTGAGAAAACAGTTCAATATATCAGAAGTCATGATTCATATTCATTTAATAAATATTAGAATATAAACATTAGTTAATTCATTACCAGGCCTTATGCTATGCTTAGTGATCTAATTTGAAGATTTTACTCTTAAACCAAATGCACTGCAGAGTTCTATATTATATGTCCACATTTCAGTCACATTATCCTAAGAATAACAGCCCTCATATATTGGCATGAAAAGCTGGAAAAGTTCAGAACAAAGGTTCAAGGAGCCAAATCAATGAGTGACCAGATATTTATGGGTGAGTGTTCTAAATTGAAATATCTTCTTGCATTGCTTGTGAATAGCTGTTCAGAAGCCTGTTCACTTAAGCAAGAGTTCAAATGTTGTATTGGTTTAAATGGTCACAGTGGACTGACCTAGGAAGAAAAGGAAATTATAGGAAACAAAAGAAAAAGCAATCCAATGAGTTCCACAATGTGCTGATATAACTCTAGGAAAGAGTCTCTCAGTAGTATTTTGTGGCTTTTATGAATCTTTCTCTTAATGTTGTCTACAATTACAAAGTGAAAAAATGATACCTCATTAGTACTGGGATGAGCAGAATCCACATTATTCCTCTGCAAACATCCCTGGTAAATGAGCTCTGATTCATCTAATGAGCCCATCCCCACACCAGCATCTCAGATTTTGAGATCAAAGTAGAAGGCTAAAAGGCATGAATGTCTTGACACCCAGAATGCCTCATGGGAGCAGCCCTTTTCCATCCTTCTCCCAGAAGAATAAAATACAAAATACAACCTAAATACAAAAAAACAAGTCTTTGACATCTGATTCCTCTGAATAATATTCCCACAATTATATTTAATCACATCTCAAGAGACACAAGCTGAGAGTAGCACTCCTAGTGGAGATGCCAATGAGTTTTAGATTATCATGAATAAATAGTTCTCTTTGAAAATTTGAGATAAAAAAGGATTTTGGTGTGATTTTTTAATGATAAAAAACATTATGGTAACAAACATATGATATAGCATCAAATACAAGACCAAAACAAACAAGGCAACACAGGAAACTCAGGCACTAAAATAATTTTCTGAAGACAAGATATATATGTGTTATATAGTGTGACCCATAAGACAGAATAACAGATTAACCTGTAAAAATGATTTTGAAATCCCAGGTTATTAAGGGAAAAAATATTTGTGGGGTTCCCATAAAATTATTTAATCAGAAAAGGTTAAACCTTTAGTGATTTCCCAGTGCTGCACTGAATATCTCGGGCATTCTCTGTTTGCAGTATGTCATAAAATATTCTCTGCTACTAAAAACTGTCTTGGTTTTATTTCCCATCAGTATTTCAGATTCTAATCATTCAAACGAATGTACAAAGATGCACCTTTAGGCATAAATACAGTTACTGGCAGGATTGACACTTAAGTATCTAGTTAAATTCTCAATAGTGGCCCCTAATTTACATGACTCATTTGTTTACAAATGCATTAAAAATAAAAATATGTGGAAAGCATTGCTTAGTATTGCCCTTTCGTGCCTATCTTATCTGCCCTTTTTTATTTCTCACCATCCATGCTCCATCTGCTACATCAGAGATGCCAGTCATAGAATCAGTCACAAGCACACAAGCACCTGAGGATAGCTGCCTGCCTTTTATGCATGAAACACAGCTCATCTGCATCATTATCTTCTACTTCACTAGAAGACTTACGTCTGTCCTAAACCTTACAGGAAATTTGCAGAAATAAAATTTTAAGTGTTTGTGAGTAAAATCTGATTGTTTAACTTAATTTAGAAAGCATCACATTGATTGATTACTTGCTATAGCCTATCTCGCTAACTTTTCTTCATGGAAGGTCACATCCAAATTTGCCTATTTTAAGAAACATTTAATATATTGCAAGTGTAACCAGAAGTAATTTATTTCAAAACCGGTGCTCTGTAAAGGAGGTGACAAGACATAAGGCTGAGTTCATTAATATACATGCTTTTTCATCTGAAGGCAGATTTTGAGAGTAAAACCAGGGACAGTTATATTTTTTCTCAATCCATCCCCATTTCCTTTACAAATTCTCAGCTCTGCAGAGAGCAGTTATCTGTCCTGCTAAATGCTTCCATCCTTTCTCTGTATGTTGTTATAGTGGTGATGCATACAGTGATCATTAATGAAAATAGCTAGTGGAACATTTTATAGCTCATCTTGTTCCTTCTGAAAAATGTGCTCCACACTTTTCCCTCAAAAAATTTCTTATCTGAATGTGCTTATTCATATTAGAATTTCATAGTAGGGGATGGCACTGGCTCTTTAGCCCAGGTATAACCTTGTTGCACTCTGAATGGAAGTGCCTAGTTTTGTTGAAGCAAGTATTTAGAGAATTTCTCTTTAAAAAAAATAAAGAATTCAAATCAACTCCAAAAATATAATGATAAAAAACCACTAACCGTATAAATTGTCCGGGTAATAAGGGAAGAATTGACTTCATGCCAGTTTTGATGGTTAGCTTCCCGTTTATCTATGTAATAACCAAGGATTGGTGAACCTCCACTGTATGTTGGTGCTTTCCAGCCAAGGGTCATTGAATGCCCATCACAGTTTAGAAGAGTGATACCATGAGGATATGAGGGACAAGCTACAAGGAAATAAGCAACCTGAGAGTTAGGACAGAGTTGAAAACACTGCAGTGCAAGAAGTTGCTTAACATTTTTGATACTGCTTCTGTTCTCTGCAGCACACTGCTCTCAGCTGGATAATGATAGCAAAGTAGTTGTAAAGTTGCTAACCAACATTCATTTTATCACCAGAAATAAACATGGAAGGTTTTAAAACATCTGCCTAGCGTTTTGTCCTCTCAGAAGGTAGCAAGGAAGAATAGACGATCTTTACAAGGAAATAGTAATGGCAGCAAGTGTCTCCAGACCAAAAATTATGCTAAAAGATTTAAATGTGTCAGAAAATCATTTCCTAGTAATAAAAAATAAGCTTCTCAAATACTTCTGGAATACAGTAAAAATTATCCAATACAAAAAAAGAAAAAATATTATAAACTTGAATTAAATTGTCATATGACTGACTGATCTGTGGCTACCACAGTTTTCCTGTACTTTCTGATGTTACATGCTTTATTCAGACTGTGACTGCTTTTTGCCCTACAAAGAATAGAAGATATTTAGACTTTCAGTAACTTAACCTATGTTGAAGCAGAAAAGTAGTGTCCTGCATGAGGTTACTTGCATGGGTTCACTTCCTTCTGTAACAGAAGCACAAATGTCACTAGACACCTTCCTAGGGATGAAGAAAAACCTTTTTCTGAGCTTTTTAATCGCCTCCTACTGGCAAGCACCCCTTGCAGCAAACAGTTTTGCATTTGTCCTCCATACTTGTAAGTCTGCCCAAAGATACATACCCCTTCTTGGCACTGGGGTGCTTCAAAACAGCTAAACACCTGGCCCTAAAGCTGATCTGCTACTTTCAGCTGAATTACCTGAGCATAACCAGAGAGAATATAACTTACCTCCCTCAGAAGAGAATACATTAGCAAAAGCCTTAGTACCGTCCCTGACCTTGTAGCTGTACTAGTGATCACCATGAAAACAGAGAGGAATCAGCAGAACTGCCTTTTCTTTTTCTTTTTTTTTTTTTTTCAGCTATTGTGCTATACTCAGAGGTCACAGAATGGGGCCTTTGTGTTTACTGCCATTTCTTGCTAAATGAGAATGACTGTTGCAAGCTCCTGAACACAGTCTTAAAATAATACTGCAGAAAGATTCTGGCCATGCTAATGTTAAGTCATCTGTGAACAGTCCTGCTAACTTCCTGTAAAGGCTATGAAAATGGATAAAAACCATCCACATCCCATAGGTGTGTGTAAATCCAGGTGCTCTGTGTTTGATGATATACCCCATGCAACCCTCATCTCCAAAGCACACAGTGACAAATAGGTGCAAGTGCATTTACAACATTCTGGTGATAATGTGCAAGTGTCCATGCACCACCTACCCATATGAGACACACTTCCTCCTAAAAAAGTCAAATAAAGTAACTTTGTCAGTAACATACAAGTTTGCTTTCTATTGACTGCCTTGAATTATAAATATTTTAGAGGATTATTTCTCACAAGTATATCTACTGGTCTTCTTCCAGAGGTAGGGGGCATTCTGCTGGGGAAAACCTGTCCTATTTAAAATTTTTCAGTATGGAGCTGAAATGTCCCTTAATTCAAATTGAACCATGATAGCCCAGATCTGTGTACTCTTTGTTGTAAATACTTGTTCAGCCTTACAATCAACATGTACCATTGCCACTGAAGGCTGCACGACTGATCTTACACAGAAATTTTGTTTGTAGAACACCAGAGGAGGTAGATTCTGCTCCAACCTGAAGCAAACAAAGGGCATTTTCAGTTTGGTTCAGCTACACAGTAATAAACCTTACTGGAACTCTTTTAAAAGGAACGGATTCCATGCTAAAATGTTTTGCACCACTCCAACTCACTCAGAAACTAATTGTCTAATTTAATAAGTATTTAAATTTCTTTCATACAGCCTAGGAGCAAATGGCAACCTGGTCAATAAAGTGCATCTTACTCAGTATTTCTAACAGTCATTATAAATAACTTTTTTAATAAAACAATGTCTTTTTTCTAGAATAGCCACATGCCAGAAAATAGACATCATTAAACCGATGTGCATGATGGTTGCAAGATATACTATTATAGTCAATCAGACCAAAGGGATGAAATATGCTGAAAATATGTCACTCATTTGGGATACAAGAAGCTGAGTTGCACAAGAATCACACTTACTAAGGGCTGCCTGCACTGTTACAGCCTCTGACTCCTGTGAGTTTTCACTCAATCCTAGAGCATTGGCAGCTTTCACACGGAACACATATTGCTCTCCAGTTTCCAAACCATGAACAACAAACCTGGGTTAAAAAAGACAGCATCACATATTAGTGTGTATTTTACAGGAATCATTCTATGCTGTAACATGAAATCGTTGCATCAATTAAAAAGGTCAACTTCATGAGTGCTTCACAAAGGAAAATATTTCCAAGAGGGAAACTGCAATACAGTGGCATGATGTAGTACCATACAACTGGATGGGAAGCTGTAGCAAAAATCACAGTGCTCATTAGATTGTCAGTACTGACCTAGCAGGTGAAATCAAATAAAATATAATATATTCCTTCTGAACTTTGGTTTGCTAAATTCTAATCTATTCTGGGAAGGAACCATATTTCTCACTGCAGTTTTATAGTAATTGTCAAAAACAGTTTTCAGTTTTGATCTCATGTTCTAGTAATTACTGTACTAAACATAATACTCAGAGCTATCCTAGTCTAAGATATGTTCATGCATAAAAAATTAAACGTGTTTTTCTTATTTTTGTGCTTTCCCTACCCACTTTGACCAAGAATTAGAATCTATCTTTTTTCTTTGATCAAATTTCTTGACTACTTGGAAAAAGGACTCATCAGAATACAAAGTCTCTCAGTTAATGACTGACCTAATACACTAAGCAAAATGACATGCTTGTTAAAGAAAATACAAACTACAAATCTAAACTTTGCATTTGGTGATTGATTCCAATAAAAACAAGTATGATTTTTCACAGAGAAAATTCCTTGAAGAATCCCATAATGAAGTTTGATATCTTCAGGAGGGAGTAAGAAATCATCTGAAATTCAAACAGTGTTAGTGTCATGACAAGGGAGTTAGAAGCAGAGTCTACTGTCCTTTGTCCAGAGATGTAACAGATCAGGGAGCTCTGATGCTTCTGGAAGTGGACACTTGGCTTTCCTGCACAATAGTGTCAGCTGCCAAAGCACTTTCGCCACCCTATTTATAGCAGAAGTGGCCTGACCTTTTGCTCTGTTGTTCATGGACTGTGATAAAGCTTTAGAATTCCTTCTCCTTCTCATACTTCCTCATCAGGTCTGTTTACCCCCCAGTGGAATTCATACTTTAAAAGGGCATATTTTGCACTTACTCATGTTCAAGACACTCCGAATCTTGTCTCTAGAATCTGCTTTTAAAACTCAAAGTCATGGAATAGAAAAAAAATATACTTCTTGGACAAAAAAACAGGGTTAGGAGAATTGCCCTGCAATTTGGAAATCTTGGCTCTCGCAGTCTGCAGACTGTTTTTCTTCACATGCACTCAACATTCTCCTTCAATTATATATTTAGCACGTATAAGGTCTTAAAAATATCCTACAGTTTTTAAACTTCCCAAAATACAGAAATATTATCAGTACCTGTTATATTTAATAGGTTTATGGTTACTGGGTTCCCAGCGATTTGATCCCACCACAGAATACTCAATGTAGTAGCCATATAAATCCTCTTCATGTTTTGGTTTATCCCATTGAACTACAACTGATGTTTTTGTATTCCTTGTGGCCACCACCTGACCAGGTGCAGATGGCAAAACTAAGAAAAAGAGATAAAACATATAATATTATAAAATACATAAAAATAAAAATAATTTGAACTAGATGAAACACTGCATAATTTGATCATACTTAATCACTACAGCTATGACTCCTCCTACCATGTCAATATTGTTATATGATATGCATTTTGATATATTTCTTTCACTCTAAGTATGGGTACCTATAATATATGTGTGTATACAAATAAATTGTTTTTCTCTTGTTTTCTCAGAATGTTCTAAGATGAGAGACTTAAATGATTTTATATAGGTTTTATGACAGTCAATTTTAGGACTACATATTTTCAAATGTGAAAAAAGCATACAGATATGAAAATGTTCACTCTCAAATTTTTCTCTCAAATAAGAGGTTGATGTATAGTTTATGTCCCTGTAGCATTACCGTGTCAGTAAGAAATGCACATAGAGATATGATATCATGAGGATTAAGAAATACTGTCTTACAATTAACTAATGACAGCCCTAATTCCAGAATTATGAGCTTTTCAGGACAAGTTTAAGCATATATTTCAATGCCAAAAGTATATCTAAGCTGAATGTTATAGAAGCATAAGAGCACTGGTTGGGAGGGATCTCTGGGGATCATCTGTTCCATCCATCCTATCCCTGAGGCTGGGATTATCACCAACACTAAACTAGTGTGTCAGTCACAGATTTGCACAAGTCTTAAAACCTTCTGACAACAGAGATCTCACAGCTTACCTGCATAATCTTTTCCAGTACTGCACTCTTGCACCTTGCACCTTTCTCTTTAAAAGAGCATGTCCAGAAGGAACTTACTAAAATATAAATTTTGGCTCTTGCCTCTATTTGTCATTTGACAATGCTGAGAAGTTTGACACCATCGTCTTTGTAACTCTTCAAACCTCTCTTCACAGGTCCCAATCTCTAATGCCCTGGTCATCTTAGTTCCCCTACAAAGGACCTCTTCACTTTACAACCATCCCTCTTGACTAAGGAAGCCAGAACTGAGAAACAAAATTCTCCAGGACCAATCTCAACACCACCAAGAAAAAGAGGATAAAGCTTTCTTCAGTCTCTTGACTACAGTTCTTCCAATGTACCAAGGTATCCAGTTTACTTTACATGCAAAGTTTGTTGTTGCTTTACACCGATCTAAACAGATGAATGTGCATAAATAGAAACAGAAATATTGAGATCCAAATGGAAAAAAAAAATCTTAGAACCAGCACACACTGGTTCTGTACACTATAAAATATCCATCTGATCTTTTATAATGTAAGAAACTGCAGCGATGTCTCAGCCTAACATGACAGGTTAAGAGAGGCACCTGGTACTCGACTTTTGAAGGTATTTTAGTTCCCCTGGATTGATATTGCAAAGAACTGCAAGTGGCATGAGACAAAAGAAAGGCAGCCTGTTTTCCACTTGGTCTTTCCATATTAAAATAAAAATTAATACTTACACACTGCTATACTTCATACAATAAAGTAAGATCAAATGGGCTCAGTCTGATAAATGTACCTACACTTAGCTTTTATGTGTATCTACAAGCACATATCCTTGAGCTGCTGCTGTAGTCCAACAGCCAGGGCTTGACTCAGTTACACAGATAAAGTAATTTAGGGCCATTTTGGGCCACCTGTCACTTCTTCATGGAGTTCTCAGATATGACTTGGGGGATAGTACCTACACTCCTCTGAAATGGCAAACTGAAAGCATTTGAAAAGGATGTCTCTTTGGCCTGTTAAACTGAGCCTTCCATCAGGGCTCAGTAGGGTCCTGAAAATTATTAGAGTGCCCAAAACAGACACTCTACAGCTGGGTGACATGGGACAACTTATGACATCAATCTACTTATCTTCCAGGCTCCAATTGCCACAGTCAGAGCAGAGGTATCTACTGCACCTGTAGTCACCTACATGGAAACACCTAAATTTAGATTTTAATCTCAAACTGAATACTCTTTTACCACTCAGTTAAATAGCATCCTTTTAAGTGTCATTTAGGATGGCCTAGGATACCCCAACCATTCTTTAGTTTCTGCTCATAAGGTATCCATAATCCCTGTGTAAGGATTGCCATCCCCATTAAGGTGTCTCAGTCACTCTCAAGAATATCAAATGACATTAAGTGCAGGCAACTAAAAGGACCCATGTGTTTCTGATATATTTTAGCTCAGGTGGCAAACTCTGTCTCTGAAAACACTCCTGAAGTTTCTCTTTAAAATAGATTCTTCTGCTTTGTGCTTTATTTAAAGTTGGGAGTTATGCAGAAGGTGTTGCATTAACCCCTCAGGGATAGCTTATTTTCTGTACTAAGTGCAATAAATGCAGTGTTTTTCTTCCCTGCCTTGGGGAATGTTGAATGGTTTAAATAATTTACATGCATTAATGAGACATCATATCAAGAATACATGAAAGCAAAAGACGCTTTTCTTTATCATGTAGTTGAAGATCAAGCTGAAAGTATGGATTATATTTTTAAACTATGGTACATCAGACAATGTAAATATTTTGTATATTACTAGAAAGTGTACTGGTAAGATATGTGCACTTAAGGTGACAGTTATCAATTCATCAAGCTGTTACATGTGGCTTTTGCAAAACTGCAAAAACAAAACAAATATTTCAAAAAAAAGATGAATAACTGCTCCCTAAATTTTTATTTGTGTTTTTGAATGTGACCCCAAGATAAACACTTCATTTTCATTTGGAAAATCACTACTGAATATGTAGTTGTATCTTCCCCTTTCCCTGAAGTCTACTCATCTGTGTGATACAGGAATAGTGCACCAGCAGTAATTTGCAACTCAGAATACTAAGCAAGAAATGAAAGGCTACCTTATCTAGCTGAGGCTGGAGGGAATTAGGTAGTATATAATTACCTGAGCCAGAAAATATAATTATCAAAGTTAGTGATTAACCTATTTTTGATGTCACATTAATAGAATACTGAAGAGTGAATAACTAAAAATTATTTAACTTTATACTGATTATTGTTTTCAGTAGCAAGGCTTGTGATCACTAGGAAAATTCAGGACAGTCTCTAAAATTTACCATCTTGGCGTTTTTAAATCCTTTACAGAAGTGAACACAAATAAACTCGACTACTGTTATTGTAGTTATACTAATTTAATGAGAGTTGTCTATTGCCAGTTTGTAAAATATCTATTGTTTTTAATAATAATGCCTTACAATTAATACCTTACCAATAGTATCTTGTGGCTGAATAGGTTCTGTGATTTCAGATGGATCACTGATGCCATTTTTGTTTGCTGACAACACTCGGAAAACGTAGGGTTTTCCTTCTGCAAGGTCAAACACTGCATAGCGAGGAGATTTTACTGCAACCTGTGCATTGACTCTTTGCCAACTTCCACTGCCAACCATGGACTACAAAGAAACAACAAAAAAAGCCATGAATTATTTCTGTGAACTTTCAAAAAATGAACATGTTGCTGTATCCTATCATGAATTTAAGAGCTATGAGAGAAGGATCACTCTCAAACTCCTGACTTAAACACATGCAAATTCTCATAGCTCATGTATTCCATTACTGCACAAAAAGGTCTGAATAGCTCACTGTCTCCTTCCCTGTCTCTACTTCAATACATGCACAATTATACATAAAGCCAGCCTTCTTTTAGGGCTGTGACTGTCAACTGTGATTGGTCCCAAAAGAATTACTTTCATGTCCTGCAAAACTCACGTGAACATTCAAAGGTTTGGAGTCAAGAAAACAAGCCCTAATCCAAATTCTGCAGAAAGGTAGGGAGGGAAATGTTACTTTAGTCACAACTTTATTTATTCTGTTGAGTAAGGTCATGTCCCCTAAAAGCATTCATCAAATGAAGTAATTACTTTTGAGTATTCTCAGTGCAGCAGCTGAGATTATCATCTTCACAACTGCACACGGAGGAGAGCCAGCAAATCAGTACTCTGAGAGAAGTCTGCTGTCCATTAGATTTCCCACATAAACTGTTTAACCAAAAATTAGTCACGGAATCTTTCAGGAATTTTAGTAAAACCCAAGTGCCTAATAAACAGATTGAACAAAATTTCCTTGGCATAGATAGGTGCATACAAATTATATGTTTGCAAAATTTTGGAACAGAAAGTCTGGGAACAAAATCTGATAGACTGTGAATTTCTGAGAGGTGGAACGGTGTTGCATGGGTGCTTGGAAACTGCCCTGTATATAATGACACCTACAATGGACAAATAATAATAACATAAACAGTCGGAGTACATATATCAAAATCTTTCTCCTAGGTACTGAACCCACCTGCTGTGCTCAACAGAATAAAAGAAATAGCAATTTCACAATTGTCATAAAAAGCTGCAAAATATGAAATAAATATCATTTTGCCACATATTTTACTTCCTTCCATGAAAAGAATTAATTTCTTCTTTTCACAAAGAATCAGCATCACATTTTGTTCTGCAGTTTGATTTGATTTATCTTTTAAAAAGTATTTCAAGGGAACATAGAAACTCATTTCAATTTTGTGTCTCTTGAAGGCTTTACAAATACATTTTTTTTCTTCAGGACTGAATCTTCTTTATTTGAAATAAAATAACTAGAAACTCTTCTAAATTAACAGATGACAGTGGAAAAAAAAATAGACATTCACCTATGAACAAAGCTGTTCACATATATTATTTATGCAAAAAGACTTTAGATTCAGGTATTAATTAGTACAACTAACCTCTTTTTTCTAACAATAGCCTTTCAGTCCTCATTCTCACTTTCTTTCAGTAAGTCTGGTGTTTAATTGAGACTTTTTTTCATCATTGTCACTGCTCTGTACTGTTTTCTGAGCTATATAAATTTAGTTGTATAAAATAAGCAGATAATGTATATTTTACAATTCATTCTTAGAATGAAATTCAGCTAACCAAATGTAGGTGCCCTCTCAATGGAAATCTGCCTTGGAGGCTTTATCTGAGCTATTTTTGCATATTCTGTAACTAATAAGTTATTTCCATGACAAGAGCTGGTTCAAAATACTTACATCAATATTCTTGAAATTTATAGATAAGAGAAGACATATGTAAATGAGAAAAAATGCAAAAAAGGCATTGTATTTTATTGCATAGAAAGAAAAACTAGATATTATTTCTATGAAAATTTTCATTACTTCATTTGAAGGTATAAGGCAGAGTGGAAGAAATGGTCATGCTTCCTGGAAAATCTAACCAGTGAGTGGGGCTCACTTTACATTGATTTGTTCAGCATCCAGCAAGTAATGGATGGTGTCATTCTTCCCCTGTACCTGGCACTGGTGAGGCCACACCTTGAGTGCTGTGTCCTGTTCTGTCCCCTCAGATCAGGAAGGACATTGAGATGCTTGAGTGCATCCAGAGGTGGCAACGAGGCTGGTGAGGGGCTTGGAACACAAACCCTGTGAGGAACAGCTGAGGGAGCTGGGATTGTTTAGCCTGGAGAAAAGGAGACTCAGAGGTGACCTTGTCACTCGACAATCTCCTGAAAGGTGGCTGTAGTCAGGTGGGGTTGGTCTCTTTCTCCAGGCAGCAGCTGATAGAACAAGAGGACACAGTCTTAAACTGTGCCAAAGGAAATATAGACTGGATACAAGGAAAAAAAATTATTACAGAAAGGGTAATAAAGTATGGGAACGGTTTACCTGGGAAGGTGGTGGATTCACCATCCCTGGATGTGTTTAGAAAAAGACTGGATGTGGCACTTGGTGCCGTGGTCTTGTTGAAGTGTTAGGTCTGGGTTGGACTCGATGATCTTGAAGGTCTGTTCCAGCCTACTGATTCTGTGATTCTTTGTGAGTGTAGAAATGGCCTATGGAGCTCTTTTGAAGTGGAGGGGGGTTTTGTGTGTCTGAAAGGGAAAAGAAGCTGGGGGGGCTACAAAAAGAGTAGTGACATGAACAGGACAGCTGAGAAATGAACTGTGGAGGAATGTGTAGAATTTTAGAGGTGAGAATAAAAAAGCTTGCATAGTAAGAGCCTGAGAAAAGGCTGTTACAATATTCATGTTGCAAATTGAATGTGTGGCAGTTTTATGAAGAGGTTTAGTGCTTGTGGATTGTTAAGAGGGTGCATATGCTAGAGGCATAATTCATAAAAACTAAGTATAGCTTGACCTGTAAGTGTTTTAGAGGTCAGGTATGAGACTCATTTTACCTACTGGGAAAACTTTGTAATAAGTTGCTATAATCCAATATAATTTAGAAACATGGGTCAGGAACAGATTTAATTTTTATTCACTTAGGTAGATGAAGAGCAAACCTCTCCAACTATGAACAGTGAAGCCCCCTTCAATTCAAAGAGAAGAGGAAGGCAACCATGAAGAGTACTAGGGACCAGCAAACCTGAGACAGGCATCTGCCTCTTAGCTGACCTTACAGGAGTAAATTTGAAATGTCAGTCTATAGTGGAGGCTGCCACAAGCCTGCAAAAAGTGAGGGTCAAATGATGAGTTACTGTTTATTCCTTGCTCTACCACAGGACAAACAGAAACTTCCTTTTATTACAGAGAGACTGAAAATTTACAATCATGCATGATTTTTTTTTTTTTTTAATGTAACTGCTACTTTACATAATAATTTGTTCCCATTTAGACAGCAGTAAGCAAATAACATAGGGGAATCTTTTTCTTTGGACCTTGAATTTCAATGCTCATTAAAATTTGCAGTAAGACATTTGATTATCCATGCTTCTCTAATACTCCACTTCCAAATCCTGCAAGACCACAGCAAGTGTTAGTTTTATTGCTCATTCTGCTCTTCTGAAAATGGGTTGAATGTAATTGCACACAGCAATGAAGCACCTCTCAGCAGAACACCACTATGCAGTGCAGTACCTTCTCAATGAAATACGTCAGTGGCTCCCTGCCACGGGGAACAGGTGGATCCCAGCTGAGAACAACATATGTTTTGCTGATTTCTGAAGCATGTACATTGGTGGGAGGGCCTGGAATCTGAACATCCCCTGTAAGATTAATAAATGTAGCAAGTGTTAAACAGCAGATTAGCTCCTGCGTCAGCATTCATGCTACAGCTCATCTTTCTGATTCAACTTTCTCACCCTGCATTGCAATCCTCAGCTATTAGGGGCTGTGATATCATCTGTGCACTTCACCTGACCACTTCAATTAAATTTTGATAAATAAAACTTCATTATTAATAGCTAATTACTTACTCTTTCAGTAAAGGTTAAATGTGCTCCCTGAAACTCTGTACATTTGTCACACTTTTTTCACTGATCACATTCAAATTACTTGAATCTGCTAGTAAAAACCTACTCACTATGTGCAAACATTTTTTTATCAAATACAGAAGTCTAAAGAGTTGTTAGGAGAAATTAGAATAACGAAAAAATAGCTGGAATGGAAATACAATCAGAAAAGCACCTTTAAAACAAGAGGAAAACAGGAAAAGGAACAAAACCTATTAGTAATATACCCTATAACATGATGGTATTGTCAGCTGTATAGTCTAAAGCAGTTCTAAAATCTGTGAATCAGAGACATAAAATTATGTCACCAGCCCTCTGATGGCTCCACCATGTAGTGTGGCCTGATGAAAGCCCTCTCCCCACTCACTCTGCAGAGTTACCAGCAGTGTGAGAGACAACCTGCCTACCCTGGGCCAGGTGGGAAGAATTCAGCTCAGCCTTTCATGGTCCTGCTCACTGACCACAAGAGAAAAATCTGGTTCTGCTATCCTAGGAGTTACAATGGGGTAAAACAGCACTAGATGGGAGAGTGACCCATGATGGACCTGTGATGGACCTCTACTCAGCAACAGCCCTGAAGCAGCTTCAGCTTGGTAGTAGATAAGGAACAGAAACTCAGCAGATACCTAAAAAATTTATCTTTATGGCTTGTGACAGAAAAAGAAAAAAACTTTGTTCTTTGAAGGTAAAGTTTTCCACTTCTCAAGCTAAGAAAAGAGCATAGATCCTCTAAATGTTAAAGATTTGTCTTTAAAAAAGAGAAAAATATTTCAGTGATATTCTCTAAATCATGGCAGTGATATTTTAAACAATTATACATATCTGTAGAATGAGCCAGGCTCAGAATGGACACTGATATTATTTCATCATATATATTTACCAAATCAAAACCAAACCTTTTTTAAAGCAAATTGATATATCCAATGAAAATTTATTTCTCACAATGCTTTCTATATTTGGTCTCCTACAATTGTTTCTTTTCTTTCAGAAAGGCACATGAATCAGCTGAGTTTAAGCCAAAATTGAAGACTCATAGTCATGAAAATTACAACAATCCTTCACAGCATTAAGACAGAAGGCTTCCAGCTGATTTCAGGTAATTAAATCTCAACATGTTTTCTTTCATTCCTGAAATTAAAAAAACCCTCCCCTACTTTATAATGATGTAACATGGTGGTACAGAATGGTTGCCAGAATGAGACATCAGCCTGCACTAAAAAGGAAAACCATTTGTGATCTGTGAGATTGCTTTTTCAGAAAGAGTCTCCAATCTTGCAGATGAAAGTAGTGATCTACATAGTGATATTTGAGTATTCATACTCTATTAAATATGCATATTCATGTGACAGAAATCCAAATGTCATTATTTATGACAATTCCAGATGGGCCATTTACTGGACCTGATCATTCGAAGGCAAAGAGAGCAGAAGAATGACCTGTGAAGCCAAACAAGACAACTAAAATCTGATACTGTAATGTGAAGTAAAAGCTGAATTGTAATGATCCCAAAATACCCATATCAATTCATTTAGTATACTATTACAAAAATAGAGAAACTTCATCTGTCCTGTCCATGCACTGGGAAAGCCATTTAATGTCTGATTCTCCTTCAAACTACATCTGTTCTCAGATGACTTCTCTTTTACTGTGTTGTTTTTGGAGTTACAACTTTATAACCTTTGTGGAAGACAGCAGACAGACACTGTTTTAAATTTTGAGCCATTGTACTCAATAATTTTAACCATTTCAGTGTAAAGAAGGTCATTATTCAAGTCTATAAACCAAATCATTCCATAAAGAAACAACCAAAAC
Organism: Cisticola juncidis; assembly: GCA_013400215.1. Classification (NCBI taxonomy): domain Eukaryota; kingdom Metazoa; phylum Chordata; class Aves; order Passeriformes; family Cisticolidae; genus Cisticola; species Cisticola juncidis. The sequence goes on from VXBR01011322.1 coordinate 189,863, forward strand.
CAGAAGAAATTTAAACTTTATCTCACAAGTTGTCAGGGATCTCTCCAATTCTCCTGAGGAAAAACATTTCTTAGTCTGTAACTTTAACCTTTAGTGTAACATCCGTATTCAGATAGATATATTAATTAAAGAACTGAGATGAATTGTGGAAGTTTTTATGAGAATGGCAATAACTTGCTCATATAGTCAAAATCAATCTAAAAAAACTATACTTAGCTCCCAGAAAGCTAGAAGGAGGGGAATCAAATACCCAAATGGGCAATTAAAAGTTCAGCCATTTAACTCAGTGTAACACTAAAAACAAAAAGGTGAGAAAATGCTGTCAACATATTATAAAAGTTTTGCTGTTGAGAGTTTCATATTCTTCATCCTTTTAGACCTCACTGTTCACTTGTGTTCTCTCAACCTTGCAAGTCATAATGTGTCTTTATTTCTTAATATAGAGTCTTTATCACTAGATGGATTTCTTTTCAAGTAGTGTTTCTACTTATGACACAAAATTCCTGGTGTACAAGCAGATGGACCAAAATTACAAAAATGCTACATACCTTCAAGGTCATCCTTGCTGATCACAATCTTTCTCCCTTCATCCACATGAACAGCTGTTAATCAAAATGTTCAGTTAGTTTCTCAAGCTAGTTCAATATACTTACAAATGTTGTAAATTATTGTTTGTCACCTGTTCAAAAGCCTGTATACCTTTTATGTTTATATATATATATACATATATATGTTTCTATAAGGTTGTTATTAAATCTTTCCCCAGATAGAGTCAACATGAATTCATACTGGTTTATTCAATCTCACAGGAAAACAGGGCATGATAAGACAGTACTATTCAAAGATGCACTAAAAAGCAAGAGACATAGTCACAGCAAATGGATTTGATTTTGAGGTAGATTAGGAATAAATTGTATCATGAACTGTACTTTTGTCACAGGAATTAATCATAAAGCACACACACATACATAAAATACACGGAAAGACTGCATATTCAGCTGAGATTTCACAGGCAATATTGGGGCAGCGCTTTAAGGTATTCATAATTACTTTAATTCCCCTCTGACTAAAGAGAGCACTCAAAACAGAAGGTGTGCAGTACTTTATATACAGAATCTGCACAGGGGTTTAGGACAAGGCTAAATCAATAAAACTACTCCCCAGAGCAAGCCGGCTTACTCTAATCGTGGAGAAGCTCCCATAACACTACTTTGCAGTCTGTAGTGAGATATTCAATCAAAAGAAGATATAAACTCTGCTCCTTAGGTTAACTGGGCAAACAGAATCTTAAATAGTTTTTTTAAGAAGCCTTGAATAACCTACTTTGTGTTCTCTCCAGGTCAAGAGGGTCAAGCGCTGCAACCGGTTCCGAGGCGCGAGAGGGCCGGCTAATGCCAGCACTGTTCACGGCTCTCACACGGAATATGTAAGAATGTCCCTCTTGAAGACCCGTCACAGGATACTTGCAGACTTTTACTGGAGCATCATTGCACTGGACCCAGTTTTCCAAACCTACTTCACATCTTGGAATAGCAGAAGACAGCATTTGACAGTCTCATCTCACAATAAATATGCCCCATGATATCCACACCAGGCCAGAACCACAGAAGTCACCTTTGCTAGGCTGAGGAGCTAAGCCATATATCTCATTAATGAAATTCACACACTTTATACACTCTTCTCTGATCAGAGATCCAGTTCCCACTCTTTTCCTATTTATTTCATAATGCAAAGATCATTTTCCTCTTTCCATCGTTTTTGGCCTTTTCAAATCTCTCTGGTTCCCTTCTGTTTGGTTCTCTTCCTTGCCATGTAAAGAATAAATTATTCACCTTCATTTTTAATACTCATCTCCACAGAACATGATGAATTCTCAAGATTCACCTAATCATTTTCATGTCTTGCTTGTCATATTTTCAAGAAAACTTCTTTGTGCCTTTCCCTCCCAAAATGGCTGGGCCACAGAGTATAGGAGTCATCAAGAAGTAGAGTGATGTCCTCATAATTACTGCTTTGTGTGTACATATTTAGTTTGTATCCTACTACAGTAAACTTTTGTGTAGAATACTCTCTTTTGCCCTGACTGTACCAGAAAAAAGTCGTGTCAGGATCAAGGGCTCCTTGGCACTACAGTGATACAAGCAATGTGTCAAATGGCACATCTGACTAGATTATACACAATCTAGGTGAAATACTCTTATGATCCATGTACTGCATAAATTGGATATAGATGGTAGAGTCTCCAGGTCTCAAGATAATTTCCTCGTACTGACTGCCATTCATAAACCACTATTTTTCCAATTATTCCCAGACAGTTATCATTGAATTAGACCAAATGACAGGGTAGCAAATAGCAATGCTTCAAGCTTCAAATGTTGCTTTTAAGTGCAGACCAGTATAAATTATGAAATCATTTCAGTAAGGCTTTGCTGATTGACAGCTTCAGACACTAAGGATGAGACATTCTGCTCTGGCTACAAGCAGCAAGCATTCACTTCCTTGGAAGAGATATGCAGACTTGGATCCCCTGCTCTCCAGCTGCCTGCACTGAGCTGAAACCCCAGCAAAGTGCAAAGCTCACTGAAGGACAGAGGCCTGCCAGTCTGATTTAAACTCCCAGCTCCCAGGAGTCCAGGCCTTGAGCTCCTGATGTACTACATTTAAGAAAGAAATAAAAAGATAATGTAATAACTCCTAGGTTTCAGCTTTTGCAATATAGAGATTAAAGAGACTAAATCTCATTCAAGATGCCCATGGATCCTAGCTTTTATAAATTAAATACTGTCAGGGTTCATTCTCTGATGTGCCCACATCCCTACTATTGAACATTTTAAGTGTATGATAAAATGTGTCTGCCTGCAAATATTACTTGGAATGGCCTCCAGCTCCTGCTAATTCCCTGACTGTGCCCAGCATTGCCTGTGAAAATACTAAATCATCTGGGCCAAAAGCTTGCCAGGGAACAATCTAGTAATTTAACAGTGTGTAACTGAGTTCGAGTGCCAAGTGTCTGTAAAAATATATCCAAAGAACACACACATTGAAAGAATATAATGGTATTTTTTTCTTTTCAGTATATACATATTTCTGACAATTAACAAAACGAAATAAATGTTAATGTTTACATACTTGTCAACAAAATATCCAATAACAGGGCTCTCACTGGTTGTATTTGGTGGTTTCCAGGTAACAATGACATAGTCTCTGTTGGCATCATGACATTTAACATCCATTGGTGCCCCTGGTGCTCCTGCGATCAATGCATCAGCATCTGCGCCACAAATTAAAAGAAACTGGGTTTGACATACATCAAAAAGTCAAAGGGAAGGCTTCCAGTTCATTGTGCTACTTGTTTATATGAATGGAAGCCCAAACATTTCATGACATACTAATTCACTGCAATAATGATTCAGGACCATAATGCCTGTATTTTTATACAGACAAAATGTTCAAGGATATTTTTTGAGAACAGAAAAGCTTTTTTGGAAGCAAAAACTTATTATTTTCCATGAGAATTAAAAGCCTAACCCACCTACCCATCCACCACACACCTATGTGTTTCTGATGCTTTGTCACACTGAAAACTGTGATTCAGTGTGTTAACAATCAGACCAAGGTACTCAGTAAAAAACACAAAGATCAGGAAAATAAATCTCTTAAATAATAAAAAAATTGCAAATTCCTGAAACATTTATAACACTATGTTTTATTTATAGTCTTAGGTACCCTTTTGCGGCTTCATTTTGAGATATATTGATTAATCTGGAACCACAACTCCTAATGAAATCTCGTAACAGCTTAAGTTCTCTCCCTTCAAAAGAAGATTTCTATAACAAAAAAAACACCCTGTATAGAGTCTAAATTTATAGAGCCTAATCCAAATCAGTTGTGAAGTTGTGAATCAGCATGCAAAGGGATCAAATATAGTATACAATGGACAAGAGAGATACCTAAAATTTACCCATCACTACAACAAAAACCTCTAAAAAAGTTTTTATATATTAGTGGGTGCTCTTCACCTGAATAATGTCTTTCTTGGAATGTAACCTGGACATAAATAGTCTTAGCAAATTCTTTCTAATGAGATCAGGGTGCCAGAATGGCTTGCTCAAGACATAAAAGCTGATGAAGCCCTTGCACTAATTCTGTGAGGAAGTTGGATTTCAAACCCCTGAGAAAGACATTCACTCCCTCTACCTCACACAGACTGTCTGGATGACACTCCCACAAGGCACATATGTTCCAATATGTTTCCAAGAAGAACAAGGTTTAAAATTAACACAGCTGCAGTGGCCTCGATGGGGCTGCTCCAGTTTGCCCACATCAAGGATGTTGTCCAATGTATTTAAGAGAGTGAAAGAACTGCTCAACCAGAAATATTTTTACCTTTCAATGAAAAAAATATAAAAATGAATACTAAGTTCTACTCACAGGTATATGTGGAAGTTCATTTTTTACTTCACTGAGAGCTGTGCATGGAAATGTGATGAAAAGCTCTGACCTTTATTCTATTTTAATACATTTACCTCCTTTTATCTATGTCTCTTGTGAAAACTGCATTTCTTCAGTCAGCTAGTTTCTTACTTTTCTTCTTTTCTCTGGTTAATGACATGACTATGACTGGTATAGTGGTGGGAATATTTCTTTTGCTTTCTCCTGCACATATCCCTAAGACCAGGCACAAGATACAAGAATGCCCGACAAGGCACATTCCCGGTTTCCAACCTCTAAATCCAAAACCATCACAGTAAGAACTAATTGTATATATACAAAGATGTTATTTCCTACCAGGGGAAAGGAGATAAAAAGGAAGAAACAGCTTGTTTCTTCACAAGCACAGTTTCTCTGGTTCTTCAGGAACCAAAATGTCCTCAGGAGCATGCTCCTCTTGAAGCTCCCCATTCAGGTAAGGTGACTAGTTTTTAGTACAGACTACTATGTACAAATCAAATGACTGAGAAATTCCACAGGGCTAGATTTCTTTCTTACTTCAGTTATTACATAGAGTTTTTTCATAGAACTAAACTTTATAATGTTTTTAAATTTCTCCTCAAGAAGCAGATTAAAGTTTTACCTCTTACAAACAGGTAAGCACTGCATTCGCTGATTCCACCTCTGGAAACCATGCGCAGGGTGTATAAACCTTCATCATCTTTGTTCAGATGAGTAAAGGAAAGAGCTGCCTGGCCTTCTCCAAAATACAGCTTTGTCCACTTGGAGTCCTGTATTAGCACATCTGGAAGAGAAGACCCATCAGACACGTTACTGTGCTGCTAGAACAGCCTGCATCCTAGTGCAGTTCCCTGCACCAGGGACACAAACTAATATTTATGCCAGTTTTATTGAGAACCATTATGCTTTGATGCTTTTAAAACTCCACAGAGAGTAAGTTTCATCCCTCTAAAATTAATTGATTAGTGAATTTTAGAGAACATGAGGTCTAGTGCTACCTCATGCAGTGACAACAACAAAATTCCTATCACTATAATTTTTGATCCTCTGAGAGACAAAGATTTACACACATTTAGAAATATTTTCATGAAAACCTGCCATACCCTATAATGACTGCAGGGTGGAGCCTTGCTTCATTTTTAATAAATTTTGCTTCCTGTCAGGTCAAATGTCCATTTACTCAGTTTTTTCTTCCAAATTTTAAAAAATAGTTTTCAGTTTAATCTGAAAACTGCTATAAATATGCACCCAGCTTAAATCTTCAAGGCATGCCTGTTGAGAATTGAATTAAATTAAATTTAAACCTCTCAAAGGTGAGAGGTGGTGACCCATGATTAATGCACATTAATCTGATTGCCTAGTGAGACCAGAGCAAGAGACTGAACAAGATATTTTGTGATGGCCAGGGACTTTCTCATATCATCCTTTTAAATGGCTGATTGGATTATTTTTGATTTTTAACTCCATAAGGCTAATGATGTACAAATTTATTGTAATTAATGCAGCAGAACTGTATTTAAAAGATCTGAATATCTATGAATGTTTATTATTCTATTGCTTAAAAAGATTTTGGAGCTGACACTGAAACATTTGCAAAAGGATCAGTGCTCTTGCATACCAGCTGAGTTGCATAAGAAGGTATGACATGACACATATTCAGATAATAAAGCATGTGGAAGACACATGCTACTAAATCTTACAGCAGTAAATTCCATAATCAGATAAGCATGCAGCAGTTTTATGAGAAGCACACAAACTATATTTAATCACATTCCTCCCCATGAGATCCTTAGTTATGAGATCCTTACTTAGAAAACCTGAGTGTCCCCTTTCTGTCATGCCTGTCACAGTGGTACTCAGACTTTGTGTAGAGAGACATTATGTACTTTAAATTAAATCAGAAAATATCTTCACCTAGAAACTTTAACCAATGCATGAACCCTGTGGAAAATCCTAAGCAAAAAACAGAATAAAAAAAAAAAAAAAAGTTGATTGACCAGCATCTCTGAAAAGCTGGTCACTTGTTTAGGCTCCAAGCTTCAGTGGATTGGTAGCCACCATAGTTTGAATATATAGAAATTGTAGGCAAGCCTGTATTGCTGCTAAGGCCAGAGTTACCCATTTCCATTCTTTATGTGTACCTGACAGCAGGAATTGAGGAGGCCGTTGTGTTTGGTAAGAGCAGAAAAGATTCTCTCCCCTACACAAGGCCAAAGATCCACCAGAAATCAAAAGAAGCCCGTTTGTTTTTGGTTTTGGTTGTTGTTTTGTTTTGTTTTGTTTTGTTTTTTATGCAGCCTGGATGAATGACTTTGTAGGCAAGACAGTTAGAATAAAATTTGGAGGTCTCAAACATATTTAAAGATTCTAATAGAACAAGTATTCATAAACCCGCCACCACAATAATATTACAATTACAAGTTCTCACTATTGACAGTCTATTCATGTGTTGTACTCTGTTATTTTTCCCAGAAATCTCTTGCAGAGAACTAACCCTCAGACACAGCGTGTCTCAAGCCTCACAAGCTGTTTTTAATATGTAAGATAATTTTCCTAATACATTACTCTGATTAAAATTCATACAAAGCATGGAGAACTACTATATACTGAAACTTCTTTTCATCATGTATTTTTTGTTCTGCTGAAATTTTAGCCAGTTTTTCCATTCCACGATTTTTCCTTCTGAAGTCAATTATTTTATTCTAGATTACAGTATAAATGGCTGCAGAATACTGGTACATATAGCTTTGTAGAGTTTATATTACATTAGAGATCAATAATGGAAAATTCCTGCTATCAGCTGAAGTCATGTCCAGATTAGATAGACATTCCTGAAATATTATTTTGATTTTGTTCTTTCAGTATCTTGAGTGGTTCTTTCAGTATCCTAAATTGTTCTAATTGGCCGTGAATAATAGACATCATATTCATGTTTGTGAAATCCCAAATCACTTCAGAGGATTCGATTGAGCTGACTTATATGCCCCTAGGAGTCTACTAAATACCCTCAATAAGGCTCTCTAGTGTGAAGCTTGTTTGTGCTAGATAAACACATACTTCTCCTGTGTATAATTATTAGAAGTAAATCATATATATCCATCTCAGGGCTTTAGTTGTTATTATTTGATTAACACAAACTGAAAAATTTTAGAAATAGTACAATCTTAATGCAAGAGCAGAATTAAATATTACCTCTCTAAAGAACCAGAATGTCTACAGCACATGATGTTGGATAAATTATTAAATTTCCATTGCTTATATTTATGCATTGCATCCATCTTTCAAGGGACTCAGCACGGGGAACTGTAGCACCTATCAAAGGTTTGTAGTGCATGAATTCCTGCTGCATTTGGGAACAAGCTCTGCCAGCCAATGCACCTGGACACCTCTTGGAAATATTATGATCCATGTATTTGAAATGAAGGACAAATCTAAGCTTGTTTGTAACATCCTATTTCACATAACATAACTACAATAATGGAATTAACACCTATCTGACTCCCTAGCAAAAAACTATTTGCTTAAAACAGACCAAGTTTTCATCTCAGGTTTACTCAAATAAGGACTTAATAAGTTAAATAAGGGGGAAAACAAAGAGCATGGTATTGTTACATATCAAGAAGGAATTATCTTGTCATTATGAAGGCACAAAAGGAAAGGGTCATGAGCATTTGTTCATAGTTCAAGAAAAAATGATGTTTAATGAAAAGTGGAATACTGTGCATTCCTTGAAAATTAGAAATTCTTGTTAGCTGCAGTTTCAAACTTAGAATTTGAGAGATTTGTCACCTTGAGAAACTGTGCCCAGTAGGAGACAAAATAAAGGTACCTTTGAAAATGATGGCTCATCTGAGAGCGAAGTGAACGATTATTTTTAGTTATTAAATGTCCTGAAGTGTGTAGCAATTCCTGTATGCTTCAGCAGGAACAGAATCTGAATTCAAGGACCAGCCTTAGATTTTAGGTTATTCACCAAACAGAAAAAAATATTTTTATTATCTCATATTTTTACTTTATTGACATCTAATAGTTCATCAAAGGTAGTATCCATAATGATAGAAAAATAAGAATGAATGATTAAGTAGTAATTTGTTCCCTGAAGGATTAGATGTGAATATATCTAAAACTGCAATGTACATGAAACAAAAGGCATAGCAAGCAGTAACAAAATCATTCTTTTTCTGATTTCCGTGATCTTGAATTTTCTTGACTTATTGATTTTACTGTTATTTCTCAGTTTATTCATCACATTTTGTCCACCATGGAAATTTCTTCCAACATCAGTCTTGGAAGTCCACCATTCTCAAATGTGGTCCCTTCAGGGGAAAGTCTAACCTTCCAAAACAACCAAGGCTTTTTTTAAAATCCTCAGGTAGAATAATTACTTTAGAATCTTACACTGACTGTGGTTGGTGAGAAATGGTGGGCTAAATACCTACAACAGGCTGCTATCCATTAAGCTCTCAGTAGCTAGTTTTGTGTTTCAAAACCCTTTTTTGCTGCAGTGAACAAACACTACTTGTCCAGGGTTTATGTACCATCCACCCCAGTATATGATAAGTTTAGTAATGTTATTTTGAGTATTTCAAGTAAGACTGCTTCACCTGGCATAACATAGGCTTTCCCAGACAAAAGAGGCAAGGTAAGAAACCTACTACCATGGCACATAAACAGCAGAGCAAATGTGTGTCAGGCCTGGCTTCTATAAGTATTGCCTAACTACACATTCATGTGATTTTAATATAAAATTCACAATACATACTGGAGCAAGATTAAAGTGGAGACCCACACCCATACCTCAGTACTTCAAATTTTAATTTACTGCCCTGTGAATACCCTTCAGCTCAGTGGTCACAGTATTCAACTATGAGTCATTGTGAAATCTAAGAACTGCCTTTGGATCTCTTCCAAGTAAATGTTCTAACTATTGTGTTATCACAATATGAGATTACCTCCTGCTGCTGTTAATGTGTGCTCAAGAAAATTTTGACCAAGTCACTTATTTGAGAGTGCAAGACTATAAATTTTAACTAGAGATATTTTTTTCTCTATTCCAGATTTAATTCTGAGACTATGATGCTCTAAACCTGACCTGAATCCTCAGTGTCTCCTCCAGCATTTTCCAGGTAGATTCTGTTCAGTGTAGTAACCTACCATCTCTATACCACTCAGCACGAGGTCGAAGTCTTTTCAGCTCTGGTGTGATCAACATAGAACACTTCAAGGTCAGTGTTTCGCCTTCAGTTGCAAAAGTGACTCCAAACTTCTCCAGAAACTGGACATCAATGTGGGTGAAGCAAACATCATATGACAGGGGCACTGTGAATGAGAAAATGAAAGCATTCTTGAGTGCAAGTACATTGCACTTGTCACAGATCAGTATCTGATCTGAGCAGAACATGAAGTTTTCTGTTATACTGTATGCTGATCCAGAAATCCAACTGGGAAAGCAATTTGGACAGCTCCTACTGTAACTCAGTGCTTAGAAAGCAAAGTCAGAAGATGCAAGTCATATTCAGTATTCTCATCTGTAAAACATTACTCTGACAAGAGGATATGAATTATCTAAGCAAATAGAAAAAAAGGCTTACAGTGGAAGGGCATTATCCCAGCTGGGTGAGGCTCTTCATCCTCTCTGAACCCTATGAATAAACATACAAGAAACATTCAATAACATGAGCATTATATTTATTTATTTATTTTAACATAAAGTAGGACTTACTTCGCACAATCACAGCACAATTAGTTGATGCCTGACCGTGGACATTTGTTGCAACTGCTGAATAGGTTGCAGAATCATCAAAGTCAGCTCTGAAAAGGGGAGGGAGAAAAACAGACATCTCTTTATGCAAATAAAAAGTCTCTTCACGATTGATATTACAAGCTAAACAATATCAACCATAAGGAAAGTGTATAAAGCTCTTCACTGGTAGGGAAAGTGTAGAAAGCTCTTTGCTTTCTACACAGTGCAAGACACTGATGAAACACAGTCAGAAAGTCACTACTGTTTATCACTGAGTTTTATCACAACTTAGTGTGCAGGCTGCATTAACTTGAGCAAACTGGAAATAGCCTTTAGAGAATGATCAAAAGGAGATAGCTGGACAATGCCAGTCTGGTTATTCCCTTCCTGTATGTAACATTCCTTAATTCGTCTTGCCCTTCTGCCATATTTTAGAATAGAGATGTGGCATAAAAATACATGTAATTCTTGCTAAAATACTGCCTTCCATGGCAATTCCTAGCTGGCAGACACTGATATTTTTTGCTTCCCTCATATCTCAATCCAGGAAAATGATAAAAAATTAGGAATGATGATTAAAATTATTTATGTTCATACATGGCTTGGTTTGTTATATTTTTTAGTGAGAAAAAATCATTATGCAAGGACAGTATAAACAAATATAGGGCAAAAATAGTTACTTGGTGCAAAACACTGATAGATTGTCTCACTCAATACATTCTTCCTTGAAGTTCCATATGCACATATATGACCAGCTGTTAAGATATAGGTACAAACCTTGATGCCTCAGTTCTTTTTTTATTTAAAATGGAGTCCATCAGGAACAGTCTATTTGGTATTAAATTTGATGAAGGCCACTCAAAAATTTTCAGTTATGAGATACAATATTGTGCAATATAATAATGCATCCATTTAGTTTCCTCTCAGAAGAACAAATTTGTGTCGTCTTGGCAACTGCCAAGTGATGGAGTTCTGATTGCACTAGTCCTCTAACAGGTCATATATCCCAGATGTGGCAGAAGGAATATGTAAGGGTGCTTTATGGTAATTGCATAACAGGATGCCAAATTTGGAGTATGTAGCAGCTGTCACAGACATGAGACACCTAATTTTCACTTCTTGCATATGTTCTGGGCAGTGTCATATCATAAAAATGATACTATCTATACTGTGATAGCTAAAGCACAACTTGATGCAAGTCCCATTAAATTATAAATTATCTCACTAGATTTACAGGTCTAACAGCTCCTCCTGGAGGCAACCCTTCAGCCACATATTTCACAAATCAAAATCAATGACAAAGTTTATCATACAATTAATTATCAAAGACATAAGGGTAAGCCCTAAGACTAGACTACATAACCAAAAATCCTGCCAGATGGGTAGGAAACCCTAGTACAGTTTTACAGTGAGACTGAAAAACAATTTAAAATAATTGAAATTACAGGGTTGTTAAAGTTGGAAAAACCTCTAAGATCATCAAGTCCAACCATCAACCCAGCACTACCACTGTTTTAAACTACTAAACCATGACTTCATGGGCCAGAGCTACATGATTTTTGAAAACTTCCAAGAATGGTGACTCAAACACTTCCCTGGGCAGCCTGATCCAATGCCTGCTTGACAATCCTTTCAGCGAAGAAATTTTTCCTAATATCTAAACTATACTTTCCCTGGTGCAGTTGAGGCTCTTTCCTCTTGTCCTCTCACTGGTTACTTGGGAGAAGAGCCTGGCCCCTCCTTTGAGGCAGTTGTAGGAGCAGTAAGGTCCCCCTGAGCCTCTTTTTCTGCAGGCAAAATGCCCCCACTTCCCTCAGCTGCTCCTCGTGACCTGTGCTCCAGACCCTTCACCAGCTCCATTGCCCTTCTCTGAACATCCTGTAGCCCCCCAAGGTCTTTCTTGTAGTGAAGGGCCCAGAACCGGACACAGGACCTGAGGTGTGGCCTCAGCAGTGCTGACTACAGGGGGACAGTCACTGCCCTGCTCCTGCTGGCCACCCCATTGCTGATCCAGGCCAGGGTGCCATTGGCCTTCTTGGCCACCTGGGCACAGCTGGCTCATGTTCAGCCACTGTCCCCAGCACCCCCAGGGCCTTTTCCACAGGGCAGCTTTCCATGCACTCTGTGCCCAGCTTGTAACCCTGCCTGAGGTTGTTTTGATCCAAGGGCAGGATTCATCACTTTGCTTTCTTGAACCTCACACAGCCAGCCTCACCCCATTGATCCAGCCTGTCCAGATCCCTCTGCAGACCCTTCCTACACTCCAGCAGGGAAGTACTCCCACCCAACTTGGTGACATCTCCAGAGTGACTGAGGCTGCACACATCCCCCTCATCCACACCACTGACAACAATATCAAAAAGTTCTTGCTCCAATACTGAGCACTGGGGATCACCACTTGTGACTGGCCACCATCTGGATATAATCTCATTCATCACCATTCTCTGGGCTAGATGTTATTTAAGTTTGTTTTCATTAAGGATTTTAAAGAAATTACAATATGTGTTCCCGGAGCTATATAAAGCTTTACAGATTCTGGACTTGTTTGAGAGATGTCAGACTTGACAACACTTCTTTGCAATGGATTTTTTAAAGTAGAACATTTTTTTTACTATCCCAGTTTCACACTATTTAACACTTGTGTAATAAAATGCCAAAAAGCAATATAAAACTGCAGTACAGGACAATTTCCTAAGGCATGTTATGCCTCTATACTGAAATGTACATAGTTAATGCATTTATCACAGTCTGGTAGAGTATCTTACTATAATTTAACAAGTTAACAACAAATGAAGAAGGCCAAAAATTTCTTACAAGGAGCATTGCAGAATTAACTGTTCTGGAGCTGTAAGGCATTTTTTGTCACTCTGCTATATCCCTAATTTAAGAATCTCTATATAGAATACAGAGTAAATAGTGTAAACAGAGTATATTTAATGACATATATTACACATTAGTAAATTAAACAGCATTCATCCCTAGATACGGATCTTGATTGTCCTAATGCTGATGTTTTAGAACAGCCCTTGCCATGCCTTGGTGTGCCCCAGCTCACCAAAATGATTCCCACATCTAGCTCAGGAGACAGTAAGGGGCCTTTTCCAGAAAGCAGTCTGGATCTCTGGCACCCTTTCCTGAAGGGTGAGAAGATTAGTCTATCTCACACCAGGAGGCCACTGTGGTAGGGCATGTCTTTAATCTGCAGTGTCAGGCAGAGCACAGGAGTGCACTCCTAGGCACTGGTGGCAGGTACACAGCACAGTGTGCCCTGCAGTCCTTGTCCCCAGACACATCCCCTATAAGAACTTGCTGCCCCTCAAGGCACAACCCAACCCACATCCTGCCACAGATCTGCAGAGATGCACATTGTCCTCCTACACCTGCATGCCCAGTTCCTCCTGGGTGAGCTAGACCCTCCCAAGGATGGTGCACATTTACACCCAGCAGGACATGGCTGGGAGAGCCACCCTGTGTGTGCTGGTCAGGCCTGATCCCTGCCTGCCCTGGACATGATTCAGACAGCACACAGCACCCAGCTCATACATGAGTGATGAACATTACACCAGCACTGCTGCACTAGGACATTTCCTCACATAAACAAAGCATTACTTCAGGCTGCTTCACTTCTTCCAAATCCAGCTTCACTGCTCTCTAATATTTTGTTGTTGCTGTAGAGTGTTGACAACAAAGATAAAAAAATGAGCATTGTTTGACTGAGGTTAACTCTGATTAAATCTCACTTTAAACATCATCTGCCCTCACCGTTGGCTTCATTTTTCATCAGAACACCACATAAAACATTTAAATAGGAAGCAATATCTGCAAGAATTACACAGGATTTAAGATCTAAAAAGAGAGTTATTGTTAAACAACAGGTGGCCTAGAAATAATCCAGAAAATAGAGAAATGTTGTGGTGTGGGTTTTTGCTTTGAGTTTTCAGGCTAGCTTTCTATTTCATTTGTGTGTTATGATTTAAATTATACATACCGTTTCTCTGTAGCCCTGCCTCTGTTTCTAGAACCTTCCTTGCCAATCTTCCCTCGCTGGATATATCATTTGCTGTTTTGTATCATTACACTGCTTTTGTTATTCCCATTGGATTGTGTTCTGTATTTCCTGCCTTAGACCCCTCCCTATGTGTATCCTCATTGGTTGCTTGCATTGTGTCCCCCTTCTATAAAATCCACTGCCCGAGCCCTGCTCGGTGGCTTGGGGTCCTTAGTTCTTTGAGATCAGTTCCTCAATAAATCTCCTCAGTTCATCCCAGACCCATCTGGCCTCTGCTTCACCTCTGTGCCCCAGACAGACTTTGCTGAGGGCATTGGAGTCCCTGTGGGGAGGTGAGAGCTCCCCAGGGGAAGGTGTCGCACCCCTCGCTGCCGTGTGCCCTGGGACACATCAGAAGCTCACACCGCGACAGAGAAACATTGTATTGTGGACTAACTTGGGGTCCCAAACTGCTAAAACACTCAAAGTGTCAGAAATTTAAAGGTGTAAGAACTGCAAAGTTGTCTCCCAAAAACAAAGAAGTGGAATGGAGGATACCTCATTAAGTTTTCAAATGGATATATGTCTGTGCTCATTTCAATCCCCTCCTCATAGTTTTGCTCTCCTAAGAAACAGCAAAATAAATCTTTTGATGAGCTCTTTCTGTTTGTGATGGTATCCAAGGTAGAGAAAACAGAATATGAGCTTTAAAGTCTCTAGAACAGACAGGAGATTCACAAAAGGGTCATATCTTCAGCCAAAAGAAGCTCAAAGTCTGAAAGCAGATATTTGACAAAAGTTAGTGATAGAGTTATAATTAATTTTCTTAGGGAGAACATAAGAAAGAAGTAACTGACCAATTAGCTGGCCACATGCTTACAGTATCCTTTGTTTTTTATGAAGAGAAATGAGGTTCTTACTACAAACACACAATTCCACAGGCCAGGCACTTTTTGCTATTTAAGAGGTCATAACACTCTACCCATTTTCTGTAGCTACTGCTTTGAAAGCGATTTATATGTCTTTGGTATGATCGCTCATATGATTCTCCAGAAGAGAAATAAACCATCTTAGACAGCCTAGTACCCACTGAAACCCCTTTAAATCTTATATTGGAAATGTAGGGTTTTAGTGTCTAGGAGCTAGACAGCACTTTTGTTTCATATCTACAATGAAGAAAGTTGGACAGGATGGCAAGTTACATAAGGTTCTGATTTTCTTTCATGCCAGATAATGCTGAGATTGAGGATTATCTTGGAAATTATCTGTTTCCTTGTATGCTAAAAAAAAATCTTAGATTTTCTAAATTGCACTGTAAAGTGCTCTGAGTCAAGACCGGTTAGAAAATACATTTGAAGTACCCAGGAGGCGAGGTGTGGTCTAACAGTTATTCTTGTTTTATGGTGGAGAATGTGTTTTTCAGCCTTTACAAAGGTCAGATAAAATATGCATAGAGTACATTTAGATAGCATAAAATGTGAGTGCAGAGCTGTATCAGTCCCAAGGTACTAATACTTTTTTGTGAAAATTAAATTGCTCTGAATCCACATGACGTTCTAAAGTGCTAATACTTGTGTGGGGAATATTCCCCAGGAAGATACATCTATTTAAAATGCATATATTCATCTGAGTGCCTAGGGTAGATTTAAACACAGGAGTTAAGGATGAAATAGCATCTTTGCCTGAATTGGAACACAATTCAGTGCATGTAAAGAACACGAGGCAGTACGTAGTGAATTACAGAGTTAAAAATTACGCCTTTGAATCCAGATGACCAAATTTTCAGTGTTATGGCTGTATGACATCAGAATATGTAAATACTCTGCAGAATTGCCATCTCCTGTCCTGGTTCTCCAGTCAGAATGAATCTGATTCTTTCTGTTTGGTTGGGTTTCATGTTTAGGGCAGAGGGACCTCTCTTATGAGGTGGCCACTTCCTCAAGCCCCCAGCTACTGCAGCTTATAGGGGAAGTGACTGACAAGTCAGAAGATCACTTATTTGGGGGCTGCTGTTTGCCTTTCAGCAAGGAAAGGAGAGCAGCACAGCATTTTGCAGCCTGTACAGCCACTGACACTGCATACCTGCAAAACCCGGGGAGCTGCAGTCTCTCACCCACCCACCCTGCACAGCTCAAAGGCTCTGCGGGCTGTGCCGGGGATCGCCTTTGTCTCACCACCTCTGCTCTGCCCTGCTTCCTCTTCCAGCAGAGAAAGGGCACGCCTCGCTCTCCATCTCCCCAGATTAAATCATCTCAAGCCTTTCGTGCCTAATCAACCTAAAATAGCACTCTACTGACCGCACAGGGTCATTTGTTAAATGAGAAAGCTGGAGGAGAAGGTTCATTCAATTTTTAAGCTTTTCTTTTGAAGCAGTGCGGGCGGTGCTGAGGAGCAGAGGGGAGCCTGGCGGTGCCTGCTGCCGGCAGGTGTTACACTGCACTCTGCTGGCTCTGCCACAGCTCTGAGGAGCTGCCAGCCTCCTCCTCTGAGGTGATGTGCACTGCTAAGGCTCCACTAAACGGGAAAGGAAGAGCGCCCTAATAAAAAACAAAATACGGTCAAAACTTGAGCCCTATATATGAATGAGTCTGTGCAGTCACACCACACTGACAGTGCTCTGGAAAGCCAAATGTCGTTCCCTGCTCCCAGCACCCAGCTCAGCCCGCCCTCTGCTCACTCAGGGCTGGGAGTCAGGAATACCCCGGGAGCAGCATCCTGCTGCCTCTGTTCACACCAGCCAGCCAGCCAAGGCAGCTGGGAATACAGCACAGTCACAGCTGAATAAAACCAAGGGATCCATTTAATAAATCATCACAGTAAACAAAGAAATAAAAAAGACCAACTCTGCTGAGAAACAAGTATTAGCAACTAAGAACTTTAAAATGTTACAACTGTTAATTACCAAGATATTCACTAAGACAGAAAATATTTTTCAGGTATGCCATAAAGCAATGGCCACCCTCATCTTGACTGATACAGAAATCTTTTCTTGTACTATGTGCCTATCCAAAGTTGAATTATGTGCGATAAAAAAATACATTTTAAACAAACATGTACATTCTCAGACACGTATGATTAATTTCAACCATCAAGGGCTTTTCGTCCAAGGATTCCTCAGTCTCCTACTAATAAGCTATCAGATGAGAGCTGAAAAATGGACTGAACCACTACCCCAGTGCATACCACTTGTGCTATAATTATGAGATGTGCAAAAAATAGATCTCAACTCCAAACTCCTTCTCTTTATTGCTCAAGGGAGATCTTGAGCTCAAACTCCCATCTGAAGTTTAAAAGCAGCAAGGAAGAGACACTATATAATCCTGATAGCACTGAGCACATGCAGAAAATGAGGTAATTGACAATGTTGCATCATAAAAATATGAGAGAGAGCAATTAAAATTATCTTGTTACTGTATAGGCTTATGGGTTCTGGAGAACAGCAAACAGTGGGGGATGAAATTGTGTCCCGTTACTACTTTAAGACAACAAGGTGACGGTAAGGTTTCAGAGCCTCAGGAATGTTTCCACTGGGATCAGGGAATACTCACAGGAATAAATATCACACTTGCATCAGAAGGAAAAAGTGCACTCCCTGGGCTTCGCTGAAGTGCTAGAAAAGTAGCCAAGAAATTCCAAGGCCGTTCTGAGCGGGTGTGGATAAGATTACATTCAGCTCAGCACTTTAGTATGAACAGCTGAGAAGAGCACACAAGTGGATAGGAAGAAACTCCCCATGGCTCCACCTCCCAGAAAAACAAATTATTCATAAAATAGAAAATATAAGTGCATAAAGATATTAAAGGAAGATGCAGAATTAATTGATACTTTTGTATAAAGGCATTAATAATTTATAAATTTTAACCATTATCTATACATCTATTTCTTTCAATACAAGATATACTTAAAGTTAATTATGCACTAACAAAATGTTCTTCCATTTCCTGCATGTCCATTTGCTCTGTGTTTAAGACAGCAAATACAGCAAATGATCAAGTTTTGAAATAAAATGGATTATTAATAAAGAAAAAAAATAGAAATTTTAATTTAATAATCTGTATAAATCATAACCATCCCCCAGTATTATTTTAAGTGTAGAAGGGAAATCTGTGGGAGAGCAGCCAGGAATCTTTAGGTGGCAAAAAGACGACACTGGCAGACAGAATGAAAGAGAAATGGAGCAGGAGTCTCTGAAGATGGCATCTTGGCTGAATGTGAGGGAGTCTGCATGAGTACATGCAGGTCTGGGACTAGTGCAGGGGGTGGGGAAGTCTGAGTGGGTGCCAATAAATGACTCTGTGGTGTGAACGTGCCTGAAATACAGCTGGGTCTGAACACTCCCAAAGCTGGCTGTGCCTGCATGACTGACAACCAGCAGAGAAAAGAGATAAAAAGCACCAAGGGGATGGAAACCATTATTACCCTTCAGCCTGATGGTT
Source organism: Cisticola juncidis (assembly GCA_013400215.1). NCBI lineage: Eukaryota > Metazoa > Chordata > Aves > Passeriformes > Cisticolidae > Cisticola > Cisticola juncidis. The sequence goes on from VXBR01011322.1 coordinate 208,482, forward strand.
ACAGATGCACGGAAAGCAGCATCAGCACTGATTCTCATTTCTTCTAAAAGCTATTTATTCCCAAAATGTCACAAGAGGACCTACATACTACATAACTTGCATGTGGACTCACCAAGCAGCTCCTCAGGAGTGCTAACCAAGGGAAATAAACAGGCACAATCACTCACCATCAGGGAGTGACCAAAGTTTCATCTCCTGACTGGCACTCACACACATCCAGACAAAAGAGAGTTTTTCATTTCCCTGCTGAAAGGGAGAGGAGTGCAAAAGGACAAGCTTTTTTAATATTTTTAATATTTTAATTTTAACCTCCTGTTATTATCTTCAAAAGTAATGTTGGTGGGAAGAAACAGTGGTATGGACAGATTTCATGGATACAGAGAGCAGTCAGCAAGTTATTCATGGCCTGAGGGTAGAAGAATGAGTGCTTTGAAGCATCTTAGGAAGCAACAACCTGGTGATTCTTGCTGCCTGGTTCTGTACAGGGATATGTTTCTCCCATCCTGAGCTGTGAAAAGGCTGACAGTTGGGCTGGACTTGGCTGCAGGATGACAAAAGCAAGTAGTCTTTCCCAAAAGCAGAAGGAATGATGCACTTATTTCTGTACTAATGGCACAAGGTTGGGCTCAAGGCTGCTTCCACTGCTGACAGATGGAGACAAGGTAGAAGATTAAATGTTTGGCCAGCCAAGTGTTAGCCACAAATATTCCAGCTGTTTCAGCACAGCTGATGCTCATGTTCTGGAGAAATTAAAAAGGGGCCTCTAGATATTCATTTTCTTTTTAAATATTGCAGTCATGTCTTTATTTTTATTTGGGTTTTTATATTTTTTAAACAGGTTACAGCAAGTCACATGTAACATTTCAGTCGTTTCAGAAAGCATGGTATTAGTTTATGGGAAGATATTACACCCAAGTATGTTTTATATCACAAAGTTAACATTTTGAATAAAATAAAATTAATTAAATTAGAGCCTTTAAAATGTAATTTACACTTCCTTACTTTTTGGATGGGAAAAAAAAAAAAAAGGAGATGAAAAAATCTAACATATAGTAAAACAAATGCAGCCGTGTATCCCTGCCCTGCCCAACTATAATTTTGTTCACCTAAAGGAGCTTCATCATTACAAGAACAGATAAACTTCCACTTCAAATGTTGAGAAGATACAATTCTAATAAAAAAGGAACAACCATTTTTCAGCTACTTGCCTCTTCTTTTTATATCTTGTAGATTGCTGAAGTTAATGAATCCAAATATCTAATTTATAATTTCATTTTCATAATCTAATATTCAGGTACTCAGTGAAACTTCTCCAGCCTAAAAGTGAGTACCAGCAGAAAAGTGTGCTGAATTTAACAATTCTCTTTAAGCCTTTATGTAAATTTTTAATTGTATTTTATATAAAATGCTTTGTATAGAGCATAAAAAAACCCGTTGTAGTCCCCAGAAAGATTTACCTGTTTATATGTAACACATGCACTCCATATTTGCTTTCAATTCTGTACTTCGTTGGATCACTTGCAGGAGAAATCAATTCTTCATTTTTATACCTGACAATCAAGAAAAAAAATAAAACTCATAAATATCAGCAACTATTCATTCATTTTGTAGATCTTTGGATCAAGACATCATCTACTGTCATCTGAACTCTCTCTACATGCACAGAGTATTTTCCAGTATGTAGGGATAGATAGGCAAAGCAGGACCATCACAGCAGCAAGGAAGTGGAAAGAGAAGATGTGCACCCAATCTAGAAGAGAAGGAAAAGAATTAAAGACAAGATGGAATGGGGCTTGAACTTTCAAGTCCACCAGCCCTGACGGGAAGATGGGAAGCAAACTTTATATTGCACCACAGTAAAATGCTTCAGCAGAGAAAAGGGGAGCAGCAACAGAATAATGCTTCGTTAGGTCTTTACATCCAGCCTGAGGCTTTCATGTATAAAGGACAGCACACGTTGAGAGAGTTGAGAGAGGAGGGCAGTCGTGTCCTCCTCAACAACCACAGATACAGCCCATGACAACAGTGGTGCTGTGAACATTTATCCAGGCTTAGAAAGTAGCCTGTGAGTTCTGTGTATTTTCCCACATGTATTCATGAAACTCAATGGCCAGAAAGACTGGAATGCCTTCCACTGTCTGTCTCCTGAAATGCTCAGGTTTGCTTCTCACATTGCAAGTGGCCACTCAGCAAGTTTTCCTCCCACTCCTTCCACTGCAGTATCAACTGCTACGATCCAGCACAGCTAGGAGGATTATAAAGGGGATTTAACAAAGCCATTATATGCATGGCACTTACCAGCTAGGGCATAACTTTCAAATGAAGAAAGCTTAGCAACATTTTTAGAGGGCTAGGAAAGGCCAGTCTCTTACCATTGTACAACAGGGGTTGGAAATCCTTGTACAGTAAAGCAAAGGCTCACAGACATCTTTTCCCAGACAGTGTGAGACCTCAGGCGCACTAGAATTTCAGGGGCCCGACTTATTCTTTCTTCAACGATATGTCTTTCCAGAGCCATATTCTCTTCTACCTATTAAACGTGGGAAAAGAAAAGAAGTATGTGGCACCAGACTCAAATAGGCTAGGAGATCTAACTTTAAATTCACAAAAAGATGCTTCATCACTACTCATATTTGAAGCACAGGCCTAAATTTCAGTATATCTTGTAATTATTTTTTACATAGGAGCAAAAAGATTCAGCAGGTACCATTCTTTGCACAGCAAGCTTATCCAGATGCTCTCGAGCACAGTGTCTGGCTGTGTGAATCTCTTTTTCCAAAGCAGACAACTCACTGGCAAAACGGATTCTTTTCTCATCACTTACATGAGACTTTTGCTCATGAGTTCTGTGGGACAAGAAAAAAAAATCAGGTAATCATTGTGAAGCTTTAAGTTTGTCACTCATACATATCAGGCAACCAAGGGCTCTGAAACTATATCAGTAAGATGTAAACCTTAGGTTAGGAATATTTTATAGCATCTGTCTGTGTATCCTAATAATGCATATGTGAAATCATGTGATTTTTCTTCAATATTCTTTCCCCCTGTATTTGTGGGGCCATAGCTCTAAGTCTTGAATTTTGCTGTGGTCACATTGATATGGTTCCCCACAATCCTCTGGTAATCAAGATCAAGATCCTGCCTGGACTCCTTCTGGCCCCTGATTTTCCTTCCCATTGACACAAGAAGGCAGAGGAGTGAAACGAGTTCTATTCACAACCTATTAAAAGTTGTGGCCTGCTCACATAGTACCCTTACCTTTAGAAGCTTTAGAACCATGGAGCTCTTGCAGCTCCATGGGCTCTATCACCTCACCTCACCTGAAAGATACAGACCAAGAGTTCGCAAGGATTTGACGAACATCTGAGTGCAAAGAAAGCTTTCTCTTGACAAAGATGAGCAGAAAGTACTATAGAAACCACTAGGAAAATATAAAGTTTTGAAAAAATTGTGAGTTCTCTGAAAAAAACCTCCATGTATTTTTCAGAATTCCTAAAACACCCTAACTCATAAATGTCTTTAGGAGGAGCTAGCTCAGTTTCCTACATTCCTGCTGATTCAGTAAACAGCCTATGCTACTGTTTTCCTTCCCAGGACAAATGAAGGTACTGAATATCAGCTATTTCTAACGCATCTGTCAATATAATCAACATACAGCAAGACTGAAAACAACCCAAATAAGAAAAGTTCCATGAAATTCAGTGAATCAAGACATTTTTTGTCTGATACTTTAAAAAAATTATTTGTATCATTTCAATACCAGTCGTGTCTTGCGATTTTTTTTATATTGCTGAAATTAAAAACAGTTTTTAAAACCTAAATTAAAGTATATAAAATCGTTTGATTTTCCTTGCGATTTCTGTTCAGAGCTTATATATTTCAAACCAATCCAAGTACCAGAGCCATATGGATGTATATGATTGGCACAATGTATTTTCTACAAACAAGGCAGAATTCCTTGTAATATAAATCCTCCACATCTTTGGTGCAGTAACTGTAGAGCAAAGCAGAGCAGAGACAGTGACGTTCACTAAGGGGAATATTGTCATCAGCACAGTTACTCTGGGACTACTTATCAAAGTTGCAACTGAGACATCTCAGTAAATCCTTCTGATATTTAGGAAAGAATTTAAAATGTGTAGATTGATTCAAATTAGAAATCTGGGAATAGTGGAGTAGCTCTGTTCAAAATGAGTTCTGGGTACCAGGCAGATTCTGAATTTTTTTTTTTTTTCTGGTTTAAAGCTATTTTCAAGGATCAGAGTGGGGATTAGGGAAACAACTCTGGGTTGAAATATGAGACTGAAAGTGACGCTCAGTCATTTAGTGTTCCAGCCAAAACAGATTAGTGAAGAACAGTGACAGGGAAGCCTCCATTCCTATCAACTCTGAAAAGAGCCCTGGCAAAAGAGTTGGGACCAGAGCCACTACACAGGTCAGACTGGACCAACAGAGCTTTACCTTTTCCTGGATTCCTGCATTGCTTCGTGCGCCAAGGTGCGTGCCCTCCTGGCACAGAGCCTACACGTCGTTTTGCCCAAGCCAGATGATTCATAATAAGCAGCCTGCCTGGAAGCAGCCCTTCAAACGTAAACAACATTGTTATGATCCAGCAATTCAAGTAAAACTTAAACTCATAAACATCAAAGAAATTACTTTGAGCTGAATGAGCCGAACACCTTGACTGAGCACTGTTCAGTGAGAAACCTTTGCATCTTCACTGAGTGCACTAGGTGCTGATTGTCACTTGTCCTTCAGGCCTTAATTCCCATCATCTGTCACCTGGGATCATTAGGCATTTTATTTCATTCTATTAAATTTATATTCATTTCAGTCTTCAATCATTCAGGTGTGATGATAGCATTTCAGTGAACCCCTAGGGCACCAGCCTGTCTAATACACGAATCATAAAGATTCCCCACAGCATTTTCTGTTTCTAAATATTCATGCTTTTCTATATTTCACAGAACTTTCTGCAACTGTCCTGAAAAAGGAATCTGGAGGGATGCCTGAAAGGGAATCTGGAGCAGCTAGACAGCTGGGTAGGCATGTTAATTACTACGTAAGGAGAACGGTGGTTCTGAAGCAACCGCAATACAAAATTTCAGGCTTTGAGACAAAAAGAATCTGTATTTTCTGGTTAAAACTCTGAGATTTCAAATGAGAAGCATTAAACCCTTATTTAAGTTTAAAAAAGAAATTGAATCACAAAACCTATAATTAGTTATAGCCAGCTTAAGGAGAAGGAATATCATCCTGTCATATGGAGGAATGGATAAAAAGCTTATTTCTATGACTTAACAATAAATTTCATGGCAATTTTATTTAAGTTTCAATTGTTTCAATTTTAGCCTACAAGGAAGGATTTTCCATTTAGAGGTACCAAACAGGACAGATCCTAAGTTAAAAGGTCTGTGTAAATATCTTGCAATGCTGCTAGGAAGATTAGCTGTGCTGGTGGGAGACGATAGGCAAGGAGCATGCCAGTGGAAGAAGGAAATGGAAAACTGTCAATCTACATAAATCACATTTTTGGGGGTGGAGGGGAAGGGTAATTATCTTGATTCTAAGGACTGACTACCCAAAACAGAGGCCTGTCTATGCTCAAACACATGGCACTTACTTTCTTGCTGCATATTCCTCAAGCACATATCTTGTCTGAATGTTGCGATAGGACTGATCAAAGTGCTTGTGCCTCCTCTGGTAAAATGGCACTGCTACTGAAGACATAATTCCTCTGTGACAACCAGCAATTCCTGCAGAGAGTGGAGTTAGCTGTATATTTAGCCATGCACACATTCAGCCATATATTTCAGACACTTTGGTTTGATATTTTTTGATATGTAGACATGTGTGTGAACATGTCCAAATGTATAAATTGCACCAATTTGTGACAAACACAGCCATCAGTCACACACGTACCTCAGGCTGTATCTTATCAGTCGAACAGTGTGAGCTGTGGAATCATAGATGATAGCATAAAAGATACTTCACTCGATCATTTTTCCCCTTCTTTGCAGATGTCATTTAACGCCTCCAGAGAGATTTACAGGGATGGAAATTTGACAGATTTTTGGCCATTGTTAGACATTTCAGCTCTCTACTCTTCAAACCTTTCACTTTTTCCATTTTGGCAATTTATGCTCATTATGTTTTGTCCAATTCACCATGACAACAAATAGACAGTATTCATTCACTTCGGGAGCAGCCTGTTGAAGATTTTTTTTTTACTTCTCTTCCCTGCTCTCTTATATAAACTCAACAAATCTGTCTCGTGCAATGTATCCTTGTGGGTTATTTTTTCTGTTCTATCAATCATTCTGCTTTCCCTCTTGTGAACTTTCTCCAAAGCATAGCACAGTTTTTGATCAATATTTGGATAGAAGGTTCTAAGAAACCTTCAGGGTGCTCCTAGAAGCAGTGTGGGGGACAAGAGCACATTTGCCTGACTTGGAGTTAAGCAGATTACCAACCATATCTTTAAGGAAACACGGAATTGTCTGCATCCATTTGTGCTTATTAGAAATATGATGACAGCTTCTTGCAAAAGTGGGGAATATCATGAGCCATTTTGTGAGTAGGTGCCAGCTGGTGTAACTGTAGTCTGGGTAGGGTACGGGGCTGTTTACTCCTGGGCCACAAATGGTGGTGAGGGATCCCAACAGAGCAGCCAAAACTTCCCCCACAAGGCACCTACCCTTTGGTGACAACAGAAGCAAGCTCCCAGTATAAGTCTATAAAGCAGATGAAGATTTAGTTAAGTAAATTACTACAGTAAAATCCAATACCCTACTGAAGGCTGAGGGGAGCATCCCTGTAGTTAATGCTCCTGTGGGATGCAGGCTGCCAGCTCCCTGGCAGCACCCAGGGCACAGACTGAGGCATGGCCAGGGATCCACCTCAGGGCACCCATGGCAAGGGAAGCAACACAGCTCACTCATGTTAAGAGTGTGTCAGGGTCCTGAGGACAGCAATGGACCTCACTGTCCCAGCCCAGCCTCCTCCAGAGTTCCTCCTACCCTGCCCACAGCCCAGGACCCTGTGTCAGTCCCCAGAGCCAGCAGTTTTTGCCCCAGAAATGACACAGCAGAACCAGTCTCCAGCTCCCCACAGCCTGGCCATGCCTGGATGTGGAGCATGCCAAGAAGAGCCTGCCTCACATCCACATCAAAAGTCCAAATTTGTAACAAAAAGTCACATAAATAAGCAGCTTCATGATGTATATCAAATGAAAGCTCAAAGTCATTTGAATAGAAATCTTATAAACTCATTTAAATGAAACCTTTAACAAGTAAAATGACAGTATATACCATATTTCCAGCACATAGTATTTATCAAAAAAAGGAAATGCTAGTCATTGGTTAAGCAGAGTAAAAAACTGTAACTGTGTCTGATTGTTACTTGCAGATAATGGAGGGCAAAGTCAGCTGCTCCCAAATTATGATGTTGTCATATTAGCTACTTTTATTTTTCCAAGAAAAAGTAAGGAGGAAAAAGTAGGCATATTTAACAGAAGTCACATCTTATTTTAAAATGTTCAGAGACCCAGAGAGACTTTTACAATTTATCACCTCATAGCTGCATCTTCTGCATAACTTAGAGTTACCTTTCCAGCTCTTTTTCAAGAGATATGAGAATGACAAGTCACAGATTCAGTAATGAGGAGTTTAGGCAAAACAGAAAACATTACAACACAAAAAATTAAACAGCTTTACAATATTACTATGAGGCATTAAAGAAATACATTGCCGCATTTATAGAGAAATAAGAAAGTTAGCATGACCCAAGTTAGCTCAGCACCTCACAGAGATGCTGGCTTAGTAAGATGCCCTCATACAATGTTGAGCTGACATGGACCCCTCACAGACCTATTAACTCATCATAGACACAATGTCGTGGTTACATGAGCAGACCCTCAAGTAGCCTTGCTTCTTCTGGTTTTGATATCTGTACATCATGTGATGCTACATCTGCAGACATTGAACACTGGTTTTCTTCCTGCTGTCTAACTGTGCCTCTTGTGTACATGACACTGGATTTCCACATTAGTTCATTTGTACACTGGACAATTAATGGTATAATTTTCCCTTTTTTCTATTTTTAATTAGCCTTTTTGCCTAGATGGAGGCATAAAAGACAAACACAGATTAATCTCACTCCACTATTAAGAGCTACTCATGTTTACATGTGGCCAAGTTAAATAATACAGTGAATTTATCAACACACAGTGCAAATGTTTCTATGTTTATAATTCACACTGAGATCAACTTTATAAGGATTGCAGAGAAATGCCCATTTATCTGGACAGATCAGTCTAAGTTATTTTCATTTTTGAGGGAGGATATAAGACCATTGTCATTACAGTGCAGCCTTTTTCACTAAGTGTAAAACTTATATTTAATGAATGTATCTTGTTCTATTTGTCAGCACCCAGGACCCCTCAAATTTGGGTTAATGTATTTTTCATTTACCCAAACTTTTAGCATAGAAACCAGGGTAGGCATCCACTCAGAGCCTTCATACGAGCAATTAACTGAGCTTGTTAGCAGCCAGACTCACTCTGCCTTCTGCTAACACAGAGGGGAGCTGCCTGGCAACAATTCCAAATGTAATAATAATCATCAGTTAATTACAAAAACATTTGCAGAGTATGTATTTAATACTTAATAGTTCTGCAAAGACAAGTATCAGAAGAGCAAAATCAAAGTCCCACTGTAAAAGCAGCGTATACGGTATTGAGCTCCTGATAAAAGAAGTTTATACTGTATTCCTAGGAACAATATGTTGACTGTTTTTCCAGTTTTCCACTGATACACATTTATATGAGATGTTTGAAATATAGTCTAATATTTAGACAACCTACCACTAAGACAATTAGAGAACATGATATGCTGATGACAGCTTACACCCAGTGAATTTATTGATTTAGGTGAACCAAAATTTTGTTAGTGACAGTGTCTGGAGACCTAGCTATATTGGAAGTGAATTGGAAGGTAGAACTGACTCAAAAATGAGATAAAGGAATTGTTCTGGAAGAGAAATTGGGAAAAAATCCCAGTGGAAAATTGAGAGTCCAATAACAATAAAAAAAACCAAAAAAGTGTAAGTATAGAGAAAGACAAATTATCTGAATGATTATAACAAATTAAAAAGCAAATCTCAATTTTTATTTAACAAGTTCTACTGCAAGAATATTGGAGGCCTTGCTGAAATACATGACCTGTGTGTCATAAACAATCTTTGAGTTACAACCATGCACATCCTATTAACAAAACCGGGTTTCAAGAAAAAGACCCAGAATTACAGAAAAAGATGACCTTAAAACATTTGGTGTCTCATCTGACCTTTACACTGTTAGTGCAATGTAACACCATTGTATTCCTTTCTTTTTATTATTATTATTATTCCTATTTGTTTCTATGACTGTAGATGTTGGGGACATCAAAAGGACCTAAATTGCACTAATCTATGTGCTGTAGAAACCACTCAGATGACTATTAAACACAAAGTATTACCTCAGCCAAAATATTCTTAAGGATTAATGACATAAAACACAGGTGAATTAGACTATTCAAGTCAGTTTATATAAACATAGATTTCTTCATGCTTTGTAGCATGTATATAAAAGTTTTTTACTTGATCATGAGTAAAAGGCTGAGCTCCCGGGTCAGGATATGAATAGTTTTGTGACACAGTAATAGTGATCTGAATAGAAAGCCATAATCTAGGACCACATGACAAGGGGCCACATTCTTGAGCAGAGAAGCCAAGGGTCTGATATAAACATTGTTACTCTGATAAGTGAGTTAATTTAAGATTTAAAGGACAAGCAGTAAATTCTAGCACGATCTTACATTGCCTCAGAGAGCAGGCACACAACCAACTAAATTGATGGATGGCTTGACAAATGCCATGGTAAGAGGAACATGGCTGTGCTCACCATAGATAGACACTTTGCACTCCCAGATTCAGAGGGCTCCTGTCAATGTCATGGGCAATGCACTGTACAGCATGTATTTACTCAGCCTGACCTGCCAGTGCTACACCATGCAACATGCACTTCTGCACTCATCTCTGTTCCTGGCCATCTGCAGATGTGCCCAAAATTATCCACGAGTTCTTGCCTGTCCTCACATAGCTAGAAATTTCTTTGACCATTTGTGTTGATCTGAGGGCTTTTCCCATTTTTCCACTACTTAGACATTTTTTTCTCTACCTGTGTCTTATTCTGCTAGCTATTCTCCACATTGTTCAAAGTTAAGTGTTTTCAAGAAGCTGCCAACTTATACTTTTATGGTGCATAAAAGCCCCTGATATTTAACTGATAAAATATATTTAAATCCATATCACCTACATACCACAAAGACAGGAAAAAAATACACCTTCTATTAATTGGTTGCTCCTAACAACCAGTATAAAAACTTAGCATGTTGCCTCAAAAAATATGTGATCCTTTCTAGATGGTTACATCCATGCTGTAGAGATTGTAGACATAATAATATATTATCATTTTCTCCCATAAACTGACTTTGGTGGAAATCTTGTCATGAGTCATTATGCAGCTCTAGACACTGCAGTCTAAACAGAACAGGATGTAGAGGATCTGGTTCATTTTTCTTCATTTTGATAAGAAACTAATTTTATAAAAAATTGATTTAACAAAATTTCTAATATGCCTCTCCAGTCTTTTTTCTCTGCACACATGTGCACATTTAGATCTTCCAAAGAAAATTGTTTTGTCAATGAAAAAACCTACTCAAATAGTTTAAGATGTTTAACACCTTCCACTGAAGATCTTGTTCAGTCTGCATAAGAATTCAGTTTTAGCTTTTTTGACAATAAAACACAAATGCGTATCATTTAAAAAAAACTCATATGGAATTCTCCCTTGCTTACTTTGCCGAATTCCAAACTTCATTCAGCAAGGTTGAACACTTCTTGTGTTTTTCTTTTTGATTTCTTTAGCTGCCTCATAGTTGGTCTTATGTTTTACTAATCACACTTCCTTTTCATGGAAATAATATTTTCCTCATTTCATCAGCTGATTTTAAACAGGTTCAAATAATCCACCGAAATGCACACATTACTTTTGTTATTAAACATAATAACAACAAAAGAAAATTGAGTTCTCTCCTCTATTTCTACTTCTCTGAATATCCAGCAAAGCAACACTTTCAAGCAGCTGACAACACTGGCCATCATAGATCTGCCTATCATTTTTACTGATTTCATGTCTTTTGAATGAGTAGACTTTCAACATTTCCCAACATCAAATGACACTATTTTCAATGACATACGGGTAGATTCAGCAATTTAATGCAATCATTTGGCTACAGCACATCTATGATTGGTTAGAAGGAACACCCTGACTTTGTAATAGTCCCTGAATTGCTTGATTCACACTCTAGCCAGAACAGTTAGTGTGGAGGTAGTTTGACATGTATAATGGATAGTCACAGTCATATCCACAACCCTTGATAAGGACCTTTGCTCTGTGGAGGTGAGCAGCAGGCAGAGTCATGGGTACCCTTCCCTCCAGCAAGCTAATTGTTGTGGAGGGAAGCACCAGATCCTGTATTTTAGTGAGTCTATAAAAGGATGTAATTTTCTGTGAATCTCATGAAGGAAAGGAGTGGAAGCTGCCAAACTGACTTTCTTCCCATATCTCTCATAGAAGCTGAACAGTATATATCCCAGACAGGTTACTGATGTGGATGTTACTTTATGAATTCATGATCATACAAGACTGGGAATTAAACGAGGCTAAATTTGTCCACATTGACTTGAATCCTTGCCACCCTGACATTCCAAATGCAGAGTTCAAACATATTCTGATAAAGTTTGAAGACTTTCCTTCACTTGCCAAACGTACTATATCCCTTCAAATGGACAGCTAAGAACGTTGGAGGGTGAGATTATAAAACTAATTTTCCACCATCCCAAGATTCATTATCCTTCATTATGGTACTTTTATTGGCTCACAGGCATTATCAATACAAAGGCATAATTTCAAGAACATGAACTTGATTTCCCAAGACTCTATCAGTGGTATTTAGCTGGAATTTTCATGTGGCACAGAACATATCACTTAGCTTAGAGCAATACAGACACCAGAAACATGTCTTCTGGAAATGTGTACTTCAAAGCACGGCAGACACAAAATAAAAGTAGATATTTTTTTTTGTCTATCTACATCCCATTCTTCAGCAGGCCAAATAGTTTTGCCAGCTTAATTATTTACATACAGACTTCAGAAAAATCGTACAGTACAAGCACACAAGAAAGTGGCATTGACGATATTAGTGCAATTGGAAAAGGATGTATGTGAATAGAGCTATGGATTTCTATAATGTAGTTCTTTATATGCAGAAAGAAACAGAGGCAATGTCAAACACAACAAAATCAAGGTGACTATGCACAGGACAAAACAATCTTACTTTTTTGTTTTGTTTTGTTTTGATTTGATTTCCTTTTCATTAATAAATTTGTGTCCTACTTATTGCTTGTTTTCCCTCAGGAAAGTAATTTTGTTTTTACAAGAAAGCACCCAACCCCCTCCTAAAAGCACTGTCATTTGTTCTGTACAAGAAAAACATGGATAGAAAATGGACTTACCAAGGGATGTAGAAAAACTGCAAAGCAGAGAGGAAGACCAGCCTTTCCCAGCTTAGCAAACCCTGCCCAAGGAAAACAAATAATTCCCCTCTCTAAAGGTTACTGCCCCTTCACTCCTATTTAAGGGCAGATGCAGTGCTATATTTAGAACTAACCAAGTGATTCTCCCAAAACTGGGGTCAGCCTAACACGTAATAAGGGAGTGATATAAAGGCAAAAGAAAAGCATTAGCCTATATGCAGTTTAAGACTGTATTTTAATAAAAAACAAACCTAATTTCTTAAAAAGCAGTTGTTTATGTTAAAAGTGGGCTTTCTTTTCCCAGCACCACCAAGCACATGGGAAGCAATTAAATGTCAGAAAAAAGTTTAATTTTTTATTTAGAAAAGTTTGAAGTTTCAAAATGGTCAGTAACTTAGAAGACCAGTGAGAAGACGTAAATTCCAGAATATTATTAGGAAAGACATGAGATCCCCTTGGTGCTCTGGGCTGTAAAATGAGCCTCCCTATTGCTTCTTTAAGAGCTCTCTGGATGTGAGAATGTCTGCAACATATGAAGGGATACCAGTGGTATAAAAACCCTATTATTTCCCTCTCTATTACATCACCAGTCAATCTGAAAGAGAATTTTCTATGTCTTGTACGTAAAATAGGAAGAATTTAATATATATAGAAGCATAAACATGCAGAGGAAAAAATACAGCCAAAGCAGTCAACCCTGTGAGACCTTGATAGTCCCAGATGGTTCCTGATTATTACTGACTCAAATGGGTGCTTGCTGCCTGTAGGGCTCCTGGGTTTCTGTCCAGAAGCTACCAGGCACTCCTGTGGTGGCTCTGGCATGCCAAATGGCCTGGGGTAGCAGCACTGGCTCTGCAGAGCTGACAGGCTTGGGCTCAGCCACTCTGCCCCATTATGGTGGTAGACACTCCACAGGGATTGCAGCCCTATGGGGCAAGGGAAGGAAGGGTAGCACCTCTGAAAAGGCTTTGTGACAAGCATGAAGAATTAATCACATTCCTCTTACTCTGTCTGGAAATAGGACAACATGCCTGGGAAAGCCTGGATATATTGCAGACCTAATCACACCTCATTACTTAGCCCATAATGACTCAAATAATCAATGAGTCAGCAACATACAAAAGGTAGGGAATTAATTGATCTTAAAATTATTTGAAAGTAACAAGATCTATTTTCAATTTACTTATATAGAAATCTGGTCATTGTCAAAGTCACTAAATGACAGTCTCTTCCACTGCTTGATGTGTGACACTGATACATTAACAATGTTCTTTTTAAGGCATGTATTCTTCTTATATATACATGCAGGGAAGCAGAGCAAGAGGTGGAAAAGCCTTTAATCCTTTAATGGGATTCTCATCCCATCTGCAGTGTTCATTCAAGTTTCCTAAATAGCTCTGGTAAGGATCTTTCTTACTTTTGTATCATCTAGGGCTACCATTTCCTTGAAACAGACTTCTCCCTTCCTCCCATTGATCTTGAATTATAACTCAGTCTGACAGAATGAGATCTACAGAGACAGACAGAGTGGAATGACTGCATATGCCCTGAATGTAGATGTTGCTTCAGAAGCAGCTGTCAAAGTAATTAGTATGTAATAATCCAGGGCAAACCCACTTTACTTGCCCAGCTCCATCTCTTCTCTCCTATTGAATATTCCTGTGGGAGGTAAAAGGTCATTTTTCAGAAAACTTTAAAGTTCTCACTACGCTCTGCTTCTCATTTCTTGTTCTATATTTATTATCTCTACAGAGATGGAGGCATTTACAGCCTGCTGCCTGCCTTTACACTGGAGCACTCCTCTATTTTAAGTTTTCTTCAGGGTGTGGCTGAATGACAAAAATATGGAAGTGCATCCTAAGGACTGTGGGAAAAATGCCAAGGGCAAGAACAAGCCGTGTAGGAGGGACAACCCCAGGTTGTCCAGGAGAGACATTAAATAAATTCTTCTCTTCATAGATATTACAAAATAAGACAGAAGGGAAAACTGCAACATTGTGTTATTCACTGGTGGTGAAATTTAGGCAGTAGAGCACCAAAATAATCCAACATTTTAACTATGAAGTAATTTACATTACATTCCTACTTCCTCCCTAACACAGAAGGTGCCTTCTCCTTATCCCTCCACTTCCCAAATCTTCCCTAAGAACTTTTCTAAAGCAGAGATTTAATAGGGTATGAAAATTCAAGCATTTAAAACTTAGCATGTGGTAAAATCCTTTTGTGAATTTGGTCTTTTAGAACTACTTCTTTATTTTATGCCAGTCCCTTGATGTGGTTGATTAATTGATACAGGCCTAAGTAATGTCTTGTTGTAATGCATTTCCACACCCAAGCAAATTATTCTATATAAAGGAAAGAGTTTCAGCTCACCTTGAGACATGTAAGGAAGTCAAACTAGAATTTTCCAGAGCCTTCTTGTTGTAACTGGCTCAGTGCCATCACAGGGGCACTGGTTTGATCTTTAGGATGTTTCTCAAAACCTGTAGCTGTTTCCATTGGCAGTTTAGCAACAGAAATCTCCTAAGTCATTCAGTACTTAAGGACGAGCACAGAGGTGCTCTGGGCTTTTTTGGACTGCCTAAATCAGTGCCAATGTTCTCTGCACAGTATTCTTCTTATATTTCTTTGGTTTATGATGTTTATTATTTTTGTCATTATTAAAACCTTTTATTTTACAAAGCATGTCCAGAGAAGTTGTCTTGCTATTATTAAGCCATTTTGAGAAGTACTGGATACCCTCAGAGACTTGATAAATCATCTTCAAATAGCTTATTCCGTTCTGGCCACATGCAAGATTTTATCAAGGTCTCAGCTACTTCAGCAAAGGGGAAGACAAAGAACTGAAATGGAGCTGAGGAAAGAGAGGTTTTAGCTTTTTAGCCATTGGATTAAACATCAAAACAGCAATTAAATGAAATGTAATGGTGTTAGAAGAGGTATGTTTTTTAGCCTCTAAGGGTGCCTTAATAGTGGCCTTGTGCTTTTATCTTTCTCCAGTTTTAAGAAGGCCTAATGTATCTTCGTATGGCAGCTTCTGAAGCCCAGCTTTGTTAATGTTAACTACTGATTTCTTCAAATTCTTCTTGCATATTTATAGCTTCATATAAATTAAAAGACTGGTAACTAGCAATGAAGTTCCTCATCTCTGCAGCAGTCATAATTCACACAGCCCTGTGCTGAGGTTTCTCCAGCCATGCTAGAACAATGGATACTGTGCACTGGTGATCTTAGAGCAGTCTGTCTTCACAGCATCTCCCTTCGTATTACAAATGAAAGACAAAACAGTGCATGCAAATTCAGCCAAAAAAAAAAAAAAAATCATGTTCTTTTCTCTGTTAATGACTTTGAGCACAAATCTCCAAGGGAATACAAGGGAGCACAAGGGAATACACCTTACTGCCTCTTTTAATTGGGAGAAGAGGGTAGAGAACAAACCCACACTGACTTCTAAGCCTAAGCAATTCTCTCTCTACCTCCTCTTTTCTGCTTCTTTTCTTTTCTCTCTTGATGCATGTTCTTTTTCAGTGCCCAACTTGCAAGTAATTTAACGTTGGCTTCATGCAGCTGAAAACTGTCAAAAGCTAAAACTATCCTTCCCAGAAACTAGATTATGCTGTGTGGAGATGAGAAGGGAGAAGAGTCAAGTAATTTGTATGAGGAAAATATACTTCCAAGTAAGGGAAGGGTGTACAGCTCCCAGGAGAGAGGACAATGGCAGCTGAAGGAAAACAAAACAACAACAACAAAAAAATCCCCACATCAGATAGATGCAAGATGTTTTAAACAGCCAGACAAGTATTTTCAATCAGCAGTTCATCTGAGCTAGACTGAACTGTGTCCAGAACATCAATTTTACCATAAGTCTTTGAACAAACACTAAAATACCTGAGCATACAAAATGTTGGGATTTTTTTTCCTGCAACATAAGGTAAAGTGAATCTTTTAGTAAGTATCCTCACTTATTTCTAAGAAGACAAACACATCACTGAGTTACAACTCACTGAGTTACAGCAAATAAATTCTTTTTAAGACATCTAAACTGCAATGTGTCCCTCTGCTGTCCAAGAAGCCACTCTAAAGCCCATCAGAGTCAGTGCTAAGGTTTTACTGACTCAGGAAAGCTCACATTCATATCCTTCTTGATTTAATATCAGCTCAGTGGCATCTCTTCATTTACCTTTACAATGAGATCTGTGCAAAGACAAGGACCATAAAGATGTTTGTCTTATTCTGGTATATTTATTCCAGTGTCACACAACACACTTGGCAGGCATCTGCTGCTGGAACAGTGATCTTTATCAACTAACCCCAGTACCATCAACAGCACATTGAATCTAGAGAGAACCACAGGCTGTGAGAAGAAAGAGATGGGGACTAAAACTTCAGTGGAGTGGTCCAGAGGTTTCTCCACACTTGGAAAGGAAGGCAAGGCAGCTGCAGTCCTAAAACCACCATTAAGTAGCATCATTCAAAGCCCACTTTAATGTCTTCAGGCTTCAGTAGCTGTCAGCTGCAGGGACTACTTCTTGTAGCTACATTTACATACAATATTCACATCCAATAAGCACACACAACTGAGGCACAGAATCTGAGAATGTTTGAGGTTTGAAGGCATTTCTGAAGGTCATCTTATCCAGCCCATTTCTCAAACAAGGCTACCTGGAGCTGGTTATCCAGGACCATGTCCAGATTTTGAGTATTTCCAAAAATGATGACTTGTGGTGGTTTTAGCTGTGGTAGAATTATTTTTTTTCCCCAGTGGCTGATACAGAGCTGTAATTTGGATTTTTTCTTAACATAGGGTTGATGACAGATACTTTTGTTATTGCTGAGCAGAGCTTACACAGAGCCAATAAATAGTTCTTCACTTTATGCAGGTCTCACACCTCTGGTCCAGAACTCAGGATCTTCATTCACCCCATCCCAATATCTCCAGGTAAAATCTTTTCACACTCCACATGTCCTCACACAGATAACATGGAAATTATCTGCTCCTGTTTCACAGAGGGAAAAGAGGAGGAAAGGAATACACAGCAGATCACATGGCAGTGCTTGCATGATGAGTCCAACGTGAGAGCTGACATGAAAACCTCAAACAGTATCAAGTTCAGGCATATCACTCTATTCAAGGTCATTGAACTTTTTATGGCATATCCAACAGTTCATGCCACTGAAAGCACATAGCTATGATGTGTATGTCCCATGCCACACGATATAGTGCCTGATATATGATCATTACTCTACTTTAGAATAATGAACTTTTACTGTATTCCTGGAAGCAGGTAACTCTCACTACATGTTTTTTTTCAGAACTAAATTACTTACATCCACAACAGCTCCAAGGAATAAAGATTTGACAAGATTTCACTGTAAATGGGTAAGAACTATTGTAAATGCAGATCAGGCACAATTTTCTTAAGGAGATATCAGCTGGATCCCTTAATTCCAGTTCCTCACTACTGCTCGATGTCTTTGATTCTGTAGTTGCTGTAAGCAAAAAGAATGAGTTTACCAAGGCAGATATAACAAGAAGTATGCTAAGGCTGATGGCCTCAGGCAGGCCCCAAATTTACACCGTTTTGGTAGATTTTCATGGTTTTAGTAAGGACAAAGAAAGAAACCACTGTTCTAGCAGAAGTTTTAATGAACCACAATGATTCTTATCCAACTGCTCAGTAGTTGCTTCTCCAGGTCCTCAAAAGCAATGCCATAGTGCATAAAAACAAAGCTGTATTTCATTACATTTTTATGCTGAAGAGACCTACTTGATTATTGCATCCCAAACTCCACACACTGTTTCTGTCCATGGTCCATATAATGGATTTTCAGGTCAACCTACATTTGGAGGTCACCAGTTCTCTCCATTCCTGCTACTGCTCCTCCTGTACAGCTGTGAGTGCTCCTAATGGGGAGGTCTTGCTGAAATCCTTGTCAGTGCCATTTAACTGATTATTTAATCTTCTCACTCTTTGCCGTTCAGTTGTCACTAAATCAGTCATCCACTAGTGTCCTTGACTCATTTGACATAGCATCAGACTCATTTCATTTCAAAGGTGTTTTTGCCCAAATAAAAACTGTAGGATTCCCCACATAAACACTGTTCACATTAGAATAAAACTTAAGTTATTCTTAATTTGTTCTCTTTTTTTATTTTTTTCATAATTCATCCAGACTAGGTCTTGTTTCACATACTGGTCTGCTGGGCATTCCTCTGCAACTGTGTTTTAATCACAAGGTAATATTTACATTACTGATTGAAAAATTTACAGATATGAGCACATATATTTTGATTTCTACCTTAGCGATATCTGAATCAAACAAATTTTTTATTATTCTTAACTTTAATCTGAGATAGTTATGTGTTTCAGATACCCAGATAGCTTGAGATGGCAGTAAAATTTTTGCACCACCTATTTCTTTTATTCTGATTTTCTACTGCAATTAAGCAGCTTTAGGTACCACCAGCATCTGGTATCTACTGTAACATATCCTAAATAAATGGTAGGCAGATTCAGAGAGCTGCAAGAGCAAAGCAGGCTTTCATCCAGCTTAATAAATATCTCGAGGCTTACGTCACATCAGAAGGGCACAGAATGTAAAGCTCTGAATGCTTAGGACAGCTGTCCTCCTTCCTGGCCTCGGTGGCCTTTCTGATTGCACTTGTACCCAATCCCATCCACTGGCAGTGTTTCCCAAGTGACACAAATACTGCAGCAGCACAGGAGACTAAAAAATCTTGAGCTGGTCGTCAAGATGTCTGGGCATTTATGATAGGACAACAGCAACACCACAACATCACAGAAACCATTGAGGTTGCCTGGAACCCCAGTGAGCTCTGTGAGTGATAGATCATTGTTCTTTACCTGACAAAGGGACCCAAATCAGCTGCCATGAATTTTCAATGCATAGGAGCTCTTGACTGGAAACATGTAGTTTGAGGCCAGAGTACCATCATTGTCTTATTTTACCTCAGAGTCTATTCAGTTGTGCTGGCTACTGTTGTGCAGTGACACCAGGCAATTGAAAAAAAAACATGGTTAAAACACCAGTTGGCTGAAGTACTGTACTATAAAAGGAAATAGGTCTCAATTTGGATATATCCAGGACTTAATCCTTACTGATTGCTCACACTTTTCTCCAACTCTTAATTATGTTTAGTGTATGTAAAAAAATGTGCTTTTTTTCTGGGATTTATATTTGCTTAGCATTACCTTCCACACAGTTTTTGCTTCTCAGATTTCAAAAAACACCGTCTTTTCTTCCTCTGAAGGTGCTCACATACGAACTTTCAAACTTCACCTTTCCACTGCTATTGCAGTGCAATTGCTAGACAGAGAATTGGTTTCTGACTGTATCATGGCAGTGCAGCCTAGGAGCACAAAGTCAAGACTTCTGTGGACAAGGTAGAAAAAACCCAAAGAATTTAAACAGGTTTGGGGTTTAGATGTTTATATAATTGTAATTTTCATATGTGTGAAAAAAGAGAATGATTCATTGAAGATATTGCAAGAAGGCAATGATGCAAGAAGGAAATTGGAACTATGTGTTGACATATTAGGGGATAGTTAACCAGAGATGAGAGACAGACATAAATCATGCTAAACATTGAGCAGTGGAAGAAATAGTTTGCAGAGATACCTTACCAGCAATGTGCCTTTGTGCCTTTCTCCAACTTCTTACTACACTTAGTGTAAAAAAATTCTGCTGCTTTTTCTAGAGTTGAAATTTGCCTGTCTTTACCTTCCATGTAGTATTTCATATCAGAGAAGCAATATGAACTTTCCAGCAGTGTCTTTCTGGCCAAGAAGGCCAATAATATCCTGGGGTGCATTGGGAAGAGCATTGCCAGCAGGTCACAGGAGATGATCCTGCCCCTTGCTCAGCCCTGGTGAGGCCACGTCAGGAGTGCTGTGTCCAGTTCTGGGCTCCTCAGGACAAGAGAACAGTGCAGCCCCTGGAGCAGGTCCAGCAGAGGGCTATGAAAATGATTGAGTGCCTGGAACATCTTGTACAAGGAAAGGCTGAGGGAGCAGGGCCTGCTCAGCCTCAAGAAGAGACAACTGAGATGGCTGCAGGTATCCAAAGGGAGGATGTCAGAGAAGGTTTCCAGGCTCTGCTCTGTGGTGCCCAGCAACAGGACAAGAGGCAAGGGGCAGAAACTGATGCACAGAAATTCCACAGGAACATGAAGAAGAACTACTTTACTTTGCAGATGACCAAGCACTGGAACAGATGAGATTTGTTGAGTCTTCTTCACTGGCAACATTCAAGAACCATTTGGGCACAATCCTGTTCCATGTGCTTTAGAATGGCCCTACTTGTGCAGTGAGATTGGACCACAGGATTTACTGTGGTCCCTTCCACATGACCCAGTCTCTGATTCCGTGATTCTGTTTAAAAAGAAAAAAATCCAGAAAGAGAAAGTGTGTAGGAAAAGGAACCTTACCAAAAGAGGACACCTTAGGAATATATTTTAGAAGTTTTCTGGGAAATGCTAATTAAGCAACCTGCATTGCATTCCTAAACTGTAATATAAAACCTTTGACTTGAGCTTCTGCTTTGCGTCTATAAAAAGACAAATATCCTTTGTAGATGCTTATTCCTGCTTAATCCTAGGGAGAATCAGTATATAAAGATGTAAAGATTATAAAGGTGATTGTGATAGCTGCTGGTGAAAAGACTGCCTGACAGCTTGGAAGATGGTGTCTTTGCAGGAATCATGAAAGAAGACAGTAAAGAGAGGCCTCTATAAAGAGTGTAAGGGAAATATCTCTGTTCTGGACTTGGTGAGTTTAGATGGGCAACAAAATATGATGGCTGGTTTTCAGTGCACTTTTGATCAATTACACACTTTAAACTCATGTGTGATATATGTGGAACAAAAATACTGCCTCCATTTTCAGCTGGAAAAAAATATGACACTGAAAAGAGAACAGAAAGAACAGACAACTTTAATGTAATCTCTCCAATAGCAGAAAGGAATGTATGTGCAGTGTAACTCCCTTTCTAACAGAAGTATGACAGAATTTCTTCATGTGTCACATACCCTGGAAAACAATAGTGCCTCATGACAACCACAGAGAAATAGTCCACTAAAGCTCAGTTCTCAGGTAACATAGAGCAGCTGTCCCAGCAGTTTGGCTTCTGATTTGCTGTGTGCCTTATTCATTATTACTGTTTGCTATTCCACCTCCTCCCACCTCCTCATATCTCCTTTAATAATTCTCATGAAGAAAGGAAATGGAGATGTCCAGATGTCCCATCATTAGTGCCAGCCCAGAGGATGAGTCAGTGACCAGGATGACAGTGCCACTATCTCTCAGTACTCAGACACGTAACAAGCAGGGTGACACATAACTCACCAACATAACTAATAATGACATCCATTACTCTCCTGATGGGTCTCTCTACCAGAGAGTCAAATCTCCTGCTGATGGAACTCACAGGCACTTGGAACATGGTGATTAATTCTGATCCTGAAAGCAGCCCTCCACATCCAGCCCTTCTGAATTCACAGCTGCAGAGGTGCTGTATTCCTCCCATAGAGGACTTGAGCTGAAACTGGGTAAGAGGATGTAAAATGCTCTGGGGAGCAGCAAAACACATACATTTGCTTTGTTCTTTAAATCTCTCCGAGGGATCTGCCATTTGCTGTAGACAGGGCAAGGACACCAAATGTACCTCTAAGCCTGGTATAATAAAGTCATTCTTATGTTAGGAAAACACTTATGAAATATGTACCAGGGATGTTAAAGAGGAAAAGGTCAAAGAATTGATCTGCATTCCAGAAGCTAATGAATATTTGTTTGGTGAATGTAATCTGTTGAAAAAAAAAATAGAGAACAGCAAGCAAGTAAGGGGGAAAGATAAATCATTGCATATGAAAGAGGTCTGAAGAGGAACCATGTATGATGATATCTTTCTAGACAGATACATTACAGCTAAAGAACAACACCAAAGATCAACAACTTCTTCCAGCAAATAATTTAAATAGCTACTACCCAAGGACAGCTGCTTGTAAAAGTTGTTTAAAATTAATACCCAGAATCACCTCAGATTTCTTTAAAACATTCAAGGAAGTTTTGTGACTTGATAATTCTATCCACCATCTGCAAGACTCTCAACTAGCATTTAATTTACCATACTTGGAATAATTTTTATGTGCATTATTAAAATTTGCATACATAAGTGTTTACACTGACCTACCATGACAATGACTAAGGGATTAGAGCAACTGATATACAGGGGGAGGCTGAGAAATCTTGGGTGCCCGTCCTGGAGAAAAGAAATTCCTCAGGATTTTATGAATGTATAAATATCTAAAGGAAGGTGTAAAGAAGACAGAGCCAGGCTCTTCCGAGTGATGCTCAGCAATGTGATAAACTGGGGATTGGCCCTGGGGGACTGAGATATGGCCATGGGCAGGGCAGAAGGAGGCTCTTATTAACTCCAAAGTTACATTTGGGGAGGAAAGTTAGTGAAAGTGTCTTCCATGCCTCTGACTTCTCAGAATAAACCTGAGATGCAACACTCAATACAGGCAGGAGAAAGACTTTCATTTATCATTAGTATCAGCACTGTTTTTCTGAAACTCAGAAATCAGAGAGAAAAAGACATTTGCTATCTAGTCTAGAGTGGAAGATATATATTTGTGATATGAAGTTTCTCTCACAAACAAGATCTATTTCCTAAAAATCCTTTAAGTATTCACCTCTGTCAGACCTTCATGACCTTCAGCTCCCCTTTTCTGGGGTAATTTGGAGCGTCAATTTTTGGTCAATGTAATGGGACTTATGGGACCATTCCAGCTGCTGTAACTCCAGCACTGTGCTTCAGATCATTTATTCTGAGCAGGATCATTTATTTTGGAAACTATTTTAGTCCCTACAGGCAGAGAAACACAGTAAAGGAAAAAAAAATAATTTGGAGCTTCTCCAGGATATGCACAGCTATCTTTTCCACTCTCCACATGACTCCTGAAACAGCATAAAACTAACCCAGGCTAACAAAATAGGGAAGTGTAAGTGTGTTGTTAAAAGCATGTCAGTTATAAAAGCTAAAAAACAAAAAAAAGAGGCTGAAAACCAACAGAAAAAAGTCAGTAATAATAAAAGGAGAAATTATTTGTCAATCCCTCTTTCATACTAAAACATACTCACATATTGTCTTTTAAAACTCTTCCTCCTTTATAAATAGCAAACTGAAGAGTCAGATTTTCAAGGCATGGAAAGTTACTTCACGTGTCTTTTCCACACACATGCTAAATTTAAAAAGAGCAAATACAGGCCAAGAAAAAATAACTAAGACAAAGAGATGTTCAAGGTCAGCAGTCAAAGTATGAAAAGGCTTCTTTCTGAACCATGGTCTTTTTATTTTAGCCAGGCTCTCATTTATCTTCCAATATCTCTACCTTGGGAATTTCATGCATAGTTTTAAAATAACCCCACTAAGCAGCTTAATAAAAATAATCAGCCTATCCTTTATAAAATCGCTATTTTGTGGAATAACTCTGTTACACAAATACCAGAGTACCCAATCTCCATCCCTTATGATGCTCTCTGAAGATACAGATAGCACAGAAACACTTCCAAAAGTGCTTTTATTTGGGTTCGCCTTAAATTTAAAGACCACTAGTTATATTACAGATATTGTCTTCAAAACAGCTAGTTCTGTGAAACACATTTGTCAGAGAAAACAGCTTTGTCCTTACCAGATAGGTTAGCTATTTCCTTCTTTCTTTTTATTTTTATTTTCAAAAGGCAAAATATTAGACAGCCATGGCCACATATTTTGTCTAGCTATTCATCTTACTCCCTTGGGCTACCCTGAATGACTTAAGTGTAAGTGAATTCCAAATTTGGCTCACTAAATTCATTGGACAGATGGACTAGGAAAATGTCATTTGTAAAAGTAATCCATATAAAACCCTTTTCCATTTATTAAGCCATTTTCTTTTCCTAATAAATATGTACAACAAATAGGTCCTGTCTGAACAAGGTTACCTCCGTAGCATCTGGCATATAAGAACTCCTGTCAAGACAAAACACAGATTTTAAATGTTTGGCTCTGACAGACCTCTTAGTGGGGCTGGTATGTTTTCTATTTTAAAGTTTACCTAAGAAGCCTCTTAACTTGAGTAACTTTACAGAGTAATACTCAAATCCTTGTGTCACTTACCAGTGACTGCAGCACACTCAGTGAAATAATGTTGCCATTCCATTAATAAAAGAAATGCAGGAGTACAGAGAACAAATTGATCTCTCCTCTCCTCTCCTCTCCTCTCCTCTCCTCTCCTCTCCTCTCCTCTCCTCTCCTCTCCTCTCCTCTCCTCTCCTCTCCTCTCCTCTCCTCTCCTCTCCTCTCCTCTCCTCTCCTCTCCTCTCCTCTCCTCTCCTCTCCTCTCCTCTCCTCTCCACTCCTCTCCTCTCCCTCTTTTCTTTTTTTCTTTTTCCCCCCCCATGATTAGAGTAGGCCTCCACTGTGTTATGAAAATCCCTCAGCACAAAATGCAAAGTAACACTATCTTTGTAGAGAGAAAATAAGAAAAATGACATCAGGAAAAGAATGAACAAAAATTTAATTCATTTTTGATTATTAAACTCTGTAGGAAATTTTTGTATCAGCTCATTTTCCTGCTTTTCATTTCTCAGCGACACCAGTTGCCCTTGTTGCTGCTCAATAGAAGCCACTGCCCACTAGATGGGGCCCCAAGGCAAGAAGTTCTCAGCTCACAACGCCAGGTTCACTCTCAGAAGCTGCATTTCCAGAGAAGAATTGTTATAATAAGGGCAAAAAGTGGTCAGAAATATCAGAACGCCAAGTGTGTTTAAAAATTCAAGCCAAATTTGTAATTTAGTTCAGAAGGGTACTTAAATTCCACTAGCACCTATACCAGAGGGAAAGCACAGACCCTCTACCACACAAATTCTTGGCTACCTAATCCTTAAACCAAACATTCTTAACAGAGAAATAAACCACAAAAGCAAACAAACAGAAAAAGGTCCCTGTATTTAACCAATAAAATTCAGAAGAGTTTTCCCATAACTGATCTGACTACACAGAACTATGGCTACATCTATTCACATGGGAGGACAAGCACAAAATCATGTGTAACAAGTAGCACTATGTGTTTCCTCACTGTTGGTCCAGCAATGCCACCATCCCTTAGGAAAATATGTTTCCAACAAGCTACCGTCCTCAGAAACATTTCAGCTCTATCTTGGTCTGCTGGGAACTCAGCCTCTCACAGAAACACATCGGCTTCCCTGCCCAGATTCTGCTTCACAGATACACATAGATCTACAGGAAATACTGATCCTTGCATATTTACAGAGAGAAGGGGTCACAAAACAAATGTCTCTGCACTTCATGCCCAGAGACATAACCACTAATCCAAGACATTACTGTGATTTTTATTCACTTTGAAGCACTTTTGAGTTCACTTTGTTTCTCATTTAATCCATTCAAAGTTGATTCTCAGCCGATGATTTACCTTCTTGCATGCAATTGTCCTATAACATCAGTGCAGACTGCTATTATATAGCTTATCCCCACCTATAGTTGTACCTGAACTCATTACCATGGACTGTCATTACTGTCAGTGGAGAAAGCCTCTCCACAATTGCAGTTCATCCCATTTCAAAGTAAAATTTGTCCTCCTAGGGTAAGTAGCTCAGACATAGGTGCCAGAGTGGCAGAGGTCTTGGGGGCGAGCAAAACCAACCACTGCATCTAATTCTCAGAGGAGACATTATTCTCAGCCTTATGTTTAGCAGCACATGAGGTAGCTGAGTAAGAACATGAGCTTTTCTCTCAGATTTATCAAATTTGCAAAGTATTTTTATTTTTGTATATCATTACTGCACAGTAAGTGCAGTGATGGTCACCAGCCCTTGGCTCGGTGAAGACAACCTAGACCTGTCCATGCCAAAATGGATAACAGCCAAGCCGAGGCTGGCTGGGTTGTTACCCTGTTTATCAGACCCTGGAGAGGCAACCTTCTCTAAAGGCAGCTTCTGAAGGTAGAACACACTGTCTACTCATCAAGGTAAGAAGAGATTCCCAGGCAGGGTAATCCAGTCATCAATGCTGAAACAATACTCAAATTCCCCTCTTTTGGACTATAAGACATGGCACTTCCCCAAAAAATTCCTGAGTACAGGCAGGATTCAGCCTGAGCAAGGCATCATTGCCCATGGAGGTTTGAAGGCAGTCCTCCTGTACTGCTACTGCAGTTCTCCTGTACTGCAGTATAAAGTAGTCCTAGGGATGCCAGTAGCTCTAGGGATCAACCATGACAGCCATAAACCTGTTCATGTTAATAGTACGTACACATATATATGTATGTCTGTCTATCTATTTGTCTATCTATCTATCTATCTAATAATACCAGAATTTGGACTTGAAAATGGAGCAGTTGCTGAGAATGAAAACTTCTAAGAAATACTGGAGAGAGGGCAGGGGAGAGACGAGTACCACAGGAGGAGCCTGGAGGTGAAGCAGCTTGTGCATACCATGGCAGGGTCACCAACCATCTTGGAAGTCTGTAATTGTAGCAGGGGAGAGCAGCAAACCATAAGAAAACTGACAAAATTCAAATGAAGGAATGGAACCATTAAAGTGTAAATTCAGAGTTTAACTGGAGCAAAGAAATTAAAACAGACAAGACTTGTCTATGTTCACACACAGGCTGGCGCAGGAGAAGGAACATGAAGTCTGGATAACACTGAATATTTGCAGTGACCAAAATAGGAAAGTGCTTCTGAACAGGCAGGCCTGGAAGAGCCACTAGCTCCTGATGACAACTGAGCCTTCTTCAGGAGCTGTGCAGAGTAGGTCCACACTGCAGAATGCCATCTCTCTGCTTTACAGTGCTTCCAAAACAGTCTCCTCCCATCCAGTAATACAAGGAAGGGGGAAGGAGATCTATTACTGCATCCTCGTGTATGTGGCAGCTTTTCTTGCTGCCTCCTACACTTCATCTGCCACTGCTTTAAGTCTGCCCACTCTCCCCCTTTCACATGGCTCTTGTACAGCTCTGTGCCAGGTATTCCTTTGTGACCATCATACCTCATTTTGCCAAGGTCACTTTCTCATGTGCCATCATCAATTGTTCTGTCTCTTCACATCCTTTTCATGAATCATTTAAACAATCAATCAATCAATCAATCATTTCTTGTGTTTGTTATCCTCTTTGAGGGCTTTTCATTCTCCAAGTTACTTTTCCCCTATGCTTTATTAGACTACAGTCTGCTGAGCTCTCTTCAAAGTTCAGCATGAGGTTACATGTGAGTGGTGAGCCCATAAGCTCTCAGACAGTGCTCTCAAGATAATTGGAAGCATATATTGTTAGAAACATGGTTTCTTTGTTCAGTTCATCCTGAAATTACTCAATAGTACTGTATGGCCTAGAGACATTTCTAGAACTTACAAAATACAGAGTAATGCATTTCAGGCATTGAGATTTTTAGTAATAAACTAATAAATAAATAAGGATGTTGTGCAACTTTAGATACATTAATAGGAATATTACTATCTTAAAAATTGTCATGGTACCCAGCCTGAAGATTTCTAGCTGGAGAGTAAGCAAAAATTAATCTGATTTCCTTCTGCATTTCCTAAAGAAACAAAGAGATCAACCAGTCATTGATAGTGCTGTTTTACATAATGAAAGACTTTTCACATTCCCCACTCAGAGTTTCCTTTTCTAAATCAAACATAGTCAGTGCTCTGAAACTTTCTTCATTTCCCAAAACTCATATGGCTTCCCTCTGAATTCTCTCCACTGAGTACACATTTCCAGTCAAGGACAATGCCTGAAAGGAGGTGCAATATTTCAGCCAGTCTCACCCATGCAATTAATCCTCATTTGACAAATAATGCTCCTGTTCAGACTTTTTAGCTAAAAGGCAGATTTCTCTTTGGTACATAACAGACTCACATGGTAACCCAATATCCTTTGCTTTCCCATGCTATCCTGAGGGACTTGGTGAGATTCTGTCACCTGGCCAGCTGCACTCTACCTCTATTTCACATTTTATTACACATCCACAAGAGAAGCATTTTGACTTTTGCTCAAAGTGTGAAGGGAATGCTTTTCTTTTTCACTCCACTTAGGAACAGCCCACAGCCTTCCTGCTGCACTGCAGGCCCCTTGCTTTTTGCCATATCTGCATGACTTCATCCCCAGTAAAAGATGCATACTGAGACATTCTGTGTGATAAAGCAGTTGTGGAGAGCAAGCTCCTCCTTGTTCTCATGAAGCTCATTTTTATTGCCAGCCGTGGCATATGGGAGAAAAGACACACAGCCTCCATGTGGGTGACACAGAAGGTAAGATCTGTGGAGGAAGCAGGAGAAAACTCATACATTTGTTACTACAAGGCAGGGAGCAACATGACACAGACCAAATGGCTAAACCAGAAACAGTGTCCAGGACCTTGTCCAGAAAACAGAGATTAAATAGGCTATATGGCACTAAAAAAATAAAACAGAAAAAAAAACCAACAAACAAACAAACAAACAAACAACAACAACAACAAAAACTACCATACCGCTTATTTCAAGCATCACATTGCCTAAACAGTCTGGGAATGGGATAGAGAGAAAACCAGCCTTTCATTAAGTCCAAGAAATTAATAACTTGGAATTTTGAGTTTTCTTTCTTGAGACCACCAGAACAAAATCTTTCAGAAGAATAACATGTTCAGATCAACAGCCTGAGCTCACTCTGGGCACCTGAAAAGCCAAATGGGACATATGAATTACTTGCTGCCAACCTGGAATGTCAGGTACAACATAAAGCAATCTCAGCTGAGTCTCCCTGAAAACTGCATAGTCTGAGTTAGGAAAAGCAAGACCTGCATCTACCAAAATATTCACACCATTTTTTACAGTTCCAGATATACTACACTCCCCAGTTAAGAGACTTCACATCTTGTTGCTGCACCTTCCAGTTCTTCCACATTTTACTATTTGCCATCTTTGTGCTATCTGCCTTTGACACTATCGCAGTCAGTTTATCCAACACTGTCCTGCAATTTCCTACACATTTGCAAAGCTTCTTTTCTTCTGAAAATGGAAAAAAAAAATTAAAGCTAAGGCATTTCATTCAGTTCCAACCCATTGGAGTAAACTCCTCAAGAAAATACACATTTTTAATATATCTACCAGTCATTAAATGAGATTTTGTCCCCGAGGTATTTCTCTTTCTGTGCTTGTCTGCAAATATGGCACCAGCGTGGCATGGACATATATGCTTAATTTCCACACAGAATAATCTCAGTGAATCCCACAGGTGAAATTTGATCTAATTACAGTAAAAAATACTTGTTCTCAATTGTTTTACCTGGGTACAGCATTTCAGCAGTAAAACTATGCTGGCACAAACTCTTAAGCTAAGCACAGAATCTGCTGACACAGTAGTTATTCTGCTTAAGGTTCAAGGATATGTTATATGTATTTAGTAAGATGGATAATGTATGTGTATGGCAGTATACAATACTCTTTAAGCATTGGT
The DNA here is from genome assembly GCA_013400215.1 of Cisticola juncidis. Lineage (NCBI taxonomy): Eukaryota > Metazoa > Chordata > Aves > Passeriformes > Cisticolidae > Cisticola > Cisticola juncidis. The sequence goes on from VXBR01011322.1 coordinate 238,639, forward strand.
AAAGCTATTCAAATGCAGAAAAAACCCTCAGCATCACAGAGAATAATGACTTTGATGGATTGGTTAAGGGTTTAAAGACATAATGTATTTTATGTAAGATGCAGTGACCCTCTGAACAGCAGAGGACATTTAGTTACTGCAACTTGTCCCTTGAATGGCATCCAGAGAGAAGAACACTGGGACCAGTGAGGAAACTCAGCCTGGGGATAGGCAGAGAGAAAGGCTCTTTTGTGTGGCTGCAGAGGCAGAATCCCAAATGCTCATTTTCACGCAAGGACAAAGGAGGAAGGGCAACATTTATCTCTTCTGGTTTTTCTAATTTTTTTCCAAGGTCTGCAGCACAAAATCCTTCCTAGGCAAGCTGTCAGCAAGGAGGAAGCATCCATTGTGCAGGGCCCCAGCCTGGCAGATGAGCAGTATCACTCACTGCAAACCTGACACAGCAAGAGAAGCTGCTGTGAGAGGACACAGCAGAAAACAGCTCTGAGAGCTGTGTAAGGAAATAACAGATACAGCTGTCACTCCAATCATTGCACCAGGTTTCCAGTGATGGTCTCATTTTGCCACGCCAGTGACCCAATGTGAGGAACTCACAGCAGTCAGTGAAGGAGATGGTAAGAATTACAGCTGTAGAAAACTAGAGTAGCAAAGCTCAGTGTAAGCTTAATCCTGCATACCACTGCTGCATTTTGACTTCACTTGTTAAGCAAGGCATGCACTGCAGCAAACTGGGCTTCTCTGCTGAGAGGAATGCAAACTCTAGACAGAGGGATGACATGAGACACCATTGCCTGCAGTGATTGTGGCTCACAGCTGAACAAGAATCAATCATGTTGGGTTTTATTCCTGATCCTGGGGCTCTTGAGCCTTTTGCATTAAAACTGTGCTGCATAAACAACCAAGAGAGGGACCAGACTCTGAATCTGTCTGCAGCAAACAGCAGTGCCCAGCACATTTTTATATCCCATCCCTCATGCCCTAAATCTCTCAGCATCATCTCACTGTCATAAAAAGAGGATGAGACTTTTCAGTTTGAAGGGTCTAGGACAATGTGGTTTTAAACTTCTTAAAGTACAAAAGGGACTAGAAGATATGTTAGTGACAACACTAATAAGAAACTGTATGGCAGAACAACTACTACAGATTTTAAAGAAACAGAGGCAGTATCATTGAAAACAGTCTTTTTAGGCAGCAAATACAAGCTATGAATGTGCATGGTATATCCCAGTGAACCAGAGGACTTCTGTTCCAAGTAGAGACAAGATTGGTGACAAACCCAGTTCTGTGCTCACTGTCCTCCCTGCAAATACAACATTGTGATGATCTAAAGGGTTTTTTTCCAATCTTAATGATTCCATGAAACTAATTCCTCAAAATCAGATTTTTTTCTAGGCACACAAAACTTACTCATCTCCACTGCACCACAGAATGAGTCCACATGCTCTGAGAACATAAATGCCTCCTTGGGCACAATGGAAAACCTACAACACTGTCATACAGTTCCACATTTACATTATCTCCAAGTCAACCAGCTAGGCCTATCACACTAACAATCTCTCATTCAGATAGACCTCTCAGAACCTCCTGTTGGGGTCAGGAGGTTCTCACAAAATTCAGGGAGAGAGATTAATCCTATATATCCGAGGCAATTGTCAGTGGTTTTTGTATATGAGGGAAGAACTGTTTCATCCCTTTTCTCTGCCCAGGGAAATGTGAACTCTCATCATCACATCCTGTTGATAAAACCAGCAGTCTAGAAGTGTTTCTAAATGACTCTGTCAGTCTTTTCTGAGCAAACTGCTGCATATGGCATGAAATAATGAGGGAAATAATTCTATAACCTATTTTGGAGAGTAGACATTGGAGTAAGATATTAGTTCAGGACTGTTTAAAATAATCTGGAATACTGGCATATCCAAGCATTTTGGCGACTTAAACTCTAAGGTTTTTCTCATACCATCTTTCCTAGTTAGCTCTGCCATAAAGCCTCCCTAAGTGAACTGCACCTTACCCTCACAGAAGGATTGTCTCCTTTTCCACTGATCACAATCATTCACACAAACAGAGAAACTTTCTGGCAGTCTGACTCACTCCATCTATGCCAGGCCATTCCCACAATCAGCTGACTTATGTGTGAAGGCTCTAATGCTCCACAGATGCCTGTGTTACCTCTGCATAAATCATGAGTCTGGACAAGTTACCCAGCCACAGGGAGAGGAAGCAGCAGAGTTCTCCTAGTAAGAGCACCACATCTAGTAAGAGCTTAAATAAGGGTCATGAATTTGCCATGAGGAAATGTGGGAGAGAGGGAGGTGATGGGGAAGGATTGATGCTGTCATGGGTTCCTGTTGCAGGAGCTGCAGCCTTCTGCAGAACTGGGTGCTGTGGGCATGATTATAAAAGCTGATCTGCATTCAGAGAGTGAGAACAGTGTGGAGCCATTAGGCCTGCCACCAGAGAAGTCCTCCATCCTGGAAATAGGATGTAGAGCTATAACAAGGACCATGAGTCCCTGTTTTTCTGTGCAGGTGAACAAGCCCACACAGGCAATGCCTCTCCTTCTACAACCTCCCTCTCCCTGCCTGCTCCTCTCAGCCTCCCCTGTCCTGTGGTGGGGACAGCAGGGAGCAGCCCTCTAGGCAGGTAAAGGAATCCATGAGGAAGCAGAGAGGGCAAGAGCAGACCACAGCTCCCAGCCCCTCTCCCTGGTCATCACAGGCTGCTGGAGAGATCCAGCCAGGGCTATCTGACAACCTGTTTCAGCTCTGGATTTAAGCACTTTGGATAGACTGGAGCTAGAGACAGGACAGGTTTGACATCCTCCTCCCACACAATTTCTAATGACTGAATGTTACTCCATCAGTGTTTTTAAATTTCTATTAACCCTGCAATGGATAATGCTCAATGCTGTTTTGCCTAGACAAATCCAAAATTACAAGCTCTTTCAAATCTTCAAAAGGTGAAAACCAAAGCATTTTCATTTTTTAAGCATTTCAGGTTTTCCTCTACATTCTGATCTGAAATTACAGTGTGTTTTCTTGTTTCAAGGAGGTGCAATAAGTAACAGCAAGCCAATATGTGACCCAGGAGAGGTATTTGAACAGAAGTTGAGCACAGCTCTCAAACACACTATAAACCTTTCATCCCTCACTCTCAAGCCTCTACTTTGTTTATGCCAAGTAGAATTTAGTAGAGTAGCAGTTAGTAATGCCAGTGAAGGAAGCTGCAGGCTGGGTGTGGGAACAGGCCTGTCAGAGCACAGTTCTTATCTTCCCTCGGTGCTTATGCTGCAGTCATGTCTCATCTGCTGTGAGAGATCATTGTCCCCCTGCCTGCCCTAGCACCACTGCACTGCCACTGCCACTTCATTATTTGTCATCCAGCCCACCAGTTTGCATGTTTATGCAAATTTCATCTGTCTTTTGCCTTACTATCACCTGCTTCATTTAGATTTATATGCCACCTACTAGCAGTAAGGCAATAGCTCTTTCCTCCCGTGTGAGACACTAAAATGTCATGGTTAATGGCTTACACATTTTTTTAAAAGGACTTTGCCCACTATAGCAAAATTTTACAAAGAAGCTGTGACCACATAAGCCCACTCCCTGTCTGAATATTCCTCCTGACTGGAACTGGACTGTGAGTTAAGCAACCTAATGTGAACTTGAGAGAAGGGTGGTACTACTGTCCAATTATCACAGGTACAAGGAGAGGAATGTATCCACAAGGAAAGCCAAACCCTGCAGCTGTCCTGAGAATCAGCTCTGGCCAGCTTTGGGGTGGGGGAAGCCATAGCCCACAGACTCATTTGCTGAGGCCAGGTTTGTACACACTTTCCCAAGGCCAGGGTGGGAGGAGGAGAATTTTGGGGGATGCAGTGTAACCCCTGGTCAGAGGGAACATCCATCCTCCCTTACACAAACTGGCTAAGTTGTACTCCAAGGAGGCCACACACACAGAGGACATTCACATGAGAGGCAGCTGAGGAGGGATCAGAAACCATCCAAGACCCCAAAGCAGCCCAACTCATTCCTGAGGCCTGGCACCAGAGGACTGCTCGTGATGCAAAGGGATGCAACCAGTCCAGAGTCTGTGGCAAGAGAGAGTGTAAAACTTCCCTACCAGAGGAGGTACCTGGGTGTTCCCAACGAGCCTGAACATGTATTAACCCCCAGAGCTCTGGGTTTTGTGGGACCATCACAACCAAGGAGAACAGGAGAGGATCAAGGGGTGCTGCCAGGATCCACAGACTGGTGGCTTTTCCTCTTAACCTGTCTCTCTGTCTTTTTCTGTCTCCCCACGCTTTCCTATTTCTCTCTTTCTCCCTACCTCACGTTTACTGTTAAATAAAATCTATACTGTTGACTTTCAGCATATAGTCTCTTCTGCACCTTAATTTGGGCAGAGGCATCTCTGCAACAATAACTGGACCTTAACATGCCCTAGTAAGTACCTTACCTCTGGAAACACTGGATTTTTTAACAGAGAAGCATTCATCAGAAGACTCAAAATAATGTTTCTTCATTGTGAGATATTTTTGACTGATTTTTTCCCCTCTTTTTTCCAGTTCTGTTCCACTGATGCTTGAAATGATCAGATAGAAAACCTAACTTAAAATACTGCCACTAGTATCCAAATTCTGTCTTACACAGATCTTTGAACTGCATTAATAATACAATGTTCACACTCCCAGCAGTCTCTTGCAGCTTTTTGGACTACATACCAAACCCCGCTATCATCATCATAATTCAACTAGTGATTGTAACCATGGGATATTTTATTTTAAATTATTGTGGAGTATGTGAAGTCACTGTCACCTAGGAGATGCTGAATGAGTAGGAGTTTAGCCACAGATGACTTTGAAAAGTCATATTTTCCAGGGTGAATCAGATGATCCTTTCTTCAGCTAAAAGGTATCTGTGTGACTAGTGAAAAATAAAACATTTGATAAAATCTTTTCTGAAAATACAGCTGATAAAAACTGTGATCACATCTGGCATTTTAAGGAGTAGTAAAAGGAGTTGTGAATGAGCAGAAAAGAGAAGAACAGTGAAAGATTGAGAAGTAGCACAAAGGCTAAGGAAATTACTGAACTCTCAGTTACTTAACAACAGACAAAAGTAAAATTTACGTTTCCTATATATAATTATGTAAGCTATTATCATGGGCGCTATGCTCATAAATGCATCAGTGAATAAAACAGAAAGAAAAGTGCAAAAACCAGAAGGAAAGTCATCCGCCTAGATACAGACTCTTGGAAATGATGGGAGGCATCCTTTAAAATAGGGGATGATATAAGCTTTAAAAAAGGTCATTTGAAAAGTGTCTTGCTTTTCTAAACAGAATAAAAAGGTGGAACAAAAAACAGAGCCTGTAAGCTTACACAAACATCATCCTGCAGACAAAGCTTTGTCTTCTGCCTCTTAATTAAAGGAGCTATCCTAGAGTTTTCTTAGATCAAAGAGAGAAACTAAAAGCAAACTATATGGGGAGAAAGAAAACAATAATGTCTCTGTTTCCTTCTTGGAATTTACTAGGGCCACCGTTTTTACCGCAGAGTCACAGGCCTTTTCTATTTACAAATTCAAAGGCCAGTGCTAAACTTTAAAAGATGTTTGTGCCAGGCTCTGTTTCCAACTACCTGCACGCTGTGTGGTTTCCCAAGTGGGGTTTCTGCTGAAACTGTAGTCAGTCTAAAGTAAGTCATATCCACAAATGGCAGCTTGGATCAACGGGCTGTACTCCACATCCCCAGCAGCCCTTCCTGCCTGTAGGAAAACGCTGCCTTTACTATCGCAAGAACCCAGCTAAACTTAGATACTTTTGGCTCTAATTCAGATGTAGGCCAGATACTCAGGAGAAAACTGGATAAGGAATATGAGAGGAAAGTATTAACAAGTATTCTTTCTGTAACACCTCTTTGTGAGTTCTCCCTCTTCCCAAACGGCCTGCAGTGGTGAATGCAAGAGGCTGCACGGGATGCTTGAGCACCCAGAAGAAACAATTTGCCCTGTTTACTAAACCTCAGTATCTGTAAAGGATTTCCAGCACAGAGATATCCAAGTCTCCAGTTGTGAAAGGAAGAGGAAGCTATATGCAGAAGGACTGCTGGAAGCAGCTCTTTCCATAGGCAGGTTGTGACCTTGAAATGGAGCAAAGATCTCCTGCAAGCTAATTTGGATGAAGACAGAGTTACCACACTGCCAAAAGGAACTGCTGAGTGTTTCCCCATACTTTGTTTTGAAATTTTAAACCAGAGGTGTTGAGGCAATCACCACCAGCTAGCAAAGGCAAGAAGTGACTGTTCAGAGAACTACATCCACAGAAATATTTAAAATGTCTTTCACAGGGACGGCTAGTGTATTTTAGATATCCTTACAACCCTAGATCCTTCCAACTGCACATGGAAAGGACTGGCAGAGGTGTCCCAGGAGCAGTTCTTCAGGAAGCACAGATCAGCATTGTTCTCTCGACTTCATGTATTCCAATTTGCAGCCCTGACAAGAGCCATGAAATCTAATGAAAATGCAGCCTTTTCCGGGGAATGTGTTTGGTTGGTTCTTTTCTCCCTTGTAATAGGGATTCATTACATTTCTTCCTTTTTTGGTGGTGGTGGTTGTGGTTTTGGTTTCGTTTTGTTGGGGTTTTTTTTTTTTTTTTTTTTTGTGGGTTTTTTTGTTGTTGTTATTGGGGGATTTTTTTTGTTTATTTGTTTGTTTTTCCTTTTCTAACAGAATTCTAAATTCTCTAAAGTTTACAAAAAGAAACATTTCAATGCTGTAATGAGATTTTACCCTTTTAGGATTTCGGAATAGAAAAAAAGGAAGGCTCTATCTGTTTTAATTCACATAAAGGACTCTAATGAACTGTTCAGTACTTTTGAAGTAACTTTTGAGAGTTAAGATAAAAACAAACATAATCTCACCCAAAATCTTAAAAATTTGAAATGAAAAAATTGAAAATTTATTTTTAAACTTAATTATGTGCAAATGGCAAGGCACTGAACATAATTTCAGATAAAATCTCTCAAAAGAGACTGTGAGGAAGAACATCGCTTTTTCATCACGTTTCTCTCAAGACCACACATCCTTCCTGATGTAAAATACGGGGGCCAGAGACGAGGGTGGAGGAACAGGCACAGCAGAAGTGTTTTTACTCACCTGGTTCCTCCACTGCAGACATCTGTGCATCTGCAGAAAGACAGGCATCCCACTGCCTTTTCAGAGCCCAGGAATTATGGTGTAAAAGGCCAAAAAGGGGGCAAAAGTAGGAACAGTTTCACTCCTTTTTTTATTCTGGTCAGCTTCACAGGAAGAAAATACTCTGTTCACATGGAGCAAATACAGTAAATGTTGAACAATAAAATGCACTCCACAGTATTAGCCAATATTCCCAAAGTCCTTTACTGATGAAAAAAACCCCTCGAACTTATTTCCAATACCTAATGGGTTGAATCACCTTTCTCTCCCTCCTGACTCCCACTTTTCTCTTTGGAGAGAACTGAAGTTTTAACAGCTTTTCCCCAGTAGTAAATGGAATTTTATGGCAGAACCAAAATGAAACTAGGTCTTCTTGATGCCTCTACTTCCTAACGCAAGAGCAGCAGGAATTAATCATTCACTGCCCATAGAATTATCTTCTTTTATAAACTATGTGCAAGCATATGTAAGAGTCAAAAAAACATTAACAGGGAACTGTCTCCTAGGTAATCTGCACCTGTGATTTCTTCCCACTAAAAATGGGAAGCTCTTTATTGCTCCCATATTTTCTCCCCACTGCTGCCATCAGCCATGGCACAGTAGTGCAGAGTCCCTGTGCAGCACTGTGGAAGAGGAACTGCTGCAGTCACTCAAATGACTTTTTTGACTTTTTTAGTGCCTCCAGAGAGCAGGGAAAGTTCAAAGTAAACCTATTGCCTGAATTCCTTCACATTTAAACTGCGCATGAGGAAGCCCAGGATCTGATGAGGGATCCTACACTCCAGCTGTTTCAAATACAGTAGCAACATCTAGGGCAGGCACTGCAAATACTGTTTTTTTCACTGCCCCTTCAAAAATAACTTCTACAAGTTCATTCTTACCACATGTAAGCTAAGCATTTTTCTTAGCTCTTGGGAATGAAGGGCAACCTTGTAATTTGAGTAAGAGGAAGTCTGGAAGTGTGCTCTCCCCGGAGACCTACAAAGACGTAACAACTGAACTGCTGTGCCTTTCTTGTTTTAGGGAGAGGGAATATACAGCTTTGCTCCTCTCTGCAGGCACTGAGCCAGGCAGTCTGGTGAGGAAAGCAGTGGGAGCCAGAACAAAGAGTATGAGGTGAGCAGAGACTTCCTCTCCTTGCCTGGAGGCACAATGCCCCTAGCTGGACTGGGATAAGAACATGTTACACTACATGTGTAGTGACAGGTAGTCTGACACGCACCTTGGTTGTTGGTTGTACACCAACAACATGCTCAGAAAGTCTGATGTAGCAATGAAGCAAGGTACAATGAGTTAAATGACAGACTGGGCTCCTTCCCATTCGTGTGTGAGCCAGCTGAGTAACAGCCATGGTTTTTTATGGACCAGGCTTGTCCAACATTCCACATGCACTACCATCACACCTTTATACTCCAACTCTATCAAGGCAAACCAGACTTGGACACAGACAGAATCTACAATTAAATAACACTGGATTCATTGAAGAAGCACTTGAGAAGGAGATATGAAGGAAGCGGAAGATTAATGATGGAATTTCAGTTTTCCTTTCAGTAAGTATTTTGAAATACTTCACTTGCTTTGGAACAGGATTATAGAGTACCTGCACCTCCAAGGCATATTCGTGAACCCCACAGTAAGAATCAGCATTTGCTTCCAGTAGATACACAGGAGCAGAGAACTTCAGTAAGAACATAAAGGAAAGAGGTTCATCTTCCCTTAATTAGCCCATGGAAGTTCCTGCACCATGCTGCTCCCAATCCAGAAACTCTGTCATGGACCTGCGTGATTTTGCATTTTCCTAATAGTTTAAAATGTATTTTTAAGAAGTCTCTCTGCCTGTCTAGGACTTCATTGTGATCTAAAAGAGACTGGCAATGATGGAATAACTTTATTTTCCTTATTTGCATTCCCTAAAGTTATTTTGAATATCAGCTTTTATTTCTCTAGTTCTAATAGAGATTCTATGTTTTTCTTTATTTAGAAAAATATGGGAGAGACAAATGATCCATCATTGCAGATGACAGATCCATCTACCTGTGCAGAATAGGTAAAAATTCCTACAAATTTTCAACTGTCAAATCCTGCAAAAATTTTTCACATGTGCAAAGAACTGCAAATCAGTAGGTCAAGGAACAGAATGGGATGAGACGTGGAGATGGAGATCATGATGCCACAGGAAAAAAGAACCACCTTCATCTGTAATGCATTAACAAGTTGTCAGTAAATTAGTCTCTGCTCACCGAGGCAATGGTTTCTAAATGATGTGGGAATGAACTTTATTCTGCCGCAGTTTGTGCTCTTACTTTATTCCTCAAAGACCTCCTAGCTGATTGATAATTCAATCCTGCAGTTACTTTTTCCTGTAGCTGCAGTTCTGCAGTGACTAAAAGCTCGGGTAAGCTTAACAAAAGGTGCCAAATTCTTGCCTTAAGTCTGCATTATGAATAATTTAATTGCTCACAACTTTCTCTATTTCCTTAGGAAGTGAGCAGCTCATGGTTCCATTTTGCCAAAAAGCAGATAGATCAAGTCTTCCACACTTCACCTAAAAATTTAGGGCTGTATTAAGGGGAACAATTATCAGGCTATGGAAGGAAAGTTTGCCTCCTGAGGAAAGGAGTTTCAATGACTTCTAAAAGGTAATTTTCCAAATTCACAGACTCCCTGTGTTACCTATTGAAATGTTTGAGTAGAGAGACAAATACATACAACCTCTAAAGGGGAAAGAAAAAAGACAATTAGAGAGGTACAAAAAGAGAAGACCGCATAAGAAAAAAAAGACAAATGAAATAAACAGGCAAAAAAAAAAAAAAAAGAAATCAGAAAAAAAAAAGGGACAAAAAGTCATCATCTTCAAGACTTTCCATGTATAAGCTTCTCAGCAGGGAATTTGAGAACAGGCACTGCCAGCACAGGGAGAGAGCACAGCAATGAAGGGCATGGCACAAGACAGCCAGGAGTGTATTGTTTTCTCTCTCCTTCCCAAGGACTCTGCATCAGGACAGCTGTCATTCCGAGGATGCTCACTCAGCTCCTTCTTGTCACTGCTCAGTGCCAGTGACCTGCCAGGCAGGTGTCACTGCTGCCAGGCACAGGGGTGCTCCCCTCCCTCTGCCTGAGCTTGCTCACCAGCAGCTGCTCCAGCTGGGATTTACAGACACAGATCCTCTTCACACTCATTTTAAGAAGACGCCTGCAGGTACTGCCACACTTACTGCTCCCCGACCTACTTTTAGCCACATGCTGTTATTTAGCCCAGGACTTCTTTCTTCTCTTGACAGCTGCCTGGATAATTCAGTCCTGAAACAGGAAAGGGGTTTTGTTCTAGGCATAGACCCAGCACTAATAGCTACTGATTCAAGTTTCCTTTGTCCCCACCCATGATAGGTACATCTGTTCATAGGCTGTAAACTCATGTTTGATGACATTGTTGTTCACTTGATAATTACTGACTATGACATGAGAGTTCACAGTTCCTTGTTTGCACAGTCTAGCAACTGAAGATTTGTCTTTCCAGCAAGACTTCTCTGCCTTCAGGGGAATACAGGTCAACACCATCTGTCTGCAGATGTTTTTATATGAAAACTTACTGTGAATTTTAAATCCATGGACACAAGTGATGCATTATACCAGGAAACAGGTAACAACAGGGGATTTTGTGTGCCCAAATTGAGAGATCTTTGAAATCCAAATCCTTTGTGCTACAGCTTTTTGGTTTAGCATTACAGAACTGGAAAATTAATCATGGCACAGATTACTGGACCTAACAACATAACTTACCAGACTACACCTGAAGCTTGAGCCTGGGGCTTAAGCATCCTGAGAGATGTAGGTGCAAAATGTTCAGTGAATCAAGCAGGACTATATACTTGAGATAAAACTTCTTTGACACAAAACTTCCCAATGTGTAGTTCACAACACAGAGAAAAAACAGAGTTCAAAATTTATATTCTAGTGAAGAAAAAAACCACCAAAACACATTCAAGTGACTGATTGCTTGAGTCTTAGTCAGAACTTTTCTTTTTGTTTTCCAAAGGAGGTCCCCTGTGATTTTACAACAGACTCAAAACTCTGAGGCTGAATGAAAAAAAAATCTGGTAATCGAAGATGTTTGGTTGAGCTATTCCAGATTTACCATGGTTTAAACAGCAGCAGAATTTGGCCCTTCTTAAGAAAATGTAAGAAAGCTTGCATGTTTCAACAGATAAGGAAATAACAGAAATTACAGCTAGTCCAACCCCGCGTAATCTATGAATATTGGAGTTTTCAAACAGGTCATATGACTTCATGTCAAGCAAAATATCTGATGAGAAAATAAGTAGGAGACAAAGTAGGGAATTTAAATTGTGTTTGATTCTGTTTTTACTTATGCTGCTGTAAATCAACTCCAGCCAAAAATCTGACATGCGTGACATAACACAGGAGAGTATTCTGGAAAAACCTACATGTAACTTCAATAAATGAATAATGCACTTTAACTATAATAAAAATATAATATAATATTATAATAAATATTATAATAAAAATATATAAATTTATATAATAAAAATAAAAATGAAAAAAGGAAATAAAAGTTAACTGGAGTATATGCTAATCTGCACTTAGGAAAATGCTTTCACTGCAGAATATTTCAAGTTTCAAACACCCAGGCACTGTGAAATGAAAATATTCGGTTTTTGGTTAGTCTTAGAAACATTTCCTAAATGTTTACCTGGGTGATAATTTGTATAATTTTGTCTTTGCTTTGTAAGAAAAAATATAATACCATTTAGTGATTGGATAGATAACAAAGAAAAAACAATTACCCAGAAATCCCTAACAGGGAGCATAAGCTTTTTTTAAAGTATTTATTTCATTACAACATAAACTGGGAGTACATAAAAGCTTTACCTATAAATGCTTCAAAAATGAAACTATTAATACATCAGTTACACATACAATTCACCTGAACTGTGAACAGTGTCTAAAGAATTTGCATTAGTTCATCTGTTGAAAGTGGCAGCATTGACATTGTTATTTCATGATTTCACAAATTTGTCCAGGGTTTATCCACTAAGCCTTAAAAGCAAAGCAAGAGACTCCTGCAAAAGGTAGCTTATTAAACATTGTGGAGGTTTAAGAAGCATTGCAGGTGCAAAATGATAACACTAGCAATATAACTGGTAAAAACCTAGCCTGTTTAAGAAATATTTGAAAAAAACCTGCCCCTCTGGTAATCACTGTCTCAAGAACCAACTGTGGTTTCCCTTCCCTGCTATTTGTTTCAACTGGATATACAGTAGGTACTTTTGACTCTGAGTTCAACTCTTCCCTCCTACCCCTCACTCCCATTTCTTTGAGTAATTCATGAAAGTTAGTCTCCAAAATAGCCTGCTGTTGCAGTTTAACCCCAGCCAGTGGCTCAGCCCCACACAGCCACTCACTTACTCCTCCCAGTGATTTGGTGGAGACAACCAGAAGGGGGAAAGTGAGAAAACTCATGGGTTGAAATAAAGACAGCTGAATAACCAACCCAAAAGCTGCATCTGCAAGCAAAGCAGGACAAGGAATTCATTTGCTGCTTGCCATGGGCAGGCAGGTGTTCAGCCACCCCAGGAAAGCAGGGCTCCAACACACATACAGAAGACTAAGGAAGACAAACACCATCACTCCAAATGTCCTCCCCTCCTTCATCCCCCCGCCCTTTATATGCTGAGCATGACAACAAATGGTCTGCAATATCCCTGTGGTCAGATGGGTCAGCTGTCCCAGATGTGTCCCCTCCAAAGCCCTTGTGCACCATCAGCCTCCTCGCTGGTGGGGTGAACAGAAAAGGCTTTGGCTCTATGTTAGCACTGCTCAGCAACAACGAAAACATCTCTATTATCAACTCTTGTTTTCAGCACAAATCCAAAACACAGCCCCATACCAGCTACTGTGACGAGAATTAACTCGACCCCAGCCAAAACCGGGACTCCTGCTGATTCCTAATACCAGTGGGTTCATTCCAGCAGCTCTCAGCATTCAGCAGGCCAAAACAAATGAAAAGTATGTGATTACATATTCTGATTGAAGTGCACAATTTTACTGAGCTTGTGTGCCAATCTCTGCTTTTGGTAGCAGTAATATGAAGTCAAAATAGCTTCAGTAACCTAGTAAATGTATGGAACTATTACAAATTTGCACTACATTACCTCAGAGGAGGAGCTGAGGCAGCAAACAGTTAAAAACATACTTTGCTACAATAGTACTCAGACTCATACTATGTAATAGCCAAACAGAGCTGTGCTGTTAAACCAGCGCCAATCTGGTGTGCAAAATAACAGCAGAAAAAGAGAAATTTATAAAATGCTTTTTACTATGACTGCTCAACAGTACTACCATTTCCCCTTCTTGTGTCTTCTTAAGTTTCCCAGAAGCAATGCTACTGGGAAAAAACAAAAAACCCCGAAGATAGGATTCTGTCTAGATCTGGATTCACTCCAGGAGAAAACACTACATGTATCAGTCCAGACACAAAGCACCAGCCTCACTGTTATGCTTTGTGATAATGAAGATTAACACATCAATGGCGCAGTCAATGGAATACACCATGTAAATCAGAAAAAGCAATAGCCACTCATGAGTAGTGGTAATTGGGATACAGCACTCTGAGAGCCAATCAAACAGCACAGGAGAGGCATGGCTTTCATGTGAGTAATTTATTCTTTTATCACTTTAAGTTTTACCAGGTATTTATTTACAAAGAATCTTTCTGTGGACAGAATTTACATCAGCGACTGCACAATTTCAGTCATTACTAGGGTATGTCTAACATCCTCCCCATATTGCTTAACAGTGTAAGTTTTGATTGAACAGGGTTATTCTTTTGCCAATTCTTTTTCTGAAAAAAGAATTTTTAGTTTCAAGTGTAAACAGAATTTGTACACATGTTTTTGCTGCAATTCAGATTTCTATTTTACAGAACCAATTAATAGATAGAAACAGTGAAGTTTCATCTGTTAATAGCATTTCTTTATTGAAATCAGGAATTAGTTTTAGATTCAATTAAGGCTTTAGGCATTTCATTGTTAGGTACTGCAATGCCTCTTTACTAAGGTGGCACCCCTGAGAAGAATCCAAATTACCTGTTTGGTCTCCCAGTACAGTGCACAGAGCAGCTCACTGCAGCCTGGTAACCCAAAACACAGAGCCTGTCTGCAAAAGCTTTCCAAAGAAAACTTGCCCAATTGTAGCAGCTTGTACTAAATCTGTGCTGAATTACCCATCCAGGAGGTGGGGCCTGGAATCTGCTCAGAGCTCAATGTACAGGAGCCTCTGTGTGCTTTTGGAGGATTTGCATGAAGCTCACCCTGAGAAAGAGTGACAGGAGGTGGTCCCAATGTACTTCTGAACAGCCACGGAGATGTGAGAACACAGGGGTGCACACACACACACACACAAGGGCAAGGCCCCAGTTCAATCCTTTCTCAGCTTAGGGGAATTCAAGCCTAAATTCTCTAGCAGATGACTCTGAAAACAGCTGTAGTCTAGGGAGGAAAAATTACTCCCTGAAAAGTTAGGGCAACTAATCTCCTGCGTGTCCCATTGAAACAAGAGGGCTGTAAGATTCAGGGGGAAGAAAGACAGCAGGGCAGACTGTCTCTCCAGCTGGTCTCAGATCACTCAGTGAGGATGACTACCTCGATGATTGGTGAGATTAACACACAATGCAAAATGCATAAATATTTAGAGATCACGGAGTAGCTCCAAGAGTTCCTTTAGTCCTCTGACAACCAGGGAGATGTGGACTGAATGCTTGCAGGCTAGGAAAGCACACACAGATCTCTGTGTTCCTATGCAAATATGGTAGACTTCAGGCTACTCTAGACAAAATGGCTGTTTTAAAAGCAAAACATATGCAAACAAAACTTGAGGGTGGCCTGGCCCTTTGGTTTGCACCTAAATTAAACCCTATTACATTGGTGGTTTCTGGATATCCCACTTGGTAGGTAGGTGTGGAACTGCTCTGAGCAGTTCCAAATGGGTGGAGGGAAACTGCTCAGCAGCTCCACATGTCGTAGAGACAGTTGTTACTAGATTTAAGTAAAACTGTAGGGTTCTGGAATGACAATTTCAGTCTTTAAATGCCTGAAGACTTTCTAAATTCTGGTTTTAGTACCCAAGTTTGGTAGGGGGCATTTCTCTGTGAAGACATAATTGGGGGGAAAATACAATTCTTAGCAAACCTGCCTCAGGCCTACCAGGGAGGAAACAGAGGCCACAGAGTAGGAAATCTGGCTGGAAATCTGCCTCTGTTGTTAATCACAGGCTGTGACTATGCAGTGTACAAAGGAAACAGGTTTGATAGACAGCTACTAATGAAGCCCAGACTCTCCCCACTGACACTGTGTAAACACTGAAAGCAGGTAAGCCCCTCATTCAACTTCTTTTAAAAATAGGAGATAGCAAAAACACAAACCACTACAGGTTTGCTGAACACTTACTACTGTAGAACTTACTTCCAAATGTACTTTTTTGTAGTGTGCAGCAATAAATACTGTGGGAGAAAGGATATGGTTCATTCTATCCCAAAAGTTTGTGGATTATTGTCACATCTAAAAACATGGAAACTTCTCTAAACTCATTTTAGAAGCATTTTCGTGCATTAGCAGAATGGAAGTGCTTAATTAATAGGAATGCAAAACCTGTCTTGATACCTCACTACGCTGCAGTGTAAGAGCTTTATTATGTAAGTCTTTGAACTATGAAATTGAGCAGTATTGCAAGCTAAAACTGACGTTTCCTTGTGTGTGTTCCTGGTGATGTTAGTATTTCAAAATCTGGCCCAGCACTTACATCTCTAGTTTAAGTATGCACCTAAGCATTGCACTACACAGCCTGAAATACTTTCTACAGCTAACATAAAAATCATGCTGAAAGCAAACATGTAATTCTTCTTTCCTGCTCAAGCTACAGTGCTGTAATTTAATTTAGAGTCAATATTTCCAAAGATTCTCATCTGAGAATTCAATCAAATATTCTGTGAAGGATGTTAAATTCCACTGCACCAACCTGTACTGAGGCTAAGATAAATGTCACACTCCACAGGCTTACAGCTCCTGCCTGGCTGATGCTTTAATTAGCTCACTAGGGAACAGCCTCACTTGGCTAAGAACTTCTAGGACTGGACCACTGTTTTCAATAGAATGACTAACCAAATCAGCTGCACTAAAACCCTACGCAACAACGAGAAGAGAAAAAAACCCCAAACATTAAAGTGAAGAAAACAAGTATCTATGAAGTTCACTATTCTCCTTTGTACAGATGGTGTCTCGTAGGACAGAGCCTGCTGCCTTCCTTTGGAACTAGCAATTATGTTTAAGAATGCTAAAGTACTGTTTAACAAAAACATCTTAATAAAACATAAAAAGATCTGCTTTTTTTGATGCAAGGTCCCTATGTCTTTCTAAAACGTGAATCTATATCAGAGCTTTGAGAACAAACAATTCTCTTCCACAGTCCATAAAAGTTCCATGCTGAATATACAGCAATGTACCAGCAAAAACACGGGTTCTTTGTTCAGAAAAGGTTTCTCAGTGATTTACCATAAAGCTAAAACATTTGCCTTGCCTATTGATTTTTTTTAAAATATAAAATGTATAAAATAAATGTATGTGCCCTTTTCAATATAGTCTGTCTGCACAGACATTTTACATTTTCCAGTTCTGAGTAACATGACAAACATTGTGCTCCAACAAAAAAGCGTGCTCTAAGTTTCCACAGACAGGAGGAAGTTTTGTATGGTTTTTCCTCATTTGGATGCTGCCCCACTAACAGCACTCTTGGGCGTTTGGAATCACTACGACAGCGTACACCATGAGCACGTACTGTAATTAACAAGGACTAATTGATTACAGCAATCATTAATTCAAAATAAATAAAGCAGTCTCTCAATCAAAAGACAGGGAAGTAACATCATGCTAGTGCACAATATAATCAACATGTGTAGCACATTCCTATTTTCTGTGTCCCCTTTTGATGGTCTTGAAATAAGTGGGCTAGGCCTTTTGCCACAGGTTAGTTTAGGTTAACCTTTCTTGACCTGCAGTCAGTTAAAGAGCATATGAAATACAAAGCTTTTCCCCAGCTCTAGTGGCATATATGATCATGTCAACTGGTTGCAGTCTGAACAGCTTCAGTTGTAATTTTAATTTAAAATCTCCAATCAAAAAAGTAATGGAACAGTATCTTTTCATACAGAAACCATTGCCTTTTTCAAATAAAGAACATATCAATATTTTGTATCTACCATAAAATGCCACATATTAAGAAGGCAACTTGACCTTTTTTTTTTTTGTTTGCATTCCAAGAAAAACATGTGGCACATATTTGTGTTACTTAAATGTTAAGTTTGGTATCTGTTAAATAATGTGTGGTTGAAATTCCTGGGACTAATACAGTGCCACAGCTTCCTTAAACCGTCTATTGCACCAGAAATGAAAGGTTGTGATGGAGATGTTCTTCCTATACTTTTTAAACACAGGAAATAGTTGGTTTAACATGAAAACAAATGCAGCTAACTATGTTGCCAGCAATGTTTATGCCTCAGTATCACCCCAGAGGGAAAAAAACACAAATGACAGAAAAGGCTCCAGCCCAGATTGCAACTATCTGTAAACACACAACCAACACTAACGTCCCATTATGACACTGTTTTCGAGAATATTTTAGAAATCCAGGTGTAAAAATGTTTTTCTCAGATTGGGGATTGGCACAAGCATAATCCAGAGATTATCCTTTATAGCAGCTTTCACTTTTGTGTGCTTGGCTTTTCATACAAAGCACAGCAAACATGAGAAGAGTTACAAACAAGTTAAAATCAGCTCAGCGTCTTGAGAACAGAGAGGAGGAAAGGGGAAGCCCCTTTTCTCTGCAGACAAACACAGAGGGTCCCCTCTGCAGATGGGAGTTTGTGGATCTGCAACCCAACTCCCCTCTCAGGAAGCAAGAGCCAGGCTGCCTTACAGAGGGAGGGAGCTCTCCTGGTCCCCTGTTTTGTCCAGCCTCTCAGGCAGGGTAAGCACGAAGGGTAGGAGGACACCCTTGACGTCCAAGGGAGCTTTAAGAAGCTCCCCATCAAAGGTGCCCTTGAGCCCACCATCTGCTTCCACCTCACCGTCCTGGGCCAGGCGGAAGCGCAGGGTGCCGGTCCGGTTGACGCAGTAGATGGTGTTGCCCAGGGGGGCGCAGCGGAAGGGCTGGACGGGGCCGCCGCCGGGCCGCAGGCTGGCGCACTGGCTCCAGCACTTGGCCACCGTGTTGTACCGGAACACTTCAACGCCCCCGCTGGTCCCGCCGCCCGGGCCCTGCTCCCCGCCACGGCCACTGCTCACGTCAAAGCGGTAGATGAAGCTCTTGAAGGCCACCATGTCGGCAGAGCGCCGGCGGCTGCTGTTGTAAGGGCACTCCTGCCACTCGTCACGCTTGGGGTCGTATTTGAGCAGACGGTAGAAGAGGGAGCCTCCTGACACGTAGATCTCCCCGTTGCAAGTGGTGGCCTCGTGAGCCACGGCGAAGGCACCCTTGGGCAGGGGTGCCACAGGGCTCCAGCGGTCGGCCCGCGGGTCGTACCTTTCCACAGTGAAGAGGCACTCGCCCCCCACGGCATAGAGGTAACCATCCAGGGCCAGCAGCTTGAGCTGCGAGCGGGGCTGAGCCAGCGGCCGCACCTGGCTCCACGTGTCGGTCAGGGGGTTGTAGCAGAAGACCTTGTCGGAAAGGCGGGCCCTGGGTTCGCTGCCCACCGGCCCCGTCACAATGCCCCCTGCCAGGAAGAGGTAGTTGTGGAGGACACACATGGCGCAGCCTTTGGCATTGGCCTCCTCGGGCAGGCGTGTCAGCACCCTCCACTCGCCGCTGGCCTCGTGGTAGCAGTGAATGAGGGAGCCGCTCTCCTCCAGCGACACCACGGAGGAGGGACTCTGCGGCCGACTGCTCTCGCGGCTCTGTGGCCGGCTGCCACCACCCGGCCGCTCGAAGGCGTCGCTGACCTCGGCCACCAGCAGGCAGGGCCGGCCGGCATCCATGCGCTGCTGCAGGATGAGGTCCCGCTCGGCGCCGCTGAGGCGGCCGTAAACGCTGGGCTCCCGCAGCACCTCCAGGTAGTGGTCGCTCATGAAACGATAGGCGGCCTCCCGCAGCTCCGCCAGACGCTGCTTCTTGGCCAGGCAGAGGAGCTGGTAGCAGTTGCCGAGGCAGAGCTGGGATCGCATGGCCTCGGCGGCACAGTGCAGGGCACAGGGCATCTGGAGGACGCGGGCGCCGCTCACCACCTCGGCCAGGTTGTCGTGCCGCACCTCGCCCATGCGGGCCGTGTACACGTAGTCGATGAGCAGCCGCAGCGCCCCGTAGCTCACCCCCTTCACCCGCAGGACGTCCCGTGAGGCGCGGGCACGAAAATAGTCGCTCTTGGCCGCCAGCACCGCCTTGTGCGCCCGAATGCGGCGGCCCGACACCTCGATCACCAGGTCGGGCTCCTCCGGCGGCCGGTCCCGCGGCCCGACCACCTCCTCATCCCCCTCCTCCGGCTGGCAGGCGGCGTTGTTGATCTCCCACTGGCTCTGCACCACCCGGCCGCCGGCCGCGGGCGGTTGCGGCTCGGCGGCGGCGGCGCTGAAGCAGAGGGAGGAGCTGNCGCTCTCGCAGGCGGGGCCGTCCCTGGTTTCCGGGGCTAAACGGCCGCTTCTCCTTGGGGGATCCACCCTGCGGCTCGGCCGTCGCCGCGGCTCACTGCGCTAGCTCAGCCCCGAAAACCTGCGCTCTTTCGGTGGGACAGGGCATCGCCCCGATGAGCGCCCCAACAGCCTGACAAGCAATCCCGGTTTTCCCGTTGTTCTGCAGAAATGTTAAGCAGTCTGCAGGTACTGCAATGCTTTCCATGACAACTGGTCCCTACACTGCGCTGGGCGATGAGCGAAAATCTCCTTTACCGGCAGATACTTGGGAGGACAATCATAATATATTCACCTTGTGCAACTACTTCGGTGAAAGGCTGAGGCTGCAGTCTATTCTGGGAGGCGATTCCCCACTAGCCAAGTTTGCTTTTGCATGACCTTCGGGAAGTTTTCTTCATATCAGTGCTCCTCAGATGCATTCACCCTAAAACAAAGTGTAAAAAGATTATTATTTTTAAAACCGATATATTCTCTGTTTAGTCAAAAGTTTGGGAGGTTAAAGTTATGTCTCCTTTAGTAATATACCTAGAGTATCTTAAAGACACCATAAGTATGCTAATAATCCTAAGTGTTTTGAAACACATGAAGGTATTTTTTTCTGTACTTGGGACAAGAGCAATCTCACATTTGTGTAGCAGCATATGTAGCTGTAAAGCATTAGCAAGGTGTTAACCAGACTTCATAAAGATTGAGTCATGTCTTTATTCAAAATTTACAGCTTCTGTTAATAAAAAGTAGAAGCAAGAAAAAAAACACAATAGATAATTAGAACATGAAGTCTCTTGTGGGAAAAGGCAGGATACAGGGAGGGCGTAGCTGTAAGTAGGTTAGTCCCTGTCAGCACAATCACCACTCAGTTGTACCTTCATTTCACAAATATAGTTTTTACAATTTAATGAAGTACCATTTCTTTGCCTCATGTTTGTTTATGAATTTCCCAGACTTGGAACCAAGCATCAAAACATGGTTTAAATTTTGAAGAATGACGCATAAAAATTCTCTAAATGTACTTAATATAGTTTAATAAGTATCTGCAGCCCTGATTCTATTTTTAAGGCACTTATTAATTTCCATTAAAATCCCCTTTGTCAGTTTTTTCACAGTCCTCAAGGAACACTAATTTCTATGTAAAATATGCATTGTGGCTTCCTTTCAGCAGACATGACTCATTTACGCTGTTAAATTAACATTAGGGAGATCTAACTTTTTTAATATTTTTTTTACTGAAAGCATAATTGGTAAGTGACATTGTCTGGAAACCGCTGACACAGACTGGAAATCTACAAGCCCATACATGCAATGCAAACTTGACTTAAATGACAGTATCAATCTTCCCTCATGGCTTTTTATTTTGTGCACTTGCCCGGTAAAGGACTTTCTACTACATTTGATCACATTCAGTTAGGCTGAATTAATGCTAAAGTTTTATTTCTGGGTATTAGAGACTTTCAGACCGTAACCACAGCATTTTAAAACTTATTAGAATGAGTAGATTTCACCAACTTTGAATTTCCCATCTGAGTGTTTAGAAATCAGGCACTTAGGAACTTTCAATGACTGTATGAATTTTGGCTAGCTTTAGTGGCAGGCTTCCTGCTGTCCAAACCCAAGCTCTGTAGGTCAAGCTTTCCTGACTTTTCTGTGGTTTTAACTAGACAAGAAGAAATGCAGTGATCTGAGTGCAGACTCAGTCAGTGTATCTATGGAAGGTGTACTGACTCATTAAAAAACTGGGCAGCATCCCTGTTGATGTGATTGTGTTTTTCACTGAGTCTTAACAGTGCACAGAGCAACTACTGTAAGTGAAAATATTCTGGCCATTCCTGACACACCTCACTTCTGACACCACTTCTCCTAACTTCCATTTATATACACCCCCCACCCCACCAAGAAAGACTGAGTAGTTTTGGATAGTTTCAATCTCTTTTCTACGGTTGATTTTGCAAGTGAAACTATAAAGGAAGAATGAAAGAGAATGCTACCAAAAATTACAAGTGTCAGTGATTAAATGTGATAAGTCAAAAACTATAACTCTAATACCAGTATCTCTCTATAGTGAAATGTATTTCTTGCATTATGTCCCAAAGAAAAATCTAACTCACTTCATTGGAAGATCTAGAACATTTAGCATATTCAAAGTAGTTCAAACAATAAACAGAAAAACTTATCTTTTCAACTTTCTCAGCTAATGGAAAAAAAGGTTGAGATCCTCCTCAAGCGCAGTAATCATACATTTTCCCATATTCAAATATCTGCTTGGTTTACAAGTTTGATTTGACACATTTGAAATGTTATTGAGAAAGAAGCTTGTAACAAACACCTGTGTTAACCCACTACAATTCCCCTGAGGAATCACAAGGAGAAGAAAGGACTGACGGCATTGCTTGCTAATGGCAAGCAGCAGAATTCTGAAGAAAATTATCCTATGGTATATCCAAAGCTAATTACTAAGAATATGCTGAATTTCATGCTGAGCATGAGAAGGACTTAAAGTATCACGTGGAATTAAGGCAAAAAGGAACTATATGGGGAAGCTAAAGACTCAGAAAAGCTGAAAGAGGGTTTGGAGGATTTTGTCAGTGACAGCAAGGACCATGACAGCATTGACCACTCCAGCAATTGCAGCACCTCTGTCTAGTTGAAAGCAAAATACAAGAATTACACAAAGATGAAGCTGAAAAACCAATTCAGAGAAGTTGTGGAACATTTTCATGACTGAACCTGAGTTAAAAGATCATGGATTTAGTATGAAACAGGAAGATGCTGAAAGGGTCTGATGGAAATACAATACTCAACTCCTTCTCTGTTCTCTTCTTATCTACAGTGATCAAAGAGTTGTACTGCTGTTCTGGCAACACAGAATATTCAAAAAGTACAGAACTGCAGAAGATACTTGATAGCTGTGATGATTCAGAAGAATCTGACCACCCGATAATCTCATCTGGCTTAAAAAAAACTTGGTTTTAACAGTTTTTCAAAACTCACAAACAGGATAGGTACTGGAAAAGGAAGCAAGCTATTGAGAGTACATGGTACTCTATGAACTGAGGTCACCTTTTATACTGGGGACTTTTAAGTCAGAAGCTGAATTACTTGGTCTGAAAATGTTTTCATTATCATGGGTTTGGTCTAGGGATGATGTAATGTTAATGGACAGAGGAGCTGCCAACAAACATGAACTGTATTTACAGACTTGGCAATGACACACAATGTCCTGAATGTGTGGCCCCAACTTCAAATGCTGTGAGACACTGCTCAAGTAACAGCACAGATAAGAAGGCTAGGTTTTTCTGACAGAGAAACTGCAAAGAGGAGCTGCAGGTAAAGTTTCCTGGCATTGCATTCATTTGGCAGTCCTTCTGATAAAATCCAATTAAACGCTTGTATTGAATTGTTCTCTCCTCGTTTTCTTGTGCAGTGCCAATAGCCTTTGAACCAAACCACCTCCCCTAGCAAGACCCACTTTCTCCAGGGAATATGTGCATGTGGGAGGAATTGGGTTACTTCTCTCCAGTTCACAAATGGAAATGGCTCTGACTCAGTCTCACAGTAAATAAAAGCAGAGCTTTCCCTACCAAAAGCAACTCTAATTTACACAATCAGGCTGTCCTCCCCAGGAGACTTACCAGTTCAAAAATGACAGAATGCCATTCTGCTCCACCTTAGTCCAGAAAAAAAAGCTTTTATAGAAACTTGGCACTGCCAAATTTTTACTTCAGTAGAGAAGTCCCTTGGGATAGGGGTGTCATCTGATTGAGATGATTAAGGCATTCAAAGAGACAGGAGCATCAAAAGAGGAAAAACACCCCTTATATTTGTTTTAGAAACTAAACAATGTTTTAAAAGTAGAACCATAGGGTGAACTGTAGGCAGAGTCAAGTGTAGAGTAGTTTGCATACTTATAAAAATAGTCTGTAATAGTCCTGGTCACTGAGTAGATCTGTGAAATTTGGAGCAAAAAAATGTTCTCTTTGTAAATGGAGAAAACATTTGGAGCATAAAGATGCTATTTCTCTGAAAGGGCCTGCACTGCTTGGATCCTATTACAGATTTAAATTCCAAATCTTAACCATTTGATTAACCTCCTATTTGTAAGAAAAAAGTACAACTGTCTTTCCAAGTGCCACCTCCAGTAAAACAGCAGGAAGGATAATGCTTTTCTTTCCCTTTTTTAAAGTTAGGTACGATACAATCCTAGTGTCTTGCCCTGACTGCTGGATATATGGCTTTTATAGTATTGCCTTCATTCAAGTGTCAATGCTAATTTTGGCCTCTCAAGGTGCTGTAATTTTTTGACAATATGTAATAGAGGTATGAATCGAGTTTTATCTTATAACTACAACATTTTCATACAACCATGAAGAAAAATAAATATTTAAGAATTGCAGCTTATGACTACAGACCACACAAGAAACATGGGGACAGCAGGTCCTCATCAGAAACTCAGAGGAAGAAAAGGCTGTGTGTGTCTGGGCAGGGAGGAAGAGAGAGAGGAAATAGGTCATAATAAAAATATTATCAAAAGCCTGATTAAATCAATATTATAGCTGACAAATCTAAACTAAAAATATACAAGTTCTAAACAGTCATCATGACCAGAGAAAAGGTTTCCTAACACTGATATCCATAGAGACAAACATTCTCTAAAAAGGAAACTATCTTTTTGAGTTCCTTCCAGTTTAGACTCGTCAGAAAATAGTTAGGGAGGAGTAGTGTCTCTCAGGAGTTCTCACAGCAAAAAGGAAGTAACACTCCTACAAAAGCAAAATCTAGCAAAGATTAAGTGCAAGTTCTCTCCAATATCCCTTGGAGTAAAGAAAGTCTAACAAAAAAACAAGGACAGTCAGAAAGTAGTTTTGAGTGATTACAATACCTTTGGGAAAAACTCCAGGGCTGATGTGGTGTCCTTATCACTAGTGCACTACAGGTCAAGAGAGAAGTATGACACGGCAACACCATACTGCATGTAACAAAACTTTTTATGCAGAATTACTGCTAATTCTACACATAGGCTCACAGCTACACTTTCAGATATGAGAGCATGTGGTCATGTCTGTGATAAACTGAAGTTTGGTTGCTTCATATATCTGGGCACAGCTAACACTACATTAACTTGACAGCAGTACCAAACATATCAGCGTGGTGCTACAGCTGAAAGGATGAATGCAGTCCTTGAACGTGTGTACTGGGAAATACGGAGTACCCAAAGGGAAAGTGCTGCCTTTCCTCTACAGCATTAGTAGGTTTGCAGTGGAACATGGTGGTTGAATGGGTAAAAGCATGTATGTTCAAGGCTTTACATTTTGGAAGTAGCATTTCAAAATCTTTGAAGACAGAGAAGAGTACCAAATTATTTCAGAGACATAAAAAACCCCACAACACTTTAAGGAGAGACTCAGAACAGCATTTTGCAACCAAAGGTTTACTCTGTCTCCACACTGCACACCAGCTCCCAAGCAGAGGTGATACCTAGCCTAGACAGCCTCTAACAGCCACACAGCTTTGGAGACAACACAGCTTGTGCTAGTAGCCCAGAGAACTAGAACAGCAAGCCTTAGTCAGCCTGAGAAATGCAGAGCTGACACTTCTTCAGGGCTTGGTATGTTTGCTCTGTGACTTGATGACTGTGCACAAGTGTAGGCACATGAAAATTCTGGATGCTGAAGGCTTTCTTAGGCTGGTGAAGAAACCCTAAGCTAACCAAGTGTAAGTGTAAACAAAGCAAAATATTTATGCTACTGAGGGGGAAAAAAAAAGACTGCTGTAGCATATTGTGGTTAGTTAAAGTTAACCATAGTTGATGGGGAGAGTGAAGGATTGGCTCAAGGAAATCTGTAGAATAAAACCCCAAAAGTACATTGTTCTTAGGAGAATCCTGAGTAAGAAAACTGTCAGGGTATTAATATTCAAAGACAAAGAAGTATCCCATGGAGAAATAACACCTTTTTATCCTGCCACATACTTCTGTCAATTGGATTATGGTTCACGTAGAAGGCATGATGCTGGTCTAGGCAGAGTTTTCATCTGCCATGGGAAAATCCTTATTCTGTTGTGATGAAAGGGATCTTGAGCATGTGCCTTGCTGGAAGGCACTTGGGAAGGAAGGGTAAATAAAATTTGACAGGAGCAGACTAGATGGTCTAGAAATCCTTTCTGACCCTAAATTCTGGAAACTGCCATACACCAGGAGCACTGACTAGAAGCAAAGCATCAGCTTGTGATGATTAAAAGCCTCATTTAAGCATTAGTGTGTAATGTAGTGTAATGTGGTGTGTTAACTGCAGAAATGCTTTTCAGTATTGAACTGTGTTGTCAACAAATTGCAAACATATTCAAAGTCTCTACAAACACTTTGGCAATGTAAGTATCAACAAAGAAGGAGAAGACTATCCACTGAGAAGCCAAGTCAAGCAAACCAGCAAATTAGTTTAAACAGATTTTTGAAAATCAAAGTACAGTCAGGCTTGGTTTTGCATTCCAGAACAGCACTTGATCTCCATAAATGTGCTGTACTCTTCCAACACACCTGCTCTGTACTGCATTTAATATGGAAGATATGGAACATTTTTGGAGGAAATTAAATTCCTGCTCTAAGATAAAACTGGATTTTTCTTTTTATATTATTATGGAAGGGACATACAGATTGAAGAACCCAAAGCACCAGAAAACTGCCAAAATATGTCACCACTGTGCTTGAGAAAGACCAAATGTGAGAGGTTGCAACAGACTTTAAAGGGAAGCAAACAGTCTCAGTCTGTTTCTGAGACTGATACCTAGGAAAAGAGAGTAAAAACTTCTAGAGGAGACAATAATGAAAATACATTTTTTCCCAGACAAACTCTAGATCTGGTACTTAAGAAAAGAAAAAGGCCCACTTTTAGAAACTGAACAGTTGCACTGATTTATTGACAAATTAAGTAAGTTATGCTAAGAAAGGCAAAGATCCTTTAGATGCATGGTGAATGGCACCCTTCTCATTTTTGGAGATCACTGCCCAGATAGCTCTTCAAACTTAAAAGTTAACAGTCATTCATTCTAGCTGCAACTAAAAATTACATTACAGGTAGTTTGATTTCAAGAAGAATTCCAGGTTCCTGCAGAAGTTGTCTCTACACAGACTTTGGACTGATTCAGATATGGAGAGACCCGCCACAGTGCTAAACATGGCAAAGGCTGACTTTGAGGGCAGGTTTATCTGGCAGTTGGCAATGCAGCAAAGATGTGAGACCTAAGACAGCCAGATCAGATAGCAGAGCAAAATCTCCAGCATGACAGCCCTAATCTGAAAGAAGGAAAGGAATTAGCTTGCAGAGAGTTCTCAGAAATGCTGCTGGTACACTTTGCTGTTGGTCCTATAACTGTGACCTACTGGGTGACTCACAGATGTTTGACTCCTTTTATTTATTTCATGAAAATCAAGCCAAGGTGGAGAGACATGGGGCCATATTCCCACACAGAATTGATTTGTGGGTGGGATGCACCTCCCAGTTCTCCTGCAAGATAAACAGATGCTGTGTGTCTGAGCTTCACAGCACTGCTGATCTACCTGTAACCAGCTCCTGGAATGGAGTCTGGAGCATACACACAGGTTCTGCACACATATGCATGGGTGGGTACAATTAGATGCCAACGGATTTGGATCCTCAAAAATCAGTGCATGAGAGCTACCAAGGGCTAGTCAGTAGAAAAATAGCAAAGACCACGGTGATGAAGTGCTTAGCTTGTGCAATAAGGGGACTTCAGTTCTTGCTTTGGGTGCCTCAACCTAGAATCCTCTACAAAATAAACCTAAAGTACTTTAAAAGCTAGCAGTAGTAACTCTTGCTGCTATTTTGCTTTTCTGTACAATAATTAGAGCTCTCACCAAGCCCCATGGGAAGCTTGTCACTACCCCTTCCTTTACCTGACAAGACTAAAAGCCCCAAGTATCAACCAAGTGCCCAAACCATCAAGTCTATGAAAAAAGAGTCACTCTCCTTCAGACTAAAGCAGTATTACTTTTCAGAGAAACAATAAAAATGTTTTTGAGGGTGATAAAGAAGAATCCTGGGTTCTGCTCCCTGCCAAACGCAAAGTTTTTGTACTTCTTCCCATTGCCTTTAGTGGGTCAGGGCTCAGCCACACTGCCTGGAGATCTGAGCCATCCTGGCTTGTGCTAGCATGGAAAAACACTTCTGCTGATCTCAAAGCAGAAGCGCATGCTGCAGTCATAGGCACTTCTGTGGCAAGCCTTTACCATCAAAAGTACCTGTAGGCTCTCAGCCCAGATTTCACCAAACAATGGGAATGCTTTTAGCAGCTATGATGCAACTGAGGGCTCAACAAAGTATGAAACTATTTATGTAACCATTGGAACTAAACATAGAAAGAAGAGAGAATTGAGTGTAATGCATGCTGTTTACATTAGTAGAAGCTAACACCAGCTGACCATTCTGAGACAGAAATAAAATAGGTTTCTATTAAGATATCCTTATTTTCATAGCCTGACACTTTCTGCCCTGGATGCATAACATTTTTTACTACAATGGGAATTTCATATGCTGAGCCTGAGTGTTCAGGCAAAGGTTTTCTGGCACTGCTTTCTCTGACTAAGCTCAACTTTTACATCAAGAATTTAGAGCAGGCAATTCAGTATCTCCCACTATAATGTTTTTTCCATTGAACAAGGCAGACAGGTGTCTAAATTAAAGGGACAGAAAATATTGCCTGTTTATCTCATCTTATTCCTGCAAGAACAGGCCAAAGAATTTTACTCCTGTACCAAGCCAGTAACTTCTGGATGAATTAGGTCAAAATGCTGTTCTGCTCAGATCATTCATCTCACTTCTATTCAGTTTCTCTGTTTTGGCCAATGGCCTTGATGGAAAAACAGGTGTCAAATAGATCACCCTGAATACCTTAAAGAAATGTACATGCTGCTTTTCACTTTGGAATTCTCTTTCCCCAAAATGATCCTTGCTCTTTCTGAAGAGACATACAGACTGGCAACACAACATGAAAGATGATGATGATTACAGGACTGTCCCATGTGCTTTTGGACTTTTTGACACAGAGTAGAAGCAAAGACTGTAGTACGTCTGACTAACCTATGATTCAAACTTGTCATTTCCATGTGCTACAGAATAAAGGGTTGCTAGTGCATCGAGTTAAATATGCAGCATGTTCAACAGTCACAGTGCTACCCCTGCATTTATTAGTTTTGCAATCTGGACAGAGCTGCACAGCCAGGACCCAGAGTAAGAAGTAAGACTTTTACACCAGAATGCAAGAAAGAGAGAGGTTTGGTTTTATGGTTATGATTTGGAAGGTGTGAGAAGAAGCTTAGATTCAGGGGTCCTGGTTTTTGGTTATGACCATTTTGAGATTGTGATGTTTCAGTAAGATTGTGATGTTGGTTGCTTCTGACTGGAAAATTTTTAGATACACAACAACATATCCTCAAAGCAGATACTGAGGCTTTTCAGCCACTGTCATGTGAAAAGCTGCCTGATTTTGGGGGTACAATCCAAGTATTTATTTCCCATAAGGCTGCAAAATATCTTGGCAGAAATACTATCAAGGTATTGGACTAACAGATTCTTCAACTCTCTTGCCTGTCTCAAAGGTCTTCTGTCACAGAGAATGAGTGGTACAGACCTCATCCTGAACAACAAGAAGCAGTACCAGTGAATTTTATCACATGAATGCACATGAACAGTCTTTGTCCTCTATTTCCTATATCAAAATTTAAATTTTTGGGACATATGGCACTGACAAACTCCGAAGCTCACACTACAATACACTCAAATGACATTTACTGTTTCTGCATCTTCTGTGGAGACCAAACTTCAAAACTCAATTATCGTTATTGAAGAAGTATGTTTGTATACTGCTGACTTCCATGGCTTTGAAGAGAAACAGGCTTGTGCTAGTAGCCTGCAATTGGAAACTGCCACCTAAGTTTCACAGAGAATTTTGATAAAGCCAGAGTCTGACATCACTTTAAATCCCATCCCGTACTGCAGTCAAGGAAAATTCCCAGTAACTTCATGAGCATCTGGATTTCTTACAGTGTTGTACTGGGTTTGCATGGCAAGGTTTTGGCAGTGGGAGGGCTGCAGGGATGGCTTCTGTGAGAAGCTGCCAAAAGCTTCCCCATGTCTGATAAACCCAGTGCCAGTCAGCTCCAGGACAGACCCTCCACTGCCAAAGCAGAGCCCATCAGTGATGGTGGTAGTGCCTCTGGGATGACAAAATTAACTCTGGAAAAGAGAAAAAAGTTACTGCAAAGGAACAAACTGCAGCCAGAGAACACAGGAGTGAGAATATGTGCAAGAAACAACTCTGCAGGCTCCAAGGTCAGTGCAGGAGGCAAGAGAGGAGGTGCACTATGCACTGCAGCAGATTCCCCTGCAGCCCGTGGTGCAGCCCATGGAGAGGCAGCTGTGCCCCTACAGCCCATGAAGGTTAATGCTGGAGCATCCCACACTGGAACAGGTGGATACTGTGGATGCCACCATCCAGTGGGAAGCCCACACTGGAGCAGATTTGCTGGAAGAACTTGTGACCCCACAGAGGAGCCATGCTGGAGCAGTCTGTTCCTGAAGGACTGCACCCAAAGGGAGGGACACATGCTGAAGCAGTTTGTGAAGAAGAGCAGCCCATGGGAAGGACTTATGCTAGAGAATTTTGTGGAGAACCTTCTCCCTTGCTACAGAAGGGGAACATTGTGAGGAAGAAGGAGCAACAGAGACAACATGTGATGAAGTGACCACAATGCCCTGTCCCTGTCCCTGTATACCACTGAGGAAGGGGGAAAGGTGAAGAATTCAAGTGTAAACTTAAGCCTGGAAAAAAAAAAAAAGAGAAGTATAGTAGGAAGATGTTCTTAAGATTTGGGTTTATTTCTCATTATCCTACTCTGATTTCCCTAAGTCGACTCTGTTTTGCTCGTAACAGTAACTGGTGAGTGATAACTCACTGTGCTTATCTTGACCCACAGGGCTTACGTTTTGTTTTCTCTCCTCTGTCCAGCTGGAGAGAGGAGTAATAGAGCACATGGCATCCAGCCAGGGTTAATCCACCACAACTGTAGAGAAAAAGGTAAACAGCAGCTTTCTTTTGAACTAAGGCAATGTGGGGAGTTGCTGTACAAGGAAAGATGAAAGAAAATACAGGATAAGAGGAAAAACTCTCTCATGAACAGATTTGTCAATGACTGACGGAATCAGAACATTTGTTGCTCACATGCCACTCCAATAGCAAAGGGTTGGCTTTTAGTTCTTACTGTCTAACACCTAAAATATGGGTTCCAGAAATAATAGTTCATTTCCAGAGCTTAGGGCCTGTTTTTTCAATCGACTTACAAGAAAGGGGGAAAGAGAAAAAAGCAGAACTGCTTCCAAGAAAAAAAAAAACAAAACCATTGTGTAACTCTGACAGGTTGATAGTTTGAAATGATTCAGAAGTCCAGCAGCCTTCCAGCAGTTTGAGATCCAAAGCTGAGATGCAAAACTTACCTAGCTCCTTAAGTACTCCTGGAGGAGTCAGTGTCCAGAAAAACAAAAAAGAGCTTGTGCTAATCTATGAATGAGTAAATGTAAAATAACTTCAATTAAATGCAAATCATGTTGTGACAGACAACATAACAGCATGGAAGCTGCTTGACCAACATATGTTGATTTGTATGTTATGACTGCAGTTTCTGGCGTGTTTCTGAGCGAGTTAAAAGAAGCTGTCAACCTGTCTGCTTCAGCCAGAGGCACAGAAATGGCAGCTTGTGAAACATCACACCTGAAAAGCATTTATGTGACACATCTTTCTTCTCCCCCTGACACAAGATACAGAATCTGCAGAACCACTGGATTTTTTTCTCGTGCTTGTTTTGCATTAAATAAACTGACTTAACCCATCATGAATTCCTGCCATCCTCGCTGATGAGGTATAAGAAAGAAACTGGGAAGTAGCAAATATGTAGTTCAGAACCAAACAACCCAGCCAGCTCCTTTTTGCATTAACACCCAATCCCCCATATACAACACTGACCCAGTCTTGTGATCCTTCCAAAGCCAAAACTGCCAGTTAGCATCCAAAGAGCATTTCAGCATGAAGAAAAGGGTGCTGCACTGCCAACCAATTGGTCCTGATCCTGCAGAGAGTTACACACAGATTTAAACACTCTGTTCACAGTACTAGCCCCACTTGTAATGCCAACATCTGCAGTGTAAACTGAGTGTTTGCTTAATTGACTGCAGGAGGAAGGCAAAATCTCTGTCCATTCACTGTGCTGTCACATGGTGAAGAGTTCTGGCTCAGGGAATCAGGCAGGAATGTATGGCCCTGGCTAGGGAAAGAGCAGGGTCCCATCCTGCTCAATGAGAGCTCAGTCACACATCAGGTTAAACTGGTTGTCAAATCCTGAACAGCTATAAAGTAATTCTTCTTCAATGAGAGGAACTAATCACGCCTGCTACAGAAACCAAACATTAAACAAAAACAATAGATGATGACAATTTCACTGAAAAATAAAACACCAGGAGTAAAAATGTAATGTCCTGAGAAGGGTAGTGAGATAAAATGCCAGGAAAATGAGCTCATTTTTAAAATAGGTATTTTCAAGTATGTTAAGTGGTATAAATGACTTCTCTGCTTTTGTTCAGAGGCAAGAAACAGGCTCCCAACTGCAATGCTGTATAATGTCAGTAGGGATAAACAGAAAAATCCCTGCAAAATCCACAAAATATCCCACCAAGAAAAAAAAATTAAAACTTTAATTCTACCTTAAAAGAAATTGCAGGATTTCCTTTCATGTTATACCCTTCTTTAGCACTCAGCTGCCCCTAATATCCTCTTGCCACAGGATACTACAGGATGCTGAAACCCCTGGTAAGCAGGATCTGGACGCAGTCATCTCACCACATTGTTGTCTCTATGGTAACCTAGGCCAGCCCTAAATACTATAATCCTGCTTTACCATAGTAAAGCCAGTTAATGACTTTCATTGAATGTTCCTGCAAAATAACAATGCTCTAGTATTTATTGACATTTCAAGTCTGTCCATGTCTTTGGACTATTTGTTATATTGAAAAGTGATGCAAACACAGAATTTATAGAAGACAGAAAGCTACTACAGATTTCAGCTTTTGGTATTATC
Organism: Cisticola juncidis; assembly: GCA_013400215.1. Lineage (NCBI taxonomy): Eukaryota > Metazoa > Chordata > Aves > Passeriformes > Cisticolidae > Cisticola > Cisticola juncidis. The sequence continues at coordinate 271,665 of VXBR01011322.1, forward strand.
AAGGTGCAGCCCTGCAAACTCCAGCTTCTAAGTGGCACCACTGACTTCAGCAGCACCACTGCCAGGAGCAAGTCCTGCAGAGCACAGAGGAGCTGGGGCAGGCACAGGACCAGTCTTGGCTCTTGGCAGGTTCTCATCAGACAGTGCCATTAGCAGTGGATGACCAGAGCATCCCACTGGCATGCACTGCATGTCCTAATTAAAGAGTGAATAAATGCTGTGTGATGGGCCCTGGGAATGGGAGAATAGAGAACAAGTAGGATGGGCCAAACAGTTAAACAAGGGAGGAAATATTGCTTTGTCAATACTAGTGACAACTTAATTATTATTTTCCACAAACATTCCACTTAATTCCTTTTTGTGAGACAGCTGGTTAAGTCCCTGGAAAATAGAGAGCCGTTTTGCTTCTCAGATCATACAGAAGGATTGTTCTATTTTATTGCTATTCTACGTTTTATTGCCCTACTTTTTTTTCTTTGATTTAATTGCTGTGGAAAAGCTTTGCAGAATATTATTATTTCTAGAGGTTTTATTTTTTCTTGATGGGTGAAAAAGTTGACTATAGGATTTAATACTATCATTTTCTGTGCTACGTGTAAGTTTGGGTTCAGGAGTCTGCTTTTTGTTGCTTTAAAGCACCAGACATAAAAACCTGCCTACTGAAATTCAGTACAAGTTTTTTCGAAGCATCTTCCATCCTGCAAAATCCTGCATGCGTATGTGCACCCAGGGCTTGCGTGTGCTTTTAGCAGGATAGGGTAGCACGCCATGAAGAATTTACAGCGGGAAGCTATCTCCTGCTGTTACACATCCCTAAGCGTTAGCGTAAAAACTAATTTAGATTTTTAATAGGTCAGAAGGATAAAAAAGAAAAATAAAATTCTCAGGCATCAGGGTTATACTCAGGCTCCTCTGCGACATATGGAGAAGGGATATGGGGACATGCCCGGCCGTCTCGCTGCCCAGGGGAGGCGGATTAAGGGGGCCAGAGGAAAGATAAAAGAGCACGATTAAACCTGACAGTGCCCAACAAGCCCTCTCACACACGCGGCTCCCGCGGCTCCACGTCGCGGTCCTTACCGCAGATATCGGCAGATATCGGCAGATACGGGCACCGGTCCTCCCCCGAGGCTCCGCCACCCGGCCCCGCTCCGTGCCGCCCCTCCCGCTCACCTTTCGGCGCCGAGCCCCGCACGGCTCCCGGGCAGCTCCGCAGCGCGGCCCCGGCGCCTCGCCCGGCAGCGGCAGC
>VXBR01011322.1:272994-390154 GCA_013400215.1 Cisticola juncidis
AGGAGCCCCGAGGGCCGCGGCCCCGGCCCTGCCGCCCGCACGGAGCCGCTGCGCTATGCAGGTGTCTGCCGGCGGAGACCAGGTGCAGTCGGCACCAGAGTCCCATTTTCTCTTGCGTTTCGAAGCTGAGACTCTCATCAGGATTCCCAGGACTGGACCCTCTCTTCAGTTTCTTAAAAAGCTCTCCACGTTATGTTATTTGTGCTCTGGGTCTGCTCTCGACACAGGCAGTGGTACCTAACCCAGCTCAGGTCCCACCGCAGACTGCAGTCTGATTTCTGTCAAGACAGCAGACGTGCCGTCCTGTCCCGGTCTTTCTGACCTGTTCCGGGTGCTGGGATATATCATATTGTCTTTGTAAGGAATACAAAGTTTTCCTTATAAATACATAGGAATACATAGTTTTCCTATGATGCTGCTGCCTCAAAACACTATTCAACTGCAGCTGTTCTCTTTTTCCCTCTCCACTGACTCGAGGGTCCTGTCAGACTGGTTCCCCTGCAGTGCCCAGTGAGTGGCTCCTGGCTTTGGGAGACACTCCTGAGCAGACTTGAAAAGTTACCACTGTCTCCTGTCTCAAATTAACCTGACAATTAATTGCTGCTGTCCTGGCAGTGTGGTCATTGCAGCTGTATGTTCTTCCAGCATCATGGTTGTGATGGCTAAGCGTGGCTGGGTGTCTTCTCCTGCACTTTGTCCCATTGCTTCTACTTTTTGACATCAGTTGTGCTAAAAACTCTTAGGTGTTGATGTAGCACTTAATAAACTCAAGTGCTTGCATGCAGTGCTGGACAACTGCAATCACTTGAAACCCTTGGCTCCGCTCATGTTGTGGGCTGACTTCAGAGCAGCCCTTCACCGGAGCCTGGTGTTCAAGCAGAGGTCACCTCTGATCTCCAGTGCTCTTCTGGGTGCTATGAAATAGCTGAGCAACGATCATGAAGTGTCACCAGGGTTTTAGAAGAGACAGCAACCACAACCCGTGGCCTTAGCATAACTGCAATTTGTCACTGTCCCCTGGTGTGAGTCCACTACAAGGTTGTATGTGGTTTTATTCCTGGCTAGCTGGAAGAAATTTCCATGTGATACAGCAGATCCATTAAAATCTGCCAGAAATAACTCCTCTCTGAGACATCAGGAATTAATATTCTCGCTGTTTCATGTTACTTTAAATACTATATAATTCAAGATGACACTAAAATTAGATGACTGATACAGCAATAGGAAATTATTTTCACTTTTAAAATCTCTGCTGTTCTGTTTCTCTGTGGAGTATTGTCTCTCCTTAAGGTGTCTGACTTCTATTCATACTGATGAGAGTTATGTGACCGTGGCAGCAGTATAATATCTGAGATCTTATGAGATCATTCTGACTCATGCTTTCTGAATACATGAAAATTTTAACCACTACTGGATTTTCTTAGCTTCTCCTCAGCTTTACTTGCCACATCAAATTCCAGTATGAGTGTACAGAGGTGTCTGAGTTTTAGTTTGTGGAGACATTTTGAAAACCAGTGGTGGGTAGGAAGTAGCATATTGTGTTTTTATGGGCCATGCTTGCCTCTGTGGCTAGAGCCAGCAGAAGACCTGTACAAAATCCAGTTCCCATGGAAATAATAGCCTGAGAAATCAGGTAGCACTTGGCTGTTGCAGACTTCATCTTCTGCCCTCACTGAACATTGCCAGAAGCAGATCAGGTAAAATGACCTCAATTCTGCTTTATGAAAGTTCAGCTTAGGGCAGCAATTCCCTAAGTTTGTAACTCAGTCTGCTTTCTTCCCACTGAGTTTCTTTACAGTTCTCCATGCCCCTTTGTAATTAAATCCATTAGTGAAAAAACAAATATAAAGGAGTTGCTGACCTCTTTTGCAAAATACTGCTGCTCTGTGGTTCATAGGCCAGGACACTTGCCATGGAGAATAGGGCTGCTCATCAATTAGCCTCAGTTTCTTGTAGAAGTTGAGGTGATGAAAAAACTGGGACACCCATTGTAAAAATCATCTGTTTCAGTCACTTGATTTCCCTACTTAACCTGAGTTCCCAGGGCTCCATTTATAATTAGTGTACAGGAATAACTATATCTGAAGGGCAATTTTTCTCACCTATCTCTGACATCTTATCCTAGGATGAGGTGAATCATCCTTTGGTGGTATTTCTTATTTTTCTCCTCTTGCTGTAAAATCAGACTGGTACAGCTGTAGACAATTTTTAAATGCCTGAATTACATGAGATGAATCATTGTCCCAGTGTGGAAAAGACCATGTCATAACGAAATCAGGTATCACACAGTTTACAGGATACATAGTTTGGTGCCTGACATGCATTTCTGAAGCCCAACTGATGGGACAAATATTCAAGGGGACTGATAAGTTATTGTGATGCTGCTACTGGCCATCAGGATTTGCTGAGATCCTGTGTTCTGCAACAGTAGAGTCCTGAGCAGAGGCAGGAAGGGAAGCCTTTGCTGTGCTCTGTCCCAGAAACCTCAGGTGGCCCCTGTCCAGTCACATGCAGCAGACTTCCTCCTGGACATGCAACCCATGCTCTGTGTCTGTCATGTACCAGCGGGGGTGCTAAGTAATAAAAAGGAAACAAAATTAGGAACAAAATAATATTATCAAGTGTTTCTCTGGTTAAAAAGAAAAAAAAAATCCAAATGAAGAAATAGTAGAGGGAAGTTTTTTTTCATCTCACACACCTTTCTGTTTAATCCACATCAGGCAAAGAAAAGTATTCCTCCTAGAAGTCATAATATTGTGATGTCTCCAGTGCAGAAATAGGCCATGGTGCTGAATGCCTTTCCCATGACAGGGTCACCAAACAGCATCCTGATCCAGAGCAATGTGCTCAGAGCTTGTCAGGGCCATGCTCTTACAGGACAAGGTAATACATTTATTTTCTTTCTCCCACTGGCTGCACCAGCAGCTGCATTGCTGCCATTCCTAGCTCAGAGGCTGTCTTGCAGGATTGGGCTATCGTGGTAGCTGGAGGAAATGCACAGTTCCTCAGCCAAAATTAGCCAGTAGGTCACATAAAAAATTAATCATCCTAGTCTTCATCTGGTTGATTCTTGGCAGAACTTCTCATTTAAGGAGGTCAGGAATAATTTAACCAAATAATTTTTTTTATCCAGATGAAATATTCACTCCACACCCTATGAATCAAGAAGCTTTAAGCCTTCCTAGATAACAGGTTGAGGGTGTAACTCAAAGCATATGCAAGCTGGCTTCTCTAAGTAAGCAAAGTAGAATCCTGCAGATAGTGCACCCATGGCAGCACAGAGCTGCATTTGGGTCCACACTCAATTATTTACCCATCTAATTAGGTGGGCTTTGCAGCCTTTGCTCACTGAGTCCATCACATTGTGGGTACATGTCCAGCACACCAGGCAGCACTGGTATGTCTGCACAGATTTGCCACCAGTGTTTTTGCACATGCAAAGCTCTTTATAGGCTATTTTTAGTTTTCTGGGTTGGTTGTTTTGTTGGGATTTTTTTTGTTGTGATTTAGATTGGAATAAGAATGCATTGAAAAAAAAATGTTGCAGCATCAAAATTCTGGAATACATAATAGTTGAAACTTGCTGGTATTCCTTCTGTGAATAGATACTGGAGTATCAGATACATAGTGGTAGTAGCTGATGTCTATGTTCCCTACAGTGCCCTGAGATCTGCTTCATGGCTAGAAGCCAACATATAAAACCAAAACAGAACTGAGAAAAGAAAACCTGACTTCTTTTGCTCATCCTGTGTTTAACAGCTGAACATTTCTGTGTGAAACACTTCTTGGTGTTGTAATACAACAGCCTCAAGGCTTGGTTTGATGCTGTTGCTGGAACAGACAAAATAGTTATTGTATTTCTGCTGAGAAAATATGCCTAAAATACATTTCTTATATTTGGAATACAAAATCTATATATGCTGTATATACCTCAGATGCAGGGCTAAGCTGATCTGCCTGTAATATTTTTCATACATCCCTGTAATGCACCCAGATAGTAGAATTGGAAGGAAAGTGCTGGTTGCACCAAGAGGGTTATCAGCTTGTAGCAGACAGAGCCTTATAATTGTAAGGAAAACAAATAATAAAGATTTCTTCAGTGTTGGTTTGCATACTTCTGTGCACCAGAGACAAATCAATATTGGTTTTAATTTAAGAAAAAGCAATCAGAATAGAAAAAGAAATAGCTTATTAACAGACTTCTGCCACCCAAAAGAGGTCTGAATAGGTGGAGAAGCTTTTATTCAGATTGAAAGTATCTGATAAGGTTAAAAGACAGGGAATACACAGCATTTACTTAGATGAACAATTGAGAAAATGTGCACATCATCCCCTAATTTGCTAAAAATAAAACCCAAAAGAATTCTGAAAAAAAAATGAAAGCCTACCCTTGCTCTTTACGTTGCTGAATTTATCCAGTCATTTCTTCCCAGCCATAATCAGCCACAGATTGTTCCCATCGCCTGTTTCAGCTAAATGTGTCTATGACTGTGGCCTGTGAGCAAAATACCTCATTATCTGTGCATTTCTCCCCAAATGCCATATGGAATGCTATCATGTCTCGGTGTAGGCTCTACCCAGCTTTGCTCCCCTGAAAGGCAAGGGAAGGACTGGCACAGGGATCCCACCTGAAGGGCCTCACGGTGTGTCTGGAACCTCTGAAGGGCTCTGGAGTTCAGCAGTGCAGATGAAGCTTAAGTTAACTGATGGTGTCAGTTGCTTGTGATCAGGATTAAAAGCATCACAGGCTGCTCTGAGCAACATTGCAGAAGAGTGGTTGTTCTTAGAAATCTTGGGGGTAATCCTCCTCATTAATACACACAGTCTGTGCTACCCCACTCTACAGAAGAAGAAATCTCCTTAGAAAGGGAGCACTAAAAAGCATTTAGTTAGTGCAGTCTGGCAGGCATGTTCTGCAACTTGAAATGCACACAGAGCAGACCAGAAAAGCCCACAGGAAACAATTTAAACAATCTGATTTGGAAGGCGTGAGGGAATGCAGTTTTTATACCCACATTAAAGGTGATCCTGATGCTCAAGCTGAAACCCACAGTTTCTCTCCAATGTGGAATAAGAGAAAGGAAAAATGAAACTTCTGTAACTCTGTAGCTAAGTTTTTTTAATTTTAAACCACACTCATTATCTGCATTTGGGCATTTAAAGTTTCAGTGGAAATCAGGTACTTCAGTGCTTTGAGAAAACTCTGCTGGAGGCTCAGCTGAACCTTTTGATGTCAAAATACTCCTGAAATTGTATTTCCAGTAAATTCTTACAATGATTTAATCTCCCCCAAGGGATGTCATTTTAATCCTAGGTGTTTTGGTTTATCTTGTAGGTTGGGACACACACTAATGATAACTGTGATTATCACTGGAGTACAATAATATCTACAACAGTAGAACTTGCAGTTCTGCTGTCAAGGCCTGTTTTGCTGGAGGAAAAAAATCCCTTTGAACACCTTTGAAGGTCACGCTGTGAAAGACTAACTGCTTTATAGTGTGGTTTATGGAGCTTGGCCAAAGCACTTGAAGGCTTTTGGTCATGTATCGGCATTGTTGCATTTCAGATGGAGTCACACAGTAAATCTTCATTTGCTAGGAAATTTTCAGGTCCTTTCATCTGAAACTCCTTCAGTGTTGCTTTGTTGACTCTTTGTTTAGGAGGAAAAAAATGTTTCTGGCCATTTGGTAGCTGGGCATGTATTTAAAGAAAATGCTATTAATCAAATAAACACAATTACAAGGTAGCAGGAACTAATTCTGAAAAATCTAGACCTAGATTTGTCAAATTGAATAGCAAATCGATCTGCCAGTGTGCATGCTGCATTTGTGAGGAAACAGGATATAGATTCTACATACAGTGATAAAGCCCCTAAATATTAAAAGGTAAGGAAGTAGACCAGAATTTAGAGCTGTGGCATGGTGCAAGCAGCTGATGAATCATTCCATCCCAGATTAACAGTGGCACTCTTCATATTAGCTTGGTACCTGTGTGGTACATGTCAAGTCTATGCTAGTAGGTATTTCTGTCTCCTGACAGGCCCCAAGTTTCAGACTGTTGGACAACCATCCCACAGAAAGGTTGTATGGATACATGAAAGGCTGCATCAGTATCAAGAAAGTAGAGGCAGAAAGCCTGTCCTGCAAATGGCACCACACAATTTACATCCACATAGTTAATCAGTCCCTGAATTACAGCAGGTAAGTGGCTTTGCCAATGCTGTCTGACGGGAGCAGCCCTGGCCAGGCTCAACCTCAGCAGCCACCACTGCCTGTGATCTCAGCTCAGTGCTCCAGCTGTCACCCTAGTCCTGGCCAGTTCACCCACACAGACATTTTCCACCACCACATGTACAGGACACCTGAAAGGAGGAGATTGTTTAAAGGACTAATCATGGGCTTAGAGAGCAGCAATGGCTTTAATCTATGTGCTTTTACAGACTCATCATATAGCTTCAAGTCAGGCAAAAGCTTTTCAACTTACTTTCTTCCTAGCTACAGATACTAATCTGCCTTCTTAACAGGACTATTATTATGTGAAGCATTATTACTATGAAGCTATGTAAAGCAGTCTAAAAATACTGTTATCAGCTCCATGGTATCACTCATTGCAATACAGGCTAACTCATGCAGAACCCTCCATTACAGCTGCACCTTCCAAATGATACTTCACACCTGCAAATGCATTTTACAAAAACCAATTTGTCTATATGCAGTTGGAAAATTAAATAGGAAGGAAAAGAGAAGAACAGTGAAGTTTAAGCACTGAACCACAGTTCAGGAAATCCTCCCCAATATACAGGCCTCTCTCAAAGAGGCAGTAAGCAATTTTAGCCCTCAGATTGTCACCATAAATAATGAACTGTAAATTGCCATTGGGACAGAATCTGTCTCCAAGTATGCACAGGTATCCTTCACTCATATAATTTGATGTTTTTCAGAACCATGTATTAAAGAGATGTGGTATACAGCCAGGAGCAAAAAGGCAGGCTTTCCTAGCTACCAAAGAATTCTCAGTAACTCCTCTTGTTTGTTTATTCTAGCACAGGTACACTCAAAAAGGCTATTTCTGAGTCTGATATATACAAGTCTCTGTATTTAAACACAATCATGGGATTATGTATGTATCCTTTAGGGCAGTTTAATTAGAACAAACTGCCTGTTAGCAACTGAAAATTAATTTCCTCTCTTAAAGTCTTTGCTCTGCAATACTCATTTTCAAAATTAATGCTTCTCATCTTTATGCAGCATGCATGCTGCCCAAGTGCTGATGCTTACTCCACATAGCATAGCAGAGATTCTACTGCTTAGACAGTATTTGGGTCCACTGATACAGTAATCAAACCTTATAATAAATGACTGCATAATTTTCAGAAACTACATTTGGTGGCATTTAAATTGTAGAAATATAAAACTAAAAAAAAATTCATCTTTGTCATCCTAACCACATATCCTATTTTCTCCTGCATGAGTCCATTAATACATATGTATTATTCATTAACGCATGACCCAAATTCTAGCCTTCTAGTTGAAATGACAACCCAAGATGTTCTTCTGAAGTTAATTTTTATCTTATTTTTTTATTCAACATATTTCTCAATTTATACTTTGAACATAAATACACAGGTTTTATGGCTCATGTTACAAAAGACACTACTATGTGTTAGAAAACATATATAGAATATATTGTAGTGGTTACATTTACTCCGCTTTTTTCCTATTATTTTCATAACTTCTATTAATCTAGACAAGCAGTATCAGAAAGCAAAATTCAATCTCTGAGCAGCACAGTCTTCATCAGGTACAAGGACTACTTGCCAGCTGTAAGAGAAACTTTGGTTCCTGCCTGTTTTCATAGTAAGGTAATACCAGTTGCATGTCAAAAAGAAACATTGCACCTTGTGCTCAGTTAGTTACTAAAATCTAGTTCATGACAATCTGTGTTTTTAAAGACATACAGCTTCTCTTTTGCTTTACAGCTTAGTAAGATAAATACACAGGTATTTTCAAAATAGGGGAATTGAATGAGGGACCCATTATTTTCTTATGGAAGTCACTGGCAAAACTCCAGTGTACTTTAAGAAGAGCAGATTTGTACTTTGTTTTGAATATTCTATTGATAGAACTGAAGACAATTACATTTCAGCTGACAGGATAAATGTCTCTTTACAAGTCTCAAGAATTACTGCTAGAGGATCTTGTAATAACACCATGCATGGATTTCCAGTTGAATGTGTGGTGAACTCTACTTACTGTTCCTAGTGATCAAGATCCATAAGGAAGTAGATGTGATTCTCCAGTCCTGAAGGCAGGGACATGGAATACCATGCCCAAGAAGCATGTGAAATAAAACCTGTGGTCTTTTTGCTGCAGTGTAGCCAAGGGATACTAGATTATATATGCTTTATACACAGAAGAATCTTTTAACTTGTTTTTCAGTATACATACATTAAACTGCACAATGTAGTACTTCCACACAGTGGGCAAAGAGCAGCTCCCAGGGCCATCGCTATGGAAGAGTAAAGAAAATGCAACTGGCCTTGATCTCTCAAGCCAGGGGAACCTAGGCAGCAGGTTAGGGAGAAGAAGAAAAGTTTGGGAAAATGTTGCCAGCTGCCTGGCTTAGAGGCACTCTGCTTTTTTCCTATTTTTTTTTCCCTAACAGGACTCAAGCCAACACTAAGCCTATGCCAACACCGACAATACTCAATGGAAGCTGCAAGACACACAGCAAAAACCATGGAATAAAAGCACAAAACAGTAATGAAGATCCTAATCCTACAATCCCACCTGTAACAAGTATCCTTTGTGATTCATTGAAATCCATGGCTCAATGGAGGAAGTGGGCAAAGCCTCTGAAATCAGGATGCATACCTGATTTTGAAATGCCTCTTTTGGTGCCACTTAGCAGCAAAGACTGCATTCCCTCACAGGCATTCCTTCACCAGCATTCCCTCTGTGCCACTCACTGGTGTCAGGCATCAGGGAAGACCTGATGTTAGTCCAGTGCTCAGTCAGCCTACATATTGATTTTGGGGTCACCTTGATAGAAGTTTGCTTTTTAAAGCAGACAAGACTGAAAATTTTAGATGTACACAAATCTGCTGCAAAATTAAGACAATAAATTTCAGCATCATTTTAAAAACCCCATCCCTACTGCTATATCCAACAAAATACCTCAATCTCTTGTACTGTTTGCCTTGAAAAGGCATGTGCTGGGAAACACTGCTATTATGGTTGATAGTGATTTAAACCAGGCAGTTGAAACAAAACAGGTAGTGGAATCAAGACTTTGAATTAGAAGTAGCAGAAACAATTCCAGAGCAAATCACCTTCTTACTGGGATAATAATGGTACCAAAGTAGACAGAAGTTTTACTTGATTCTAGTCAATGCATACATTTGACAAACGTCCTACTTCAGATATACTTAAATGGCATTTTACTCAACTGATGGACATTATTTGAGTTCTTAACAAAACAAGAAGTTAATCATTCTACTTTCTCTGTATTTCAGCCTCCTGACAAGCAAAAAGAATGTTCCCAGTGACTCAATTTAACAAGTTACCTGCATTAAACAGATTTTGACTGAAGGATGTATCTCATCACTATTTCTGGCAATGTCTCTATGAGCTGAAGCCTTTGTCTTGTATTTCACATGTGCAGCGATTAGTGCAACAATCTAAATTCAAGGTTTCCTTTGGAAATACATCAGTTAATGAATAAAACATTGATTAAGTCCCTACCTAGAATTCATCCTTTCAACAGTACCAAAGTGACAACTTGCCCATCTGAGGGAACGAAGCTGTGCACCCCACTTCCCCAGCAGCCATTTACAGGACTGTGCTTTGCTGAACCTGAGTGAAAAAAAGTGCTTGCCACTCAGGTATGACCATATCTCTGCTGTTGCTGTTGCACTGTGACATTATTTGATAGATGCTAGCCTGGGGACACAGCACAACTCAGCTAATGTTGGACTTACAGTGATTACCTGCACTTCCTAGAGATATTCCTATATTAGTATATATCTTTCCAATTAATGACTTAATTAGTAACTTCATTATGAATTTACTGGTTGTGCATGCCTCCTTAAAAATGTCGCAATCCACATTTAGCTTTGATATTGAGTTGCAGAGGATGTGTTAGCAGCACTACAATGCACAGCTGCCCTGTATTGGTATTTTCTATTTGCCCTAAGTCATTGCATCCTTACAACTTTCTGTATAACAAAAACAAGTTCCATACTCATTGCACCTACCAAGAACATTAATGTGATTTTTGTACTGCAATATTTCTAACAATAATAATATTAAAATAAAATTTAGTATTTTAAAAAATCTATGTTCTATGTTGACATAAACAAATAGTGATTAATTAGATTAGCCAGTTTTGTTCCAACCAAACTCTGGTTTGTGGAATGAAGTTTTAAACTATTATAATTCTTGCCAAATTAATATTAGCTCACATTAGACTACTTATTATTTAAAAATATTTTCTAATCTGTTAAAATCTACTGTTCCATGCAATATGTCACTTTGGAAACAACTGATTTATGTCAGCGGAAACCAGCATGAGACATGGCATGTCTTCCTTGCCTTCCCTAAGTGCTATAAGAACATAATTAGGACACTTATAAATGTGAGTATAAATAAGGTAAGAGATACTGAGACCATTTAAAAGTCCCTAACAGTTCCTTTTTTTCTAAGTATCAAAGACAGCACCAATAGCTAAACATTTTCCAATACTCTACCACTGCAGAATGTTCTAAGTATGTGAAGCCTGTCTCGCACCCTTATTCCTGTGATCCAAGCCTACTGAAATTGCTCCCAGGTGTATAAAGTCCATCTGCTTGGGTCCTAAGCTGGCATTAGCCACAAAAGGATATCACACTTTTTTTTAATAGCAAAAACAATCTTGGATTTAGTTCAGTTAGATATTTAATAGTGGGATTTGCCAGACCATCACTGAAGACACTAGTTCATCTTGTCGCTGCTGCTTGGTCTTCTTGTTCAGTCTTCTGTGTCCTTGGCCACCAGAAATTACTAATACTGAACTTGCTTTCATTTTCTTAGATTTCTGTCTTTTACTTTTAAATGAGATATTTTGATCCTTCAGAAGCTCATAAATGTTACTGTCCTCTGGTCTGTGTTCTAGGGAACTTGATCCATGAGACAAAGTAAGGGATCCAGAAGATGATGACAAGTCACTTCTTTGTGCAATGGACCCTGCTGAATCCCCCAGCCAAACTGCAGTGTCCTGGGTGTTACTAAGGGAAGAGCCTGGTCTTTCACTGTGCAAAATGTTCTTTTGGTCATCATCCTTAGGTTCTGAGCCAGGAGGGAGGCTGTGCCTCAATTTGTTTCTGTTCTTCTTGTTTATAGATGTAGCTGTTACAAGAAACTTGACTGGGCTATTGTGTGCGTGGTATGACACCATTCCTCTTCCTGGAGCCAAAAGAAAAGACACAATTAAAGAACATTATTTCCCAGACCACAGTGTTCTACCATAATTAGTTCATGAAATTTGCTCAGAATAGCATAACTCATGAAGCCCTATTATACACATCCAGTCTTTCGCCTTGTGTGGACACTATTTAAAGAAAAAAATAAGTACAAAAATAATGTTCTACCACAAGTGTTTTAGCAGCAATAAATCAGCTGAAAAATGGCATATGAACTTTAGAGGATGTACTTTTGTGCTCTGTTCTCACTACAGCATGAGCACAGAAATACTGCTGACTCTTTACCTGGCATCAACACAAACGTAACACTGAGTTTTCTCCAGTAATCCCCACTTATTTTGTGTACCCCAAATCAATCCTTTTCTACCTGTGTACCTTGTGTACCTCTTCAGAACAGCATAAGAACATCTGTTTCATTGCAACAGACCCAGACCCATCCACACTGTAGAACAGGAACTAAAACTCATCCTTCTGGTTGTCTAGTTACCATTACAGACTCATAAGGAATTGATTGAATAATCTTTTTTTTTTTTTTTTTTTTGAGTATTTAATTGGTGGGATTTGGTGGCACAAGGAAGATTTACAAAGTGCAAATCATTAGAATGTATGAAACACAAATTACACATGGCCAAACTGAGAAGCTGTAACAGCATCAGTAGATGTGCCTCTTGCAGCAAAAAAAGGAAAAAAAAAATTGAATTCTACCAAGTAAGCTGCAATATGAAAAAGAGCTAGGCTATTAAGGGGAAAAGCCCACAAACCTTTACAAATCACTATATCCATCCCTAACTCCCAAATGCATTTCACATTATAAGAAAACACAATTCTGCTTTTACAGAAATTACAATCATATAAAGATGAATTATCACTGTTGGAAACACAATGGGGAAAAGCCACAGTTTTTAAATTCAAAATACAGTTATCAACGGCTATAAAAACAGATCTCTAAATGTCATGTTGCTAGATCTGTGAAACCTGACAAATCTTGATCCCAGATAAATGCAAGAATATATTACATCCACCAAAATAATAAAAATAGAAAATGGAAGAATGAGATCTTTTGATTCTGCAACTATGCATATTCTTGTAATTGCATTTATTTTCACCTAAGATAGGTTCCAGATTTTTACAAAGCATTTATCCTGTGTCACACCAGATTATTGCTGCGTATTTTGCTGAACACAGAGGATTTCATTTTCATTTTGTGAAGTTACATAAGCTTTCTTTTCCCCCTGGAGGAAGCTGCAAACAGTTTGCCTCATAAAATCTGCCAGCTTCCCTCTGCAACACAGAAGCTTGAGCAGAACTCTGAATCCAACACATTGGGGAAAAGCCCCTATTAAACACACTTTTACAACCTTGTTTCTGCTAGTAGCTTAAACATTTGTATAGTGATACAGCAGCATTCGTATGTTTGTATTTCAAATGAGGTCATATGAAAGTAACTCATACATACAACTCTCCAGAATGCAAAAACCTTGATCACTGTTAAAAAAATGAAATATATACTCTCATATATTCCAAGTCTCCAATTTGGGGGAAAATGGAACACAACAAATTTATTCAATAACTAGTTAGACAACATGCTCATTTTTCAGTATCTGTGTCTCTGAACCTAATGCATCTACTTTCCCTAAATCTGGAAAAAAAGCCTGTCTGGATTGTCTTCTCATCCCCATATATTTGGCTGTACTCTGACAGGATTAATGCCTATCTCTTGAAGAAAAACAGTTGTCCCCTTTCAAACAACTGAGACAAAACTAGACAAGTATCTGGATAATACTGTAAAGCTTGGAAAGAACAACAAATATAATTTCATCACACAGCTCTTTTATCTAAAAAATACATATAATTTGGCAGGTTCACTGAAGTTACTGGCAGAAGAGAAGTGACATCTTCAGTACTCCATCTGTTTGAGAAGTTCCACTCACCAGTTACTTTGGGGATCCCTTGCAAGCGTGGCACTGGTAACGCTACTATGATACCCAGGTTTGTTCCAACCAGCAGTAGCCCGTGGCACACCAGGAGGCTGGTCACAGAGACACGCTGCTGCCCTGGGGAGTGGAGCAAGAGCTCTGTGACTGAACAGTGGTGACCTTTGCCTAGATCAAAGCAACTTCAGGCAGGCACAATCAGCTGTACATCACAATTCAGCAAAGCACTCATCGCAAAGGGAAATATTTTGTGGGATTATGGAATTACACTTTACATACATGACAATTTAAATATTATTGAACTTCTGAAACATTGTGCCCTAAATCTCTGAACCACAGCATCTAAAGGTAGACACAAACTATCTATACAAATAGACTATGTTATTCAACATAGCAACAATTAAACTGAAAGGCATTTCACTTCACTATACTCAACACGCTACACTCAAGACTCCAGCCTCACAATTACTTTTTTTCTCCTAGTTTTTAAACTGTGAAACTCTATCAGAAGTGCCGTGTCCACCTGTCTAATTTTGGGTCCCCGCATACAAGAATGGCATTGGCATATTGGAAGAAGTCCAGTGGAATGCAACCAGGATGATCAGGAGACTGGACATACTAAAGGAAGTGCTGTCTACACCTAACTAATGAAAGGATGCATGGAAGACAGTCAGACTCTATCCACAAGTACACTGTGATACAGTAAGACACAACAGTCTCAAATCAGAGCATGGGAAAATTGTATTCTACACAGTGAAAACGGGCATCACCATAAAGGTGGTCAAAAACTGCAATGGGTTGCTCGAGAGGTTGTGGGGTCTCCCGCCTATCCAAAAGTATTAAAAATTTGGCTGGGTAAGACCTTGAACAACCAAGTCTAAACAGGCCTTCTTCATGAAGGATGAACAAGACAGCTTCTGGAGTAAGTTCCAGTCAAAATTACTCTATGATTCTATGGTTTTCTACAACACTATTTACAGGATTTCTAGTTTTCCAATGAAAACAATGTAATTTTTGCTTGCAATGCTGACTAAAAATATGTTTGATTCAGTTTAGATGGATTTTCAAAATGGCCCTGACAAGTTTCAGAAATGGAAACGATGCCAAACTTTTGCCCAAGTTTATGGGGAGGAGCACTTAAACTCTGCTCAAACCTCGAAGAGTTTCAGGTTCAGAACATACGTTCTTGTACATATTATTATTATATTATTTATTATTAACTCTGTGTGTAAGAGAGCAGTCATTCCATCTTCATCAGAGCTTTCAAGCTGTGAATCATTCCATTAGTAGGTTGAGAATTTGAATTTCATGTTTGATTTGACTTGAGTGAACCCTCATGTTCAACACTTTGGAGAAGGATCTTAATTATGGTGTTTCACAAATGAATGCATTTTCTGTCTTGCCCCTTGAAGTTGAGCTAATTTACATCCAAGAATATATGAATTACAGACTCACTGGGAAAGCAGGGAAGGAGCAGCTTAACAGTCACCCAAAGCACTTTACTAGACAACAGGAGGCAGACCACAATCCAAATCTTTCCTCACAGAACTTTACAAAACCAAAATATAAACACACCAGCGATGGTGTGTTTTAAGAAGCTTACATAGAGTCAGATCTTGAATCCAAAGTCTGTCTACCTAAAAGCACATCCTAGAACACCCTAAAGGCCCAATGATTAGGTCATCTTGGTCAGGTGTAACAAGGACAAGTAAGTTTAGAAGGCTGCATCTACTTGTACAGACCTTCAGAGACTCCTATGTTGAGTTCCATGAACTCTAAGTGTTGGTAGGATGGTAGGATGCATCATCCCTCCTCAGCTAAATAAGCAAGGATGGTCTATGTTGTACACAAATTACAAATCTTGTGAAGTCTGCCTTTTCAATGGTCTTGGGTTTGGTGTTACAGTTTGTTTTGGTTTGTTTTCGCTTTTTTGAGATTCTAAGGGGATTAATTTAGTGTCCAAAGCCAAGCACACAAAGGCACTCCTTCAGCACAAAGAAGTCCCAACAGTAATGCCCTAACACCTCTGTATTCTGGAGCATTCAAAAATCAATATTTGAACTCTGTGATTTAGAGCTCAGGCTTGCTTATTTACGGCATGTGAGTCCTCTCCTACCACTTGGGCCACAGCAAGTGCAAGCTAAGGTTAGCTTAACTTTGGGCTTGTTTTACCAACTACAGAACTATTTGAGAACAATTTTTTAATTTTTAATATTATCAAAAGCTCCAAGTGCACTGTTGCCTCTCAATCCCCTGAAGAAGCAAGATGCTCCTATTTTTAAACAATAGAATATTAAAGCTTCTTAAGCATTTAAAAGACAACATTATATTATTATCAGCCAGCATCTTAGAATCCTAAACACTGGGCACAACCTACAGCATAAAACAGCTACAGTGAGGTCCAAACAAAAACTGCTTGCTCCGAAATCTTGGAAAAGCAGGAAACATCTGCATCTGAGAAGATACTTAGAAATAACATAAAGCAACTAAAATACATATAGAGAGATTAAAAAAATAGTAACTTAAAATATTAATTTATCTGCTAGCCAAGGTTTGAAACCATACTTATCTTTGTTATTTTCTGACTTTCTGTTTTGATATATTTCAAATTCAGACAGAAATAGTCAGTCCAATTTGCCAGAATGCATTATGCAATAAGCCAGCAAATTAACAAGTCAGTAAGTGAAAATGATAAACATAAATTCCAAAACCAATAAAGTACTCATCTTTAAATAGCAACTTCTAGCTCACACTCTTCCAATGAGGAAAAACTGTTAAAACCTGTAAAACAATCTGACCAAGATCTTGACTTCACAAGAACAGAAGGCAACAATTAAGCGTACGGTCTGCTCTTTGTTCGCCGTTCTCAGGTCTCCATTGCAACAGCCACCATGGCTGGATAACTCCACACAGATCTGAATTCAGCCCCACTTGGGTGAAAGGACATTGCTACATATCCTCTTACATGCTGCTCTTACAATGTAAAAAAAAAAACAACATTGTACAGATCTGCTGGGCCGACCTAAAGTTTTCTCCTCTTTTTATCATTTCCCAGCAGTGATCATAAAGCACTGCCTTTCATGGGCTGGCACCTGGAGGGGTGGGAATAAAGCAAGCTGGAAAGCCTCATGGTGGAGTTGGTTTTCCGTAGAGAGGAAATGATACTGTTTTTCTTTGCTTTTGCCATCTGTTTCCAGGAAACACACATGCCATTAGATGATATATGGATATAAACAGAACACAGCAAGTTAAGCAGAAATCATCTCTGTTAAACAGGTAACCTGTCATCATCCATATGAGAATTGAAGTATCAAGGTCACAGTAATTACAGTAGTCTCTTTAAAAGGGCAAATTCTTTTAGAGCTGAGAGCAAAAGCATGCTTAAGGATGTTCTTTAACAAAATACTGACTGCGACTATGAAAAAACAAGTGGTCTGTTCATGTCCAGTATGATTTTTTTGGTGTGAGCTGTGACAAAGGCTGGTGAAAAACTGCCTTTGTTTATCCTTCAGCCACAGATCACAAACGTTTAAGCATAAACTTGCTCTACAAATGACATATGTTGCACTACTGAAGTCTGTGTATTTGTCTTCAATTTTCAATAGATTTCTCTATTCTGTGTTCTTAGATTTCTCCTAAGAACAAAATTGGGGAATTTTAATGCCACGAGAACTCATTATTAAGGTTATGAGACTCTCTGCTTAGTTACTGTAATTATCCTTTAAGTACAGTACTGTAACTCACAGTAAGCATTTCTAACAGTGAAAACAAGTTTTTCTTTTACTTGTACTGTATAACAACAAAAAATCATTAACTTAATGAAGCAACATTCCTCTTTACATTACTCTAAGTGAAGACAGAGGTGACATCTCTAAGCCCAAGAGGCTTATTGTGCCAGTATTACATATTGTTACTACTAAAATCCTGGGGAAACAAGTCCAGTTTCTTCAAAATTATACAGAGATCTTGTCTTTTTTAATCTCTCTTCTTAAGACTTTTAGCAATTTTTACACCACCTTCTTCTCTCATTTCAACACCACTTGAATTTTTACTTATCTATTATTTCTGCATATTAAGGAACTTCTGTTGAATTTCAGAAAGCTAACAGAGCTGTTTCCTTTAAAACTGAATGTTGTAAAAATCTCCCATGAAGGCAAATACATATTTTGTAAATACACAGCTACTTCACCATGTTGCAATTCAGTTTCACTTTGTTGGTTTTTTTATCTTTTTTATCTCAGTATATACTATACAGAACTTGATTTATTCTTTAGCTCCTTTTAGTTCTGAAACTGCTGCCTTAGTCCTTACTGCTGCTTTATTATGTAAACCTCCTACTACTCTCTCTTTTAGCTTTGTTGTTGCAGCATTTTTGAGTTCATATAAACAAGGCCTGAGAGCTACTGCTAAATAATTGAAATTCAGTTCATTTTTAGAAAGGAGTCTCCTTTTGAACATTTGCTGTAATGATGTCCTACTCCTGGAATAAACTTCCATTTCCCTTCACTGGTGAGCTTTCTGTGAAGACACTGAGGGGGCAAAAAAAAGGAGGAACTAAAATGGGTAAGGATGACACCAAGCAGCTATAATTAGCTAAAACATTTTTACAAAAATAATGGTATATCAGCAGTTTTATTGCCATGGCAATGAACACAAAGCTAAATTTTTGAATATTTTTAAATGCAGAAAATACATATAAGAGAGGTCTTATTTCCCTTTTCACCCCCACTATGAACAGCAGAATATACCAGAAGTTAAACTTTTTACAACTGATCTTGATTTCCTTTTACAATTCTGATGAATTCAATCAAATGATCCTATTTTAAAGGCAGGTGATTTGTTGCTGTTCAGTGCTGGAGCTACAGTCAAACACTACATGTAAAAAGAACCCTGTCTGGAACATGACAAACAGCCACAATTTATAATGGAGATTATTGCAAAGCTAAAGTCATCTGAAAGAAAACATCATTAAGAAGACAGAGACTGAAAAAGTGAAACATTTTTGATGTAAGATTTATACTTAACTCCTGTGAGAATATAAATATAATCTCTATGTGGGAAGAACTGGCTTCAGCTAGAAAAACTAAGCAATATAGCTGGCACACACATTGGCCATAAAAACTGCAGAAGCTTGGTGTATTCCAGTCTACAAACAGGGAGAGACAGAAAGAATGGTTGTCCACTCACAGATACCTCATGCTCAGCCACACCAATACCACTTTTCTGTCTCTACTCCCAGCACTGCCCCACCTCTCACCTGATGTGCTTGCTGATGCTGAGGTCCTTGTGACTCGCTTGCTAAAGTGATACAAGCCATTTCAAGCTGCCTATTGAACAGCTTCTGTCTTAAAACACATAAAGAGCTTTAATTTTTACAATTTTATCCTAGCCTAGGTTTAAGACTAACCATTTAATTCAACAAATTAGAGCTCTGGTCAGTAAAACACAGAACACACTTCGAAATGGCAGCATGTGAGTGGTTCAGCTGAGTTCCCTGGATCTATTGATGTAAGTAAAATTAATCAAGAAGTTTCTCGGTCTAGATCCTAGGCAAAATGATTCCATCATGTACTTGATTCTAAGGTTCCAAAAGCAAATGCAAATCTCTGAAAAGTAAACACATTTTCATAACAGATTACATTGTCCAATTGTTTCAGTCACACAATATGACCAAACAGAAGAATCCACCTGCTTATCCATCTAATTCCATTGAGATCTCTAAGGTGAAGAGCTGTTACTCAATCAGCTCACTGCACACATTGTTCACCAGCACAAGAGATGGACTATGACTTACTAAAGCAAATAGGGAGGAGACACTTATCAGACTAAAAGTCTGAGATGAACCTTCTGATTCTGGCCTAACCTACAGCACTGGAGAGCTACAGTGATAAAACTAAAATGTTACCATACAATGCATCTCAGCTACCTGGCAACATATTGTGAACAGGGGTGGCAATGTTGACATCCTGGAGGTGTTTCAGTGTCTCCGTGTGGAACAGTCGAAGAGTAGATCCAGATGTGAAGGCAATCCAGACCCCCACTCCAGCCACAGCCATGTGGGAGATCACCATCCCTTCCTCCTGATGGGCTTCAAAATGGTTCTGCAAGAAAAACAAGGGCTCTGTAGGGAGAAGCAAGTCAAGGATATCACTCAACCTTTCCTACCAGCTTTTCAGTGTAGGCACTGTATCTTCATCCTCTTTGACAAGGATAAAGCATCCTCTGCCTTGCTCAGGATATGTTCTGATAGCCACATAGGATGTATTAATTTTCCTGTGACTTTTTTTGGAGATATATCATCATGGATGGTATGGAAGGATTCTCAGTTCTTGAGCCAAAGTTCCACCTAATGACAGAATAACTCAGATTTTCTGTTTTTTTAAAAATACTGCATGATAGGGACTAGCAAGCTCAAAACAGTTCAGACTTAAAAGGATTTTGTATTTCTTTATTTATACTCCTTTGGGAAAACTACCACAGCTGTACTTTTATCTACAGCAAAACTTCTATTTCAACAATAAAAAATTCTTTTGTTCTGCCAGAGAGGTCTTTTCAGGGCAAGAATAATAGAATGTAATAAAAAGTCATATTTAGAAAGAAGAGTGTTTAAGAATATAAACACACAATTATTTGCTCAATTACACACATAACAATGTGAGCCTTAATGTTGCGGTTTGGTTTTTGATGCTTCTGAATTTCACAAGTATTAGCTATTTTGTTTTCCTGTCCTTCACATAATTGCTGCTTCTCATTACAAAAGCCAAAATCCTCTTTTCTAAATGCAAGTAACACAACACTTTGAAGATAGACCTTTTTCCTTGATCTAATGCCAGCTACAACCCGGCTCCAGGAAGGCAGAAACCCCTCTCTGTATAGACATACAGAGATGTGAAATAAGATGTGAAATAAAGCTGTAGCAGAGTTTCTTAATCATTTTTCTTAATCATTTACAAGAAGGAGGGATTTTTTTCCCCTCCAGTTTTGTCTTGTAAGAAGACTGTCTCTGAAGTTGAACACAGCCTTTTATTGTTGTGCCAGCTCTTATCAGAACTTACTTAGCTAAATAAATGACAAACTGTTCCTTGGATAAAAATCTCTCACTGAGGGGTATGGAAGTAATAAGTGCTCTAATATTCACTTAACATATTATATACTCTTTTTCTACATTTGCAGATAAAAGGCAGAAGTACCTCCTCCTTCACTGTGAAATACACTTAAATTTTCCAGGCATTGCAATTAAGATTTACATTTTGGTATTTTTTTCATTGAAATCTAAATATAATAGGGTTCTAGATATATTGTCCAAATTTTCCATCAAAATTCAACTAACAGGCTAAGATCAGAGACAAAGAATAAAATTTTAGGATTTCCACAAGGCATAACTTTTGGTATTATGTTCAGTAAGCACTTAATTTTCTTTTCATACTTTATTACTGCTATAAATTATTATTTTCACTGAGAAATTTGCTGTTTAAAAAGAATGGGAATTATCTTTTCTGTTTTTCATTTGTTAACATTATTCTTCAAATGTTCAGTTTTTAGTAAATGAACAGGATTTTCTCTTCAGCTGTCAGGCAGTGGTTCAGCTTTTGAGTGTTACTGTATTACCTTTCGATTCTTTGAATAATAACACTGCAGAATGTAAAGTAAGAACCCTGGCAGGCTCATTTATATTCACTTTTTTCCTCAGGTAACCACTATTCATTCATTACCAAATGATACAGAGAATTTGAAAATCATGAAATTTATTCAACAGAATAATTTATCCATAAAAAACATCTTCCAAAGTCAGAAATGTTCCTTGTGACTATATTTGCTGAAATTCTTATTGTGCATGTTCAATTGCAAAAAAGATTCTTAAATATTTACTTTGTTTATAGACTCATACATCTCTACACTGGTGATTAATTGGCTTTTGAGAATTCTAGGGGATAGACTCACGGCTGCTGAAGCAAACCTGACCAGCAGCTTGAACTCTTTTAAATTAGAAGAAAAATGAAGAAGATTGTAACAAAAGAATTTTCTCTGGAGTGACCTGACCACAGCTGACAACTATGTTGGTGCCACTGAAAACAACTTGCACATGCATTTTTGTCACATTCCATTTTTGCCAGCCAACTCATTATACTCCCACTTAAGTCTGTCCTGCCATTCGTACAGCTGTCTGCTGGAACACACAGACCCAGTGAAGCAAAATTGAATACTGCAAACATGACAAGACTTGTAGAAAGAACTATTCTTCTCATTGAAAGGCTCTTCTAACATGAAACAAGAACATACCCCAAAACTGCACCTTCTTATGTGTAAATTTTGCATAAAGGATAGCTTTGACATCTGTTTCAATTACATGTCTATCTGAAAACCAGTGAGCTGGCCTTTTATTTCTATTTTCCTTTTCTTTTTATAACAAGTAATACAGATACAAATGAACAAAGATGTCTTACTCCTTTTGTTATCAAAAGAATTGAAGTTCATTTTCTTTTTCCCTTTCAGTTTCCATACCTCCATTCCTCTGTGTCCAAAGCCTGGTTTTTGCCCCTCAGGCTCTCCCATTCTAACTACAGCAGCACAGGAGCTGCAGAAGGTGTGGTGGAAGCCACAGGCCAGTGCAGCTCAAGCCATGTTCCAGCACTGTGGGACACAGCAGAACCCCTCTTTTGAGGGACTGCTCACTTAAACCAAACAGCTCCACCAAGAGATGAACCACAACTTCTCCAGCTTCCAGTGAAGAGGATAAGGGATATCATTATTCTCAGCCTCAAACAAAGGTCTTTCACTGCTTTAAAGAAGTTACAATACTTGGGAAGCACACATTCATGTATAGGGATTTCCATTGTTTTGTTTTTTCAGCTAAACATTTCAGTGTAACTCCTGAACAGTTAGCAAAGTTTTAAAAACAAGACAGAACAGACTAGGATAGAATGCCTTTATTCTATAAACTATTCTGGCACTTTTTGAAGTTTTGAAACAAGTACAAACTGCCTTTGCAGAGTACAAGGAGCTCCAAGCACAGAGATGATTATCGGCTGTAGGTCTGTACCCAACAGCACTACAACTGTCAGATCTAGGGTCAAAACTAAGTGACAAATTTCTTCTTCACAGAAAGAGGATCAGAGAATGTAATTAATATATAACAGCACTTGATGCATTTCTCATGTGTGCCCTGCCAAGGATCTTGAGGCATTGTGCCAGTTTGGGGCATTGTGCCAATAAAACACATTACCTACAACATTCTATTACAGTAATATATCATTAGAACAAGTGAATTGAGAATCTTACCCATATCAGAGGGGGGAAGAGCAGACGTGAGTAATATCCAAATCCAATACAAACAATACCAAATCTGCCCATTTACTAAAAAATTATTGAAGAAAATATCTTAAATAAATATCCTGGCAAAGCAAGGAGGCATGGAATGAGATTGTCTTCAAGGATAACATACTTTGCACTCAGCAAATACACAGACAGTTGAATATGAGGTACCTGTGAAGCAAAGAATGCCTCACAAGGACAAGTTTACAAAACAGTCTTGAATATATGTGAGCTTGCACAAATATGGCCTTAAAATCGTCAGATGCCTTTGCAGATAATGTACACGATGCAGAGCACACAGTATGTGTGCATGACAGTACCAATGAACTAGCAGGCAGCTGCATAGTAGTATAAATAGAGTATCTCCACATGAAGTATATGGAGATATGAAGGTGTTCAGTAAAAAGGGAAGAGTAACAGGTGAGCCCTGTGCAACACTTAGATACCTCCTGACAGAGAGAAGATTATGTTTATACAAAAGATCTTGACTCAAGTCCTTACTACTAATTCTCAACAAGAGAGAGCAGAGGGAGGACCAACATTTCTTGCTGCTGCTTCCCCTCATACAACAAAGCTTCTGCTCTTCACAATAAGGAAGAGGCAGCTGAGATGTTAAAATGTTTAATATAGACAGAGTTTAAATTGCCTCATGCATCATACAATATTGAAACAATACTGCCAGTGAATATGGTAAGGACAACATAGCAGATCACTTTTGGAAACATAAACCTAGAAGTTATCAAAGCAAGCCAGGTCACTAAGTAGGCAGCAAGACTGAAAATATTAGTGATCTGTTTAGTCTGGTGAGATGAAGAGGAAAAGCTCAGTATGTCTTAATACCCATAAAAAAGCAACAGAAAATCATTGCTCATTCCATTCTAGGAGGAAGATGACATGCTATGCCATGGGTATTTGTGTGAAATAAAAAAGATGACCCTCAGCCAGACATACATCTTGTTCATACAAATCATCTTGTTCATGAACAAAATTATTTATATTGAAAAAACATTACTCAACCCATACACACCATTTCTTATGTTGCTTCCTGCAGCACTTATTGTGTGTACAATGGAGCTTTAATAACCTGAGGTCTGAATACAACAGATGGCTTAGTTGAGACATGACAAGAAACCTCCTGTGATGCTTTCGTAGGAAAATCTGTAGTAACAGCTGAAAAATGAAACTGCCATGCCTGAGAGATATTGGTAGAGTACGTCTCATTTTATGTCTGCAAACTTCTGGTTTCAACACTGCAGTCCATGACATTTTACTGTATTATGACAGTGTAAGCTTAACATTCTCCAGTCCTCAAAGTTTGTTTAACTCTGGGTTTCCTCTCCTCTGCCAAAAGAGCTCAGCATAGTCCAAACTATGGACTATAACTGTAACACCTGATTTAGGGAGAGCTTTGTTACAGAATTAGGCCAGAATTGACAAACTTATTTACCGAGATCTGGCTGTACATATTCACCCTCACACAGGAACAACCTGGCTGGGATTTCTTACTGTTTTCATAGTGAGCATCTGAGAGATTTTACCAAAGGCTGTAGAACAGCAACCATGTGTCCCAGAGGCTGTGAAACTAACAAAAGTCCATTTCAAGCACTTATCCAAATCACTCATCCAAAATCTTTCCCTAACTGTACCATTCAAACTACCAACAAAACAAGCCTTAAAGAAAAGCAAAGTAGGAGAACATACGATCCAAGCATCTTATTAGATGAAATAAATCTCTCAGAAAACACAGAAAAAGACAGAGGAAATTAGGATGTTAGCTATTTCCCTGCAAACCCATGACAGTGACTCACAGAATCAATTGTACCAAACAGACAATTGTTGGGAGAAAACACGATCATCAAAGGAAAAAAAAAAAAAAACCAGCAACAAAGCACACAAAGAATTCTGGAGGCTGTGAGCTCATCATGACTCCTGTTTGAAAAAACTTCATGGCTGTAAACATCATGCAATTCAGTGACACTCTGTGTAGGTTGAAGGAGAAGTTGAACTCCTAATGTTCATCAACTCTTAACTTTGGACTAAAAAATTTTCTTTTGGTGAAAGCTCTAATTTTGACAGAAATAAGGGTTTAACATTTTCTGGAAAATGTAGTCACAAATGTGAGTTTGAACCCTTAACACTCTTCTCTCATTCTAGAAAAGCTGGCTTTTGTGTGACTATTCATGAGAAACTGCTTTTATGCAAATAAAGCTTTTGTAGGCCACAGAGAAGCAAAACCCTGAAAAATATATTATGAAATTATCACAAGGTACAAGTAACATCTAACTAAATAGAGACAATCTCTTAAATTTTCTGCTGTAACTAATGTAAAATTCCCTACGCACCCACTTCTCTGCTGCCTTACCTCAGATTTCATTTTTAAGAAAATCTCTTGCCTTGGAATCTGTCACTTCCAAGCACCTTATGGAAACCAGTGGGTAAAAGGGAGCAAGGTCTCATGAGACATCGGCAGAATTACGAACTAAGGGAGTGAGATTTAAAAGAACTGAGAGCACATTCAATAAAAAGCTTCCTGAATCATGATGCTTCTTAAACAGATTTTCATCTTTAAAATTTCATCATTTGTACCCTGAAGCATAATAGGTAAGCTTTTAAAAGCGTTTACCTCTATGGAATGTGTCACAGTGCTGATTATAAAAATTTGTCCACCACATGCAGCCCAAATGGTTTCCTCCATCACAAGCAGACTTCTAACAGGCAGAACCCCCAATTTAACTATCTTCTGAGGTTCCGTGTTCCATGTCCCATCTGCAATAAAAAAAGAAGAGAGGTTATACACAACCAAATGGTGATCTTTGCTTTAAAACAGTTCTGAAAAGTCTAGGGTTTGAATTTCTGCAAGTTGCCACTTCAAGTTACACTGTGACTTGTGTACGGTTACTTTCAGCTTTCAAGGTAAATTTGTAAGGATAAAACATAAGGGGAAAATCCAAACCCGAGTACTCATGTATCTGTCAACAGAGCAAATTTTATCTAGATTAAATGATAACTCAGGAATACCACATTGCTGTTCTGATACAACCTCTTTCCTTTCCAGAGGAAATACAGTCAGAAACCCATGGCTGACACAATTGTCTTCAACTCAGAAGGAGCTCACCACCAACTTATTTCAAGATTAATCAATTTCTAACTAGGACAGAATCATCTTTCATGTACAAAGTAGTCAGGAATATTTTTACTGTAGGTTCTAATGAGTGCAGATCACTGTCTAAGAGCATTTGGAATGGCTATTAGATGCTTCATTTAAGATAGAAACTAAAACAAAAAAAAAGAGAAGAAATTAAAACTTGGTCTTGTGCCACATCTTCACAATTTTTTCCCCACTAATTATAAAACCAGTTTTCTTTGGACTGCATCTAGCAGATCTAAATTAAACAACCAGTTAGTCAGAGAGATTCTGGCAAGAACTGCATGCTTCCACCTACTGCTATGGTCACTCTCAATTGCCATCTCTTTGAAACAAGGACTAGCAGATTATTTATCCCCAAATTTAAGAAACAGCAACATGAACTTCTTGAAACAGTTGTATCTTTTATGCATACAAATTGACATACTAAGTATGTCAATAATAATTTTAATGTTTTCGTATTAGTTTGTATGTTGTAAGTGCTCACTGAATATGATCTCGAAGATGACATTTCTACACATTATGATTTATTAATAATACAAAAATTGTTAAAAGTAACTGGGTTTTAAACTGAGATAAAGTATTTTAAAAAAGTTCCATTTCTCATTGAAAAGCCTTCTCCCTGCACAAGCTGCAGAAAAGTTATCTACTTTTCTAACACTGGTTTCAACTCAGTAACCACTTAAATTGTGATTGATGAGACCAAAGTAAACACATCTTTAGACAAGCACCTAAGTATAGAGTTGTTCTTTTTTCCTTTTCCCTCCTGAAAACAAGTGCATCTTCTATTATTTGCTTAGGGAACGGGGGTACAAAATTTCCTGCTTCTCCAATAACAGTAGCAACAACAATAATAAGAAGCCTCAGTTCTGGAGCACTTCTCAAAATTTCTGTCATCTGTGTGATACAACCTTCGCTGAGTCATTCTCAGAATGCAGCTCTCTTCTGAAAGCATCTCTGTAAAAGTGACATTTAGTTTCAGGCTGTCAAAATAATTTTCATTATTTTAGTTTGCACTGAGAAGAGTGCTTCCAGTTATTAGTCTGCAAACTCTCCCAGCAATGTCAGCGTCACCCTGTGTTCTCTATGACTCATATGTACTATTAGTAATAAACAAACTTCTGGAAAAGTTTCAATTCTTTAGGAACCACATTGCCCACAAATTAAACTCTAAACTGGAGGCTGCCCATACCCTGTGATTGCTGTAGCCACTGTAGGCAGAGCAAAGCCTTCAGAGTGAAGCTGCAGACGTGTGTGTCACAACTTTCATTGTGCAAGGGATGCTGACTGCAGAAGTTTAACAATCTGTACGCAGCACCATTCTTAGGGATAAACCCAGCATAATTCTGGTACATTCTTCCTGTCTTTTCTGAAGGATAAGGACTGTGAGCTTGGGCAAGGAGCAGATATGCTGAGCAAAAAGCTGTCTTTTCTAGTAATATTTTCACACTGAAAAAAACATTATTATAAAACCAAACTTCATGGAACTTGACAACTGTTTCTCTCAAATAAATTCAAGCTATATATTAATTTATAGATAAAGCCTAGCTGATACTGAAACAACAGAAAAATAAGGATTTACAGGATCTCAACTGTGGATTCATTTACATTTTGCTTAAATTAAATTTCAAACATCTATTGTGTTTCTTTTTTTTTATAAATCTGGACCCTTATGCCCTGAAGATCCAAATAGCTCCTCAGATGACTAAGCATTAAGCCTTATTAATAATTTTCATCAATGTTATAAATACCACTTGAGTCAAGAATATCTAAAAAACCTCAGTTCTCACAAAACCATATTCTATTGGTGTGTGTGTCAACACAGTACTTGACAATCCAGTTTAAGAGTTCCATAGGATTGGACATACAAAGAAGGTGAGATAGAGGCCTCATGTCTTACATATCACAATTTCATGAAAAAAACTCTTGAAATCCCACTGGATGTATCAGCCCAGGAAAAATCCAAAGCTATTACTCTGCACTATGACCCTAGTCATGTGATAAGGCTATTCTCTGGTGGTTTTTACTTCTTCCTGCAAACACTGTTGTCTTCCAGATCAGACAGCATCTGAAACAGATGAGAGGAAAAAAGGGTTGGGGGACACTCTGGTCTAGTAATTGGAGCAGTATTCAAAGGATGTGTCAGCTGTGTTCTGGACCCTGCCTCAGTGAAGGATTAATTAATTATACAAGGTGGAATGGAACCAGGAGGACAAATTAAGCCCTGTGCATCTCTCCCCTCTCATTTTGTGGCAGCCAGGGAAATCTCTAGAGAGTGGAAAGCATGGGTAAAAATCCACTCAAGCAAGGCAAGGGATTAAGGCTGATAATCCAACATATTTCTGTAAATCCTTTAACCACAGGATGCTGGCTAAAACTATGATCGCCACTTAATTTTGCTGACCAAGAATTTTATCACCCATCTCCAAAATTACTTAGCAAGTCTGAGTCTAGCTCACAAGTGGTTTAAGACTATCAAAACCACACTCTGAAGAAAACATAATACTCTCCTGGTCTCTCTCTCCAGATCTCAGCAGACCCTGTTGAATACCTGCCTGCACAGAGCTCATGTTTGACACTGTCTGTTTCATGTAATCTGTCTGATCCAATGTCCATTGATTCTAAAATCTAAGGGAAAAAAACATTATCTGATTTGTGTAAACACCTGCAGATTCAAGACCTGCTTATGTAAGTACAACTTAAGTTCAACAACTGGCACTATCTAGGTACTTAAAATTAGTCACAGCACTTCCAAAAAAGATAAGGAACAGCTTTGTTTGATGCTATAATATCCTTTGCTAGTTACTGACTAAAATAAGCTTATTTTTTCCTGGCAAAAGAGAAAAGAAGCAAGAAATAGAAGCCAAGATAAATTTTTTTGCCAACAGAATCTCAAAGCGTATTACATGAATTGCAGGTACAGCTGTTTGCAGGAAAGAGATGTGTCTACAAAATCTGAGAACAGGGTCAAAGACAGAAATTAACCCAGGGGCTTCTGGAAATTAGATGTTATAAATTTATGTTGCATATAAGATGTCTGATATTTGCATATTATGTGAGTATTTAAAAAAAATGAAGACAGATTTTATACTAATAGCTCTGTGTCATGTCACTGTGTTATGCTACTATTTTTAATACTCTTTTTAAGTTTTAATTCTCCAGAAGGTACATGCCATAGTTTATACAGCAGTGTTGAACAGTACCTTGTAATGCATATATCAGGCTGTTTAGCTGCATCAAATTAAGGTCTCTTATGCTCATAAAATACTTCTAAGACTTTAATGTAAAAGGACATTATTTCCATTAGTGCATTTTTTTATTAGCCCTGTCATTTTTGACTTTGAAAAATTAGTTATCCTTCTATTCACTCAAATTTAATCAGATAGGAAAAGTTTTAAAACAATGTCCATTTTATAGGAAAACTTTTAAACCAATATTAATTTTATCTTTCTGTGATTTGTTTCCACAAAATCCAATGAAGGAAATCAATATTATTTTACAATAATTTACAAGAATAGGCTTCCTATTATTAATTTATAAATATTTAGCACCTTTAATAATTGTAATTAGTTGTTGGACAAAGATCTTCATATGAGATAACCTATTAACATACAGTTTATTTCCTCAGAAAGTCTTTTCAAAGTTTGGAGTAGTCTTCCCTTCCTTTATGCTTTCAGTCAAGCTGAACGGAGCTGGGGTTTTTGTTGACAGCTTCCTCTCTTGCTTAGCAGCACTATTGATGGTTTCAGCAGAGCTGCCAGCACAGCCCTGGGAACAGCAGCTCTTGGTTAATTAGTGCAGTGGAGCACGAACATTTTTTTCCCTCACATGGTACAGAAACCAGCACTGTGGAGGAGTAAAATGGCACCTACAGAAGTCAAAGTTTAGCACACTCCTTATCACTTAAAAATAGGATGAGACACTCAGGTCTGCTCTTCTAAACAATGTGGAACCAGGAATGTCCTGTTCTTGCATGCATACTCATTTTTTCTCCCATATGCATCAAATTCTTCAAGCTAAACTGCTGACAGACCCCTTCCTAAAGTTATGGGGGTGGTGCTGGAGGTCCCAGCATGAAATACATAAGACTGAAAGCAATCTCAACATATTTCTGGTAATGAGTATTATGTGACACTGCAAAGACAACAGTATTTTATCTCTGTTTCAGTATCACTGCTGTAGTCCTCTCCTTAATACCTATCCTCTCAGCTTAATGCCACTGTTTATTTTTCACAGCAATAGCTTTCACAATGTCTACCTCAAGTGGCAATCACATGCCAGAAATCCACCCTTCAGACAAGCTAGAGCAATACATGGATCCACTCAAGCTATAACTTCAACACCAGCATCTTACATTCCACATATTCTTTCTTTCCTCAACTTGCCAGAGGACAAGAGTGTCTTACCAAATCCATCAAGTCACCTTGCCAGTGAACTGACTCCTTCACTGTTGTAACTGCCTCCCCTTACCCTTGTGCTTCCTTTCAGGTTTCATCATTTTCCTTGGTAGTAATCCTCTGAAAATGCTCACCTGAGTACTGCCACAGGCCTCTTTAGACAGGAAGGTCATCAAGACCTCTGACCAAATTTCAGAGCTCCCTGAGTTCTTACCAGTGAAGTGTCTTCTGTTCTGTTCATGGCCAAAATTGCCTCTCTTACTGTTTCACCTGACCAAACTCCTACTGAACTACTAAAATATTAATTCTTCTACTTTCTGCCACAATATTTTTGAGTTTTTATTTTCTTTTTCCTGTTTCTCTCCCATACTCTTTACAGGACTTTATGAAAAGGAAATTTATATCAATGTCTAGAAAAAGGAAGTAGCTGGAACTGACTACAGTACATCAGGAACAATATACCTATATTATATAAAGATTGTGATTTCCCTTTCCTCAGATACTTTTGTGAATGGAAGTCAAACACGCGCTGACCTTTTCTGCCATTACATCACTCAGAGAACACATCTGCTGGGCTGTCTGCAATCATCACAAAGGGGCTTTGTTATGTTTTTTAAACAAAGACAATACAACACACTTTTTCCTTAACCTCTTCTAAGAACATTTTGCATGGAAATATTAACTCAGCCCGAGGCAAACACTAAATGCAGAATTTTTCAGACTGGTAAGTGTGCAAAAGTTCATAGACCTGTAAAGTCACTTGTCAACAAACAAGGTGTCAGAAATTTTGCAATCTGCATCACCCCCATTCCTATACAGAACAGCATTTAATTCACTAGCTGTTTCACAGTTCCCAAAACAAGTCTTCTCATACATGCAAAATTAAGGATTAGTGAGGATAATTATCAGGGGTACTATTTTTACAATTAGCATATTAGCTGACCTGCACCCTAGTGTTGTGATATTTTCACAAATCACCGTGTTAGCTCACAGCTAAGAGTGTGATTTTACAGTATCAGCACCTCAAGACTTCACTTTTAATTTATGTTCAAATACGTTAAAGTATGTATTTTTAAGTACTTAAAAACACATAAAATAGTAGAAAGCATTGAAGTACTTTTTACCTCATATGTGAAAATACATGGATACAGAGGTGTCTCACTAAAACATGACTACTCTCCAGAAAGGAAGTTGTGCACCTCCTACTCTTCCACTAACAGGTCACTTGCTCCATGGTGTACTGTACAGTTTCCACTTTTTAGTACTTCAAGACAAGACTTTCTGCAGCCAGAGAGCACTCTGGATACTACTGGTCTCACAAAGTTCTCTAGTGAAGAAAGTCAGAAATCACTTGCTGTTTGTAAACAAACGTCATGTATATTTATATGCACTGACCCCTTTGAGACCTGGAGAAAACTGAGCTATTGGGTCCTGCAACCCAAATGACACAAGTCAGGGGTCTCTGACTACATAGAGTAAGGCACTGAGCTTCAGTGACTGAACCGATCCACACTGCTTCTGCCCAGGGACGAAGACAAAAGGACCCCAACTCTACCACAGACTGTGAGATAGATTTTCATCCTAGAAGAAAGATTATCCTTTCTCATTCATGGAATCCTCTAACAGGCTGCACAACCATTTTCCTGAGCATCTCAGAGCATTTGTCCTTCTCAGGCTTCAAATCAAGACGTAATGCAGTGATCTGTTCACTTCTAAATCTTTACCTAATTTCCTTTATGATGACAGACCAAAACCCCAGCTCAAGTGCATGGCTGAAAAGTAACCCCTTCTGCAGAACAGAAGGCAACCCTGATGAATTGCACAAAGCTCCTCAGAGGTTGCATTCCCCCTCCCTCCCATTTCACTGCTTGGATTCCTTTGTTTGGTAAATAGGTCAGTGCTCATAAAAACACCCCTCCAGGGCAGACTGCCTCACACAACCACGGCAGCCAACTATAAGGAAGATGGACACTAACACGGCAGCAGCTGAATCACACAACTTCTCTGGGGCATGGAGAACTGAAATAAGCCTCAGTGACCAAGCAGTAAGGAGAGGTACTACAAGATTAACTGACAAGAATCGGAAAAATAATATTATTTCCCATCTCAAAGTTCCTGTGATCGTGACTCAGACTTTGACAGGCTCTATGAACACCTCACTGCCCAAAACCAGTGTCTTCAGAAGGTCAGCAGGGGATCCTGATCAATGCAACAACCTCCATCTCATAACCAGACTGTAATGCAGTCTGTTAATAGCTCTGCCCCATCTTTAACGTTCTCTGTAGATATGCAATCCATGGATCCTTTCTTAGCTATTTTGTCAAGGATGTCAGTTGTGTTTTTGAAGTGTTTTTTTTTCTGGAAGAAGTCGAGTGATAGTAACTGCACTCTTAAAACAGCTTAAATACACCAACACTATTCAGAGAGGATGACAAATTCATTTTAATACCCCTCCCAGGTACTTAGAGAAACTGAAATACCAAAAATATTATGAATCTAGCGTCAAGACCTCACTCCCATGCCTCAAAACTAAAGAAAAAAAAAGTGCTATTCAGCAGTAAAAAAAAATGTTTTAAAGGGAACTGAAATCTAATGTCTGGCTTCAGATCAGAGACAACGGCTCCACAGGAAACCTACTGGGTTGAAGACAACAACTGGACAAAGGAAGTCTCTTTCCAACACTTTTCCCCTGATCCTTGGTTGCTTGGAAAAAAACCAAAAAAGCACCCTGTACCTTTCCCAAACATAGTCCTTATCTAACAGTGGACATATGTTCCAGGATTACAGATACTGAGTCTGGTTCCTCAGTTATAGACTGGTAGGATTTAGTAGCCAGGGTACAGCGCCACACAAATGCAGCTGAGCTGGTCACAGGGCCAACCTCACTAGAAAAGCATGACAACCATCATTACTGCAGCTCACATAAATAAGACAGACCTCTGCTGGCTCTGCACTTTGCAAGGTTAGGGGTCTCTGTGCTAATATTTCACTTAAAACATTAAGGTTTCAAACCTTGAGCAAAGCCTCACTGGTTTCAAACTGAATTACTAGATATATATGCAATACTGCAGGGAAGTCAGTGAGATGTACTGGAAGCACCTGTACTAGCTCTGGAAAATACAGTTGTGGTTCAGAAGAATTGCCTGGGATTCTCCTTTATTCAGATTATTTTAGCCAAATATTTAGCTAGATACAAAACAACCAATTGTGATGCTAACAGAAAAAGGAAGCCTACCAGGAAATAGATGAACTGCACACATAGGAAAGACTTATCCCATCTGTACAATAAAAATGGGTAGTCATTTTAAATGAGATATATAGAAATGTCTACTAATAGGGGATTTCTGTGTTTCACAAACACCAATACTGGGTAGTTGAGAGAAATAAGCACTGTGCTGTGTAAAATACTGTGTACTGCTGTTAGCACATAAATTTCTGGAGTCTTGCAACACTGAAGACTTCAGGGCTTAAGCTAAGCGGGAGAATAAATTGTCATATGCAGGTATGGTGAAAGTGGGAACAGTATCACAGTTCCTACTACCCTTCCAAAAGAGACAACAAGTCTCTTCACACGTACCGGAAAGAGTAGTAATCCCAGTTCAGCAGTTTTACAAAGAATTTTCAGAAAATATATTAGTGGAAAATTACTTCTGCCAAAATATACTGACATGTGAGTTCCTCAGGATGCCATCAAATCATATCACTATGCTGCATTACCTTCTGCTTTTGTGTAGATTGAGATATTTCCATTTACCAAGCCAGCAAACAAGTATTGAGACCTATATGTTAAGCTCATAACAGTTGATTTTTCAGGAGTGAAGAAGTGTTGAAGTCGAATTTTCTTTGAGCCTTGGCAACTTTTGTAAACAGAAATGCTATAGAAAGAAGCAAGAAAAAACAGACCTGTGAAATTATGCTTTACATAGTTCTTGTTAGAACATGTAAAAGAGAAGTTTAGAATAAAATATTGGGGGAAAGAGGATTTTCTCCTTCAATTCTTGACACCCCAGAATGTCTGTGTAGACAACTTGCAATTACTTAACATTGACATATGACAACACATTCATATTATCTTGTCTGCAGAAACAGTTATTCAAAAAAGAGACATAACAAAAATTCTGCTCAAAGTCCTTAATTTAAGTCTATCTAAAACTTTTATTAGTTAAAAAATAAATTATATTACGTGGAGAACTAGGGAGAAGAAAATAAAAGCTCACTACCAGATGTTACTTACACTTAAAATTTCCACAATTCCTATTGATTGTTACAATAGGTATGCTAAGAATATTGTTAAGGCTGTAATTAAATCACCTATTCCTAGAAATGCCATTTTCCTTGTAGAATTTTGTTCTCCTTCATTTATACTGGTTACAAAGACCTTCAAAAATCACATGTAGCTACACACTTATGCCCTCACTAACTACAAAAAGATCTGTTTGTTAACTGGCCTCTAAGTTTAGAACATGTAGCCTTGTTCTTCAACACAAATCAAGTGATGGCTCAGTAGGCCATCAGTTCAAAGAGAGCAAGGTAATTCATGTCAATAGTAAACAGCAATATTATTTTTTCATATGACAAATTCTGCAGAATATGACAGGGCAGAAGATTAATGGATTCCTCTTTGCCATTCTGCAAGTTTTCCAATACCTGAAGATTACATTGTAATGTTACCAAAGTAGTATTTATATTTTTCAGATATGATGAACTAATCCTCTTTCATCAAGTTCAAATACCACAAGGTGTAATATTAAATAATGTAGAGTGCAATTTATCCTTGATTTGAGTAGAAAGGATACCTTGAGGTCACTGGGACAACACTTGGATACTTTCTTAAAAAGTAAACATTTTCTTAGAAGTATCTCACACAATTTTGCTATAGAACAGTAACCTTAATCAATAAATCATACACATTACACTAGAACCAAGTCACCTTCCTTCTTCCATGCCAAGGCAAATAGTAGGCATATTAGAAGTTTTTGCAAGAACATTTTGGGAGTCTGAAGCTTTGTTTTGCTCCTTCAGCTTCTCCTCCTCTGGTATGTAGACCATGCAGAGAATCCGTGACTCCACATTGAAGCACTCAATAACCTTGGGGCTGGAGCTTTGAAAGGAGACTATTGCAATCTGGCCCATCTGATTAGTACAACTGCCGATCTGAAATGAAAAAAGGAAAATAAAAAACCAAAACCAACAGACCACGGATGAAACCTGTCTCCAGGAAGATCAGCATGTACAAGAAGGAATGACTGGAATGTTAACTGAAGAGTGCATCTCAAGTTATATGTACGAATAGGAATTTTCATGCATTAAGATGTAAGAGAATAATTCAGCACAAATACAAGATATGTCAAAAAATTATATATACAAACTTGCCTTCTACACTCACAAAAAATATGGTTTTAAAGTAGGAATAATATTACAGCCTATTCTGATATTTGACTCAAATGTATATAAATTATATAATCCAATTACTGTAAGTATCTGTGCAACATGCATTTTTAATAACTGGTGTCCTAAATTGTCTCAGGTTCTTTTGAAACAGGTAATACAGCTGAGGCCTCTCCTTTGCACAGTAATAGGTCTACGAAGAAATGCTCTGTCCCAAACGAAACAGTCTTGTAAACTTGCTGATACAGAAACCTAAATTTCTCCCTGATCCAGAAATATCATCAACATGTCTATAAACTTGTACATTTTAGGGATCAGGGAGAAGTAAAAATTCTACCGAAGCACAGTACATGTTTTTGTATAGTAACTTTTTCTGTTTATATGAAATAAAAGAGAAAGAACTATTTTGTAGCAGTAAAAATAATTAATTTACATGTTTTTGCAACAACTGTTTACAAATGGCAAAGACAAAAGGAAATTATATGGGTTGCCTTGAAAAGGACCACTAAGAAAAGCTATTTCTAACTTTTAATTCACAAGGGCTCCCTCAAAATTTCAGTATTGTAGTAACTAGAAAAGATCCTGAGATCATTCATTTGGCTTTTTAAGAACAGCTTCTTTCCACACCTTTTTTTGTCTGCTGGAATATCTGCATAGGTGGGGTCACAGCAATATGCAGAGTAAGTTTTTTTCTGATTAACAGATTATTTTTGCCTAAAGCATTCTTAAAATATGAAAACAGACAGTAGGACAGTGTAAGGTCATATGGGTTTTAGCAGCAATTGTTACAAATTAGCACTTAACTCCCTTCTGAATGTGCTCAGCACTTTGGAATTTGTTCTGTGCTGCACAAATCACACACAACTGACACCCTACAGAGTCCAGCCAGATCACAGAGACAAATTAGCTAACACTTTACCTTTAAACTAATAAAGAGAAAAAAAAACCCCAACATTTCTTTCAGATCTACACATTGCTGAGAGTCACAAAAAGCAATGGAAAGAAACAGGAGACAAACACTTTCAAATATTACAGATTACACTTACCCAAAGAAAGCCATGTTCCACAGCACAGGAATCTGAATCTGTTTCTCCAGCAAGGTATGGCTCAGGATTATAAGCAGCACATTCAATCTTCAAAGAGAAGAAAAGGGAGCTGTTATAGCACTTTAAAAAGTATGCCTGTTTCTGTCCATTTTATTTTTTAATTAACTAAAATATTTAAGGGTATGAAAGAATCTCATAAGGCAAGGAGTCAGTTTAGTTCACCCAGCCTCCCATGGGCAGGGTCAGCTGTTGTTCCTGACAAATTCCTTATCTACCCTTACAGACCTTCAAGGTCAAAGACAACTTATCTTTTGCTAATCTGCTCAAATGCTTTGTAACTGTTATGAAGTTTTTCATGTCCCCAGCTTGACACTATCCCTGATGTAATCATTAGCTTGTTACCTCTCATCTCAGACACCAGGTACTTCTCTTTCTCTTCAGTGTCCTTTTACATGTAAGGCTGATAAATGTCATGACCCTGCCTGAGACACTTCTTCATTAGGTTAAATTAACACTATCACATAATTACATCTATTGTTTTAAACAACTGCTTTTTCAAATTTTTGTTTTTAAACTTATTACTGTCACTTTTTGAACTGACATTTCTCTAACAGATGTATAGGCCTCAAGCGTATGTTTAAGAGTCCAGACTTTTCTCACGTGAACACACTGCTCTATCAGAGCTGGTAGCAGCACTACACCATGGTTCCCTCTTCAGAAGCCTGTTTCTACACATCTAATTCAGGACTGCTCTTTGGAACAATGTTATATTCCTAACCAATCCTTACTTGGCTGGCCTATTAAAAATTACTTTAACAGACCAACTAAACCACCTCATCAATCTGGATTTATGGAACTCCTTATTTCTCCCTGAGCATACCACGTGTCTGTACTGCTGACTGTTATCCTTTTTCATTTTCTTCACCCCCTTCAAATTATTTCTCCAGGTGCCTTAGTCATTCTGAATGCTAATACTATCATTCTTCAGACTCCCTTCCAATTTCATGTCATCATGTTACTGTCAGTAAATTAATAACAATACTCATAATTTTATCATGCATGCCATTTAAAATAAAAATGAAAGCAACACCAGACTCAAGGTCTGTATTTAAGTCCATCCCAACTCTGAAGATCATTCAAGCATCAAGGATCTGAAAAAAACCCATTTTATCACCAGTCATGGATTTCTAATTTCCCTAATATCCACAGCAGATTCCTAAAGCTTATGTAAACACTTCAAAATATATAAAAGCAAGTCATAACTGTGTAGAGAATAAAAAGGTTTCTAATGAGGAGTGAGACTACATTTTTACACAAGAGTCTCAATAATTCAAACTAACATTCTCATCTTAGACATCAGTGTCCTTGTGATTATATTGTAACTCTAGAGACAACTCAGTTAGTATTAACTTAGGCTACTAATTTAGTATTAACTTCCCATAGCCTGGCAGCATCCCAACACTGAACAATTAAAAAACAAAACAAAACAAAACAAAATAAAACATATTATTTATTCAGCAAAGCAATTCACTGTACACAGACAAAAAAATTGAAATCAATAGATGAGAAAAAGAGAAAAAAAAAGAGCTATCCATGTCTTAGCATGTCTCATTTAACACATGCTGACGCTATCTACTTGTAATTTACAGTACCTATGACAATAAAATATATCACTAGTGAAAAATAAGACAGCCTGCATGTTGGGTATTTCCCAGGCTCCTCGTTACACCTCTGTGTCACCTTGCATCTTAGTCAGAAGTGCTGGTTTTTTCCATAGTTAAACCCTGGTAGTTTAGCTCTCGGTTTTGACAGAAGCCCAGGATGTTACCTTGCCCTGATGGCTCCCTGCAGCACTGGGCAGCCTGAGCAGCACACAGAGGACCAACAAACAGCATCAGCCAAGCAACTCCCCACCCTGAGCTGGGGCCTGAGAGCCAAACTGCAGCTGAGGCTGCAGTAATACTTAAGTCGTATTTTCTAGTAATATCAAGGACTTGGGAG
Organism: Cisticola juncidis; assembly: GCA_013400215.1. Classification (NCBI taxonomy): domain Eukaryota; kingdom Metazoa; phylum Chordata; class Aves; order Passeriformes; family Cisticolidae; genus Cisticola; species Cisticola juncidis. Next base: position 311,676 of record VXBR01011322.1, read on the forward strand.
AACCAGGAATGACACCTGGGCTCACACTCACATTAGGAGCTGCCAAACTGGCAAAGTTAGCCCAGGGTTGAGGCAAATATTGTCACACACTGTTCTCCTGAGGTGACAAAGGCAAAGATCACCAGCCAGCTGTAGAAATGACAAACTTCCCTTTCCTTTCAAAATAAGAAGACTCTGTTCTAACTTTATTACAAGAGTTGAGCCTGGGCTTTCACAGATCCTGGTATGCATTTTTAGGACTTACAAATACCTAGGCCCTAGGGAAATCAATACATATTTAAGTTTCTAAAAAAAACTGAAAAAAGTTGGTTATCTCACCAGTGGTAACTTTAGAAAGTAGTCAGTACCGAAAAATCTGTTTAATAAGACAAGCATGAGTGGTTGTATGGGAAATCAGAGATTTTCAGTGAACTTTCGCTGCTCTGAGCACCAGTGTCACGGGAAAAGATTGTCTTACCACAATTACACATTTCTAGTGCCTTCTGAACCACCATCATCCATCACCATTATTTTCCCCCAACATCCAGGCTCATATACTGACGTTTGAAGTGAAGCTGTCAGCTGAGCTTCCCTCCTGTGTAGGCTGTTCCAGCAGTGAGGGCCTGCAGACTCAACTCTTTAAGCAGCACCCATACAGTGACATTAACTTGACTTTGGGATTCTATCCATACATACACAATTTTATTTCCATTACTCTTTTTGCATAAGACTTACTGATTGATGGTCGGTAAGAAATCCTGTGGATACACAGGAAAAATAACATCCAGCACTCTTCCCTTCCATCTATTGGTTTGGTATTGTACTTATTTTCATCATAAAGTCAGCAATCAATAAGGCTTCAAACTTATACATTGCTTTAGGAAATGAACCATTAAGATAATTTCTATATCATTGTTCAGAATATGACATTTTACATAACACTCCGTGAAACTTAATTAAAAAAATTAAAATATTGTTCTCTGTGTGCTAATAAAAATCAGAAGTTTGAGCAAGATTTAGTATAGTTACACCAGGAAAGGACAGACTTCATGGAGATCAGATTCCTGCTCTTTCAAAGCTTTAGGTTACTTCTGAGCCCAAACACACACTTGGAAATCTCAAGATGAATTAAAAATTCCCATCAGTTCTGTTTACACTGAGTGATTCACTTACATATGAAAGTGAGTATCATGCTATGTAAAAATAAACATTATGCTCCTTAGTGTCTCAAAGGTTGCAGCATTTTGCTTTGACTCTTTGGACCTATAATTGCTAATAGTCTTAAACCAATGTAGTTGCTTAAGAAAACTAACAGATGTGAACTAACAGATGTATTTACAATATGATATTCTTTAGAAATTGTATCACACAAAAAACAATTATTGTAATCTCATATCAAAAATTCTGTTCACCTTAAACTCTTGTTGCTTGGCCATCATCACTGGCATGTGTCTAACAAGGAGAGGATGTTTTTCCTTTTTGATTTGATTCCCATCATCTTCTATGCAGAACCAACCTAACAGGTTATCCTCCGCTGTAACGGAAAGAACAAACAATAAACTTTCCACAATCCTTTCACTGAATGATCACTTCCACCTTTCCAAAGGAACAGAAAAGAATTCTGTCAGGACTAGTCAATACAGATCAGGTTGTTCTTATGCCATAGATGCATAAATGACAACATAAAACTTTGAGCAAAAATTCAGCTGAATAGATTACATACATAGTGATCATGCAAAAAAAGAACACCTTATATTAGCAAAATGTTAAGGGTAGTCTCTTAAAGATCTTGTACATTGAATATTGAAAGAGGAAAAAACACATCAAACCTGTCCTCAGACTCCAGGAAATCTGTTTGTTGAACAGCATTTCTCTGCCCTTTTAAGTAACAACACTACCAACTCCCAGTTACCATAAGGATCTGCCTCCTGCAATGATGGAAACATCCATTCTCTTTTCTTTTTTGTTACTATGCTTGTCTTCTGTGAGACGTCACAAAGCACTCTAGTTTGACCATGTGCTGGTGAAACTTGCTTTCAACCAAGTTAAGGTTTCTCAACTAGGCATTGAAAAGTCCTAATATCTTTGGAAATCTATTCCCCTGTGCAAACACAGGAGACTAATAACATCACAGGACAGCAAATTTTTATTGCTCTAACTTAGAGATTATTTGTGTTGATTTAGATGCAACAATTAGTAATAAATACTAGACTTCCTTAAAACACGGTTGAAAATACATTCTTTTATAATGAGTGCCCTGTTTTATTTATAATGTTATTACTTTGTAGTAATAACATTATCACTATGATTTACTGTATTGCAATTTTAAACACCTACAGACAAATTTTCACCAAAAAAAGAAAATCATTCTCCAAAAAATAATAATAAATAAATTACACTGTACATTGAGAGCTATTTTAACTTTTAGCATTTGAGTAACAAGGAATTACCAAGGGCCAGTTTAGCCATTTGTAAATTGTTGATCCAAGACTGTTTGATGGCAGGGGTAAATGTATTGAACACAGCTGTAAAGAAAGTTGGCCGTCCAGACCTGCAATACAGAAAAAGAGCCACTATAAATGTGTTGGGTATGAATACAGCCATGGCTAAGAATGTTGAGCAAGATGAAATTTCATTATTTTCTAATACTTGGACAAAGACTCAGCTCTGATTGAAGTAGGTAAGCTATGTATGTCACATGTCCATCTTCCTATCTTTACATGAAACGTTACGAGAGGAGCTGATGAAGGAACTGAACCGTGACTGTTCCCTATTAGCTGTCACTGCCAGCCAATCTTGCAGTGCCAGTTCCCTATTAGCTGTCCCTGCCAGTCCCTCTCTTGCTTCTTGCATCCAGGATGCTGGGCTGAGGAACAGGAGAAAAGCTACAGTGCTGCTCTGGAACATTAGAGCTCCCAGCATTACGGTGTAAGGGCAAGTCAGGCTTACCACAGAGACAGGAAGGGAGGGAAGAGCTACAGATCCCCAAACCTTCACTCATACATCTATACCTAATACATAAACCAGTTTACAAAGTTTTTTAATCAAGATTTCTACTGACTTGTCCTGTTTTCCTGGGAGTTGCAGCTGAATTCTGCAGCGATCTGCCGCTCTGATTTCATCTTCTTTTTTCAAAATCAGTTTTTGCAAACCTGAGGTCCAGTCATGGGCTACAGATTGGTTTAAGTTCTGAAAAATTAAAAAAACCTAAGATTCAACACCAGCCTACCAGCCTGTTGAAAACAGGATAATAAGGTGCTTCCTGCATATAAAAAACAATGACACATGGGCTTCAATTAGACCACTTTTCCATCATGGATAATTCAGCTGTATTTGCAAACACAGTTCAGAAATATCTGTACAATATTTTGTAATGTATTTTGTCTGAACATTTAATCTCACATTGCTCAGTTTGATGATGCATAAATGAGATTCCCAAGTGTTTGTCAAATTAAAAAATGTAAATTTATATCAGGTGTATGCACAAGCCATTTACTTTATTCCAGCATCAAGAATTCTGTTACTAAATAAAATCTTGTGAAAACATCTACAAATCATACTGAAAATATGCTTTTGTTAAAATCTTTGAGTCAAAATCTTTGAGTTTACAGAGTCATCACAAAAGATGTGTGGTCTAAGTCTGTTTAAGATGCTGAAACAATAACACACTGTAAGGTGAGTGTTCTGTTGCAGAGAGTAAAAGCTTACCTGAATGCTACAAACCATCAAGATTAACAAGTACACAGAAGTGCACATACTGTCCACCATCAGAATTCTACGACAACTTAGGTGTTTTTCAAATATAAAGAAGCTGACCTCATTCCTCAGTTAAATTCTTGTAATGATCTTGCATACATTTACCTGGAAACAATGACTGAATTTTAAGTTTTCAAAGTATAGTTGGTTCTGACTTTCAGTGCAGGCAGAAAGGTTTTTTATATGGTGATGGGTAAATGTCTTACAGTATATCTGTGCTATGCATATTCCCAATTATGCAGATGAAATTAACCTTCTAATACTTGTGAAGTTTAATCCAAAAGCACTGTTTCCATAAACTTCATTCACAGTACACATTTTCACAAAATGCTATGTTTCATTTAACGTCTTGACTCTGATGCCAAGATATGTCAAGAAAAACTCAGCTTTCATATATTTGTACATATACATATATTTGCAACCTGTGGTGACAGGTAGGAGTTAAAAATTACATGTAACCACATATAAAACATATTAAAAAACAAGCAAAGAAGTAATTGCTTCAAGTCTCCAGACTTCATTTGGTGATAAGTACTATATTTGTTTGCCAGAATATAATCTAAATCAAAGAGATGTGAACAAAGCTAAAGCAAAATACTTGCAAAATTCTTCTGAAAATTCATCTAGATTTTTGTGATTTATACTTGGTTTTAACTACAGTTTCCCCCCAAAATCCAGGATTATGATCTTGGATGAGGATCAAGCACTTCCTTCAAACAACCATCCTCCTACTACCATGTCTAACTGCAAGAATCCAATTTCCTAACATCAAAGTGTAATTCTATTTCCATGTAAGCTTATCAGCTACTGAACAAATGCAGGCACTTGTAGCATCCACCCACACTTGAAAACATAAAGAAAAACAAGATTAGAAAGACAGCTGTAACCTATAACACTTAACAGTTAACAATAAATGCATTGCTAGAGGTAAAATTTATTCCACTTTTTGCAGAGAGAGCTAAACAATGTCTTGCACAGACCGTAGGGAGAACCAACTATATTACTTTACAAGAACAGACTTGAAAAATAAGTCCAGCTTTGTTTATTACCTGATAGTTTCCTTTAAGGCTGCTTATTAATTGACTAATTTGACCAAGTACATTCAAGTCATGTAAAAGGTTCTGCAGATCATGGTACAGTTGCCCTGGTCCCATATAGAGCTTGTCTGAAATTAATAAAACCATAAGATTATACATAATAAAAAGAAGCAATTCTCAGCTGAACGAGGAAAGTATTGCAAAGACAATATAAACATATATTACATCTTAAAGTCAGAGTGGTTTATTTCTACATATATCCTCAGAATTTCACTTTGTTGCTCCAGCTACTTCTAATGTCCCTGCAGACAGATAACTGTGAAATGCACCCCAGGAAACAATGGGCAGTAGCATATATCACATACAACCTTTGCATGTACAGGCATTACCACTGTCATTTTCTTTTAGATCATCCTCTTGCTTTTTAGCTACAAACAAGATTCAAGTTGTTCACCTAGTATGACGGACAGCACTAGCTGCAGTTTTAATATCCCACACTAGAATTGTAACAAATATCAAAGTTTCACTGGCCGCAAAACCTCCTGCTGCCATGGAAGTTTTGCTTAGCACCAAACAACAGACTTGCTGAACACATTAATGCAAACATCTTTCCTGGAGGATGTTTTTAGTTACACGACCAGCAAAAAAAATTATCTGTAGATTTTGGTATGATGGTTTAAAATTCAATATTTGCTTTACTGATCATGAGACAATTCTGGGTCATATATCCATATCCTAACTCTAACACAAGCCCATTGAACTACTTGAAATTTTACTGCAATCGTGCTCAAATAAAAAAAGGATCTGTTCTAAAATGAGGAGCAGATCTGAACAGCAGCAGAAATATTTTATGCTAATAATCATTAAGTACAAAGGCTTATAAGGGAACAGTAACTCAGAAAAACCCATTGATTACTAGGATAAGGTGTCCATTTAAATGCACAAAGCTCGCAAATCCCTGCTAATATACTGTGACTACCATGATGCCAGGAGTGGAATGGCTATGTAATTTCTTTGGAAACAACACTCACTCTCCCATAAAAAACCCCACCCTGACTCATACAGAGTCAGCATGTTTCCATTTGGCTGAATGACAGGAACAGGACTGGATTATCTTGCCAGGAAACTCCTGCAGACTCTTTAGCTCATGCAGTGTAGTATCCGAACTGTGTATCCTTCATGCCTAGCACAGCTTTGGAAGCCAGTCTGTGGGCAGCAAACGCCCCTGGATCAGAAGGATTTCAGGATCTAAATACAGCACTGGCTGGAGGCTCTGCAGAAGCAGAGGAGCAGGGGCACGAGCTGTGCCTCCTGCTCTGGCTGCAGGGCACAGGGTGCTGGGCACACTGCACACCACTGGCACCTCTGTTCCCCCAGCCTGCAGCAGGGCCAGGGTACAAAACACAACCCATCCAACCACACACAAAGCTGCCCAAATAGCCCACGTCAGAATAAACATCAAAAATAAACATGTATGGAAATATGCCACTTAAATCACTAGTATATTTTCAGTTAGGTAGCAAAATTACTATTTTCTAAAGACATTTTCCTGTTTGGATGCATCATACAGATAAAGGCCATCATAATGTTTTTCTTTAATGCAATTCATTATGATAAGCTGGAAGTCGGCTTTAAGCCCTGAAAAGCATAAATTTTCAAGGCTCAAAGAAAATATTAATGGTTACTTTATTTCTGAGTTTTTCACTGCAGGAAAATGCAACATAAATCTGAAATATTACACATTCCTATAAAATTCCAAATTATTATCTGGCCTTTAACTCTTCTGGTAAATTGGATCAATGAAATTATTTCTGTGCATTGCACTTGAGCGTCAAACAGGGGAATGACTGCACTTTACTACTGTTTACCCATCCAGATAATGGATGCAACTATCATCCTCTTCTTTGCCTGCTCTGAATGTTAATTAAAAGAACAATCTAGCCGTTCTTACCCTTAAAATAAAATCACTCCATAAGAAAAGATAATTACATTTATTGTACACCATGAAAAGAAACAACTGCAAAGTAGATCTAAGAAAAATGATCTTGAAACTATGCTCAGTTTGAGTATGTTTCCAGTTTTATTTCAAAAAGAAAAGTACTTCTCTTGAACTGCAGACTCCATACTTTTATTAAGCTGCATTTTCACTTTCGTCAACCCAAATACTTGAAAAATCTACATCTGAAAAAATGTAAACAATTCTCTCCTTGTATGCATCTTCTGATTGCTTACATCTTTTTTCTTGCCAACATCCACAATAACTGTAATTTGTTAAGTACCAGAATCACTAGTTCCTAAATGCATCAAATGGGGCTACTTGCAAAGAAAGGTGCAGATCAGTGTTAACTGGAAATCTGGTGAAATCTAGCTAAAAGCCATGATAATATGTCTGGTACTGTAAACAACACAAATTCTGTAATTCATGCTCCAAATTTCTCTAACAAAAAGATAATTTCTGAAAAAAAAAAAAAAATTATACTGAACAGAAATAATTGTTTGATTAGTTGAGTTTCTGGCAGAAGTCCAGTCACCTGTCATTTAGAAACTCCAGTACTAAACAAACCACGCAACTGCCATGCAAACAAGTATTTTTGAAATTTAGTTTTGTGGGTTTGAATCAAGAGAAAATTTACATCAGTCGGGCTGAAAAGCTGAGTCTGTGAGGCTTCACTTGTACAGGATGGGTATTTTCACTCAAGCAAATTACATTATTCTTAAATTATAAAAGCCAGGATCACTCTTTAAGCTTGATAAGACAGTTAGTAGACATTTTGTTTATTATTGTTTGGAGAACAGACATTAATGCAACATATAAAAAGCAGCATCCAGGCAAGTCCTAGATGCTGCAGGACTTTATGCCACAGTTTTCAACTGAGACCAAAAAGCCAGCTTTGACTGCTTATACAGATGGGCTTGCCCTGGGCAGTACATATATGTCCACCATGCCTGATAATCAGCTTCTTGAAGCTTCAAATAATCTTACAAATATCTTTGTTCCAGCCTTGGAAAGAAGGCATAAATCTTGAATTTTATTCAGTAATTGTCACCTGAGTCTCTTTTGTCTGCATCATGCATATTTTATAAGCTATTAATAAGTCAAGATAAAAGGGATGCAATATGAATGTCAAAGCAAATAAACTAACCTGACATTTGAAAGGCTGTCACACAGAAAAACCAAACCAAAGTAATTTTAGGCTCGTTCATTAAAAGATCACATTCTTAATACAGGACAGGAAGCACAAAATCAAATTAGTGAATAATTAATGAGAGCCTGCTTCCATCCTCTGATGTTCTAGAAAAGAGAAACGGCCAAGTTAAGAAGACATTTTACTAGTCAAGGACCAGATCAACAGGCACAACTAATATCAGCCTTTCACCAAGGTCCTTAGTGGGCACAAACTGACACAGAAAAGTAAGGCTTCAGAAATCAACAATGATGGGGATTCTTCAGGAGCAAGTTCTCCAAAAAGTGATCACTCGGATTGTGTCTGCATGATAGTTGCAAGTTACAGCAACTTTATCTCGGAACTGGATCCTCTAAGGGTTACTCACAATGTCTTTTAAAATAGAACTGGCTTCTCAGTGGTTAACCAAACACTACCAGCTGATCCTGAGAATTGTCTGATGGAGGGGGTTTTTGGTGGTGGAGGATAGGGGGAGAACACTACTCTGTTCATCAGATGTTTCTCAGTTCACAGCCACAGACTGGCTGCTTCAGCCCACACATGTTCCCCAACCATTCAGCTGCTGGCAATTTGGGGGTAGGTGTTCACTCCTTCTTTTATCCATAGAGAGTGCACTGAGAAACTCCTGGCTTCACTCCAAAGAGGATACATGGTCAGTTTCTTTTGTACTGTGCAATGTTTCACAAATGATAAAGATGTTTCCTTTTCACTTCTAAGCCACTCATGTTAATCATCAAGCTCTAAAACAACTTATTCTTCCTATGGGAAAAAAAAAAGCCCTTCATGGTTTTAGAGAAGGCTCCCACCAACTCTACACATCCTACATGGTACAAAGTGTGCCTGGGCAGGAGAGACAGCAGCATGCTTTAACCAATAACCACATATGTGGCTTCAAAGGCACCTTTTTTCATTCCACCTACAGATCAAGGGTGAAATCTTGGCCACATGTAATCTAGCAAGAATTTTTTTCACCAACTCCTTTGTTGCTAAGATTTTACCAGAGGAATTTGTGCCTCCGTGCAACAGGCAAGTTTACTGCCAACAACAAGTAATTCTTGCAAAACAGCCAATTCCTTGCTCAGCATTAAAATTAAATAGACTCAGGGTTAAAAAAGAAAACAAAACCACAACTTGGTTTAGAGGGAAGAAAGGAGGTTAAAGTTTAAATTGATTTTGCTGCTATGTAGAATTGGGGAAAAGATTCTGCTTCTTATAACAATTTCTTCTTAGGCCAAGATACATTTGAGTATAATACCAAAGGTTTACTTCACCTGCTTGTTTCCCAGTGTTATTCTCAGCATCACAGCTTCAAATTCATAAATTTTGCCTGGTATGAAGCAATTTTTATAACTGAAATAGAAGCAATTCTAGGTGATTTATACCCAGGCATTTTCAAAGCCTGCAGGAAACTCCCTGGGGGTGGTTAAAGTCAGTCTAACTTGGTTCAGGCAAAAGCAGAATTTGGAAGGTTGTGAATAAATATAAACATGCTAGAGAAGTGTCTGTGTGCTAGTGCCTGGGCAAAGGGGGAGGATTCCTGCCTCTGGCAGAAGGCTGCATCCCTGGGGAGCACAGCAAGCAGCCACAGGCTCTCCCTGCACAGCAGCTGCTCCCTTGGCATTGCCGTCCATCTGATTCCCCTAAGTTTTCAATTTCCATGGCCACTTCAAGCATATTGGTTATCATAATCCTGAACACACCTTATTCTTTCTTTCTAAGAATTACAAAGGGACACATTTTTTTTCCATGGTGATTTGTTACCTGTAAACACTACTAGCTCTTGCTGGGTGTTCTGATTCCCATTAGTGAATTACTATTTTACCACAGATTGTGCTACTAAAGATAGAGTAGATGCAATCACCCATAATTTGAACATCTATTGCTGGGCAAGCAGTGGTTCAGCTGGTCCCATCCCATACTAAACTCCTGTTTATTCCCAATTAGAAGGATTTTCTTCAAGTAATACTGTTCTATAAATCCAGATGTCACACAAACAAAATAAAAGCCTCAGTCAATATACTCTTAATATTGCAACTATTTTTGCAAACATTTCTGTATTGTCCATCATGTTGAAACAAAATATGTTAATAGACAGACTGTTTGGTGTCTCTTTTACTGCAAAGTAACTAATATAGACAACATCTGCCTTGAATATAATCATAGTGATGACCTTTCCTCCACATAGTTCAAAACCACAACACATCAATACAAATTGCTTTTGCAAAAGCTGTATTGAAATGAAGTGAAAACCAATGCATCATGAAAATTCAAGGTCCTTATATAAAGATTGCTTTGCTTCTGAGACACAGAGCCCTGAAGTCAGGCTAGCGTTGCACAAAATGGAAGATCATGAATGCTCAAATGCAAAACCCACAACTGAATCTGAGAAAGGCTCTTTTCCTGACTACAGCTCCACTGTTACTGAGGGCTAACACAAAAGTAATGATACGCTTGAAGAACATGCCAGATTTGAAGACCACGGAAAGGTTGGTATATCCCAAATTTGACTTGCCATTTGCAATCTGGCCTTCGAGACTGAGCACATTTGTATTGCTTCCTCCCACTGAGCCATCTGTGTGCGTGCAGGCAGCACACTGAAACGTCAAATGTTATGAAAGGAAGAGATTTAGGAAAGTTTCAATTCTCATACATAACATAAAAATCACCTGGGATGGGGGAAGAAGTTACATATGTGGGAGGTAACTTCAAAAGCGGCTGTGTCTGAGGAAGCTATAACAAACTGGTAATTGTATAGGTTTACACACAAATAATAAAAAAGCATGTCCTTACACAACATTTCAACTACATTTAAACCTGAGAAGCTTGCATGGTATTCTGGAAAGCAAAGTAACATAATACAAGATGAATTCTTGATCATTTCATGATAAACTGGACAGATACCATGAGACTGTTAACATATTTATGTTAAACTAGGGTGATGCAGCAGTAGTATATTTAAAACCATTTAAATGTAGACAGAACTGTTCAATTCTTGCAATTTGGCTTTGATTGTTCTAGAAGAGTTTTGTTGATTATTTTTTTGAAGTAATAGTAGGCAGACAGCATCCTACTGCTTAATTTATAACACCCACCTTTAGAAAGGTCAAGAATGGAGACTGTGAAAGACAATGTTGCATCTAAGTAAAATAGTTTCCTCTACACTGATAACCGATAAGACTTGATAACTAATATGAAGAAGGCAAACCAGAGATGATTAATAAGGCTCAAGATTCAATCACTTGAGTTGAGGAATTCTTCTTACTTGGTACTGAATGCTGCTCTACAGATACCCTGGTACACAAAACACACCAACACTTCACAGCTGCTCAGTGGAAGAGAACTTATCAAAGTGAGAAACAACAACATTCTCCCTTCACAGGTCTAGTGGAATTACTTTTCTCAGTACAAACAGAAAAGGAAATCTTTATGTGCTATAAAGGTAGATATAGATATTCAAGCTATATCTATTTCAGCAACTAATAAATGGAGCTGGCAAGAAGATTATGAATATTGGAAATACCAGAAACACTATAATTCATTTAGCAGTTGATACTGATGTTATATAAAGAATTACTTCCTTTCCCTTTCCAAACTCCCTTGTCCCAGAACACCTAGCTTTTGCTAGAGGGCTGGTGATGAGAACCCTCTTCTGTACTGAAAACTTTATCTTGCACAGAACTTGACACATCCAAGCTTGACACTGTTATACACCAGAAGCACCTCCATAGCTCTGATATACATCCTCCCCAGAAATTCTGTGTGAGTGTTAAAGCCAGTAACAAAGCAGATGAGGTTTTTAGATGCTGAACTTCCTGCACACTGTTTTACACAAGCAAAGTCCCTGACAGCCCCCACATCACCACCCTCCTCATATTTGTGTCTTCACTTGCTCACTCATGCTGTTCCTGCGACCACAGATGCATCAGAGAAGCACGTGGGCAGGTTCAGTTTTCTGGTTTCTCCTTTATGAGAGTTTTTGTACAGCCAATTGTAATTTGACTAAAATAGTAATTTAAAAAAAGTTCAAAACCCTGGCTTATGACCTAAACAAATGCATGGGTCAATTTAAAGTTCTTCACAGAAAAGCAGACTTTCTGCCTTCTCCTGGTTTGTTCTTACACACTAAATCCAACTCATGATCTCTACAGTTGTATGCACCCAAAAAATCCAAGCCAAAATTCAACTGTAGGTCTCCTGAGATGGTATCACACTCTCAGGTCCAAACTACATAAGTTTTTGAGTGCCACCAGTCAACAGGTTTGGAAATTTAAGCAAATGGGAAGACAAGGGTGACATCATAGAACAAGAGTTCAGTTGGCAGCCATCAATGAAAAGCTGATACGTGCAGCTACTCGCATGTATCTTTGCAGTGCAACCCTAACTTAGGCTTAGTAACCTAGCATGGAAAGAAGTAGAACAAACACACACATAGTGTTAGGTGATAAGCAACAAACCCCTTGAGTTTACTACAATGAAAACTATTCAGTTCAGACATGATGTAAGCAAGCAGTCAGGACATAGTCACGACTCTCCATCATCAGTCACCGTGAAGAGCTTTATCATAAACATGAAATGACACTGTTCAGTCTAACAATACTTTAATCATGTAAGCATCTAAACATAATTTATGTTCTTAATTATTGAAACTGATAATCTGAGTCTCTGAAACTAATGTATTAAATTAACTATTCTCACTGCCATGCAAGACAGGGGAGTTCTTCAGGTGCTAATCACACAACCAAATACCACACGACACCCAGTACACAGAGTAGAGCTGGAAAACAAACCTCACAAGTCTCAATGCTTTACTTCACTGTCAGTTGCTAATACCTTTCTTCTCAATTGGTAATTACATAAATGCTGAAACCTGTCTTTCTCATTGCACCAGATCTGAACACTGAAGAAATAGGTTGCATAAAAATTACCATCTAACCACATAACTGCTTATTCACATGTCTTGAGGAATAGCAAGATAAAATCAACAGCTTTCAACTGCAAGTAGTGAGTAAGGTATTGAATTCATAGTGCTATACCATTTGTGAATAAAATCATGCAAAATAATGCAAACCCACCAAGGAAATGTAAAGCCTCTGAGATAGTGAGAAGTAGTTTATATATTGACAGCATGGCTTCAAGATTATATTAAGCTTCAGCTAATCCTGACAGCATAGAGAATTTCAGATATAAAAGGCCATAAATATTTTTCCTTCTGACAGAAGCAGCTGTATGGTGTCAGAGATTAAAGTAGCAGGGAACATGAGGGAGAAGCATTGGAGCCCTGATATGCTCATTAGAGTGGACCCCACAGCCCAGCTCCCCAGTGTCACACTAGCTGGGACAATGGTCAGGAGTCTTTCTGGACTGTGTCCTAACTGCAGTTCCTGGCTCTTCCCATGAGAAAAAAAAATGCTGTAAACAAAGGAGACTTGAGAGAAAAAGAAAAGAAGTGCCTTGGCCCTTTCTCTCACAAGGCTCAAAGAGGAAGGCTGAGGACAGCATGGACCTGGAAGCCCCTGCCATCTTAAGGAAGGAGAGGGGTCACACAGGACCTGTGGGATGCACCTGCATGGGCACACAGGGTAAGAGAGAAACTGGGTGCAAAAATACAAACACTGATATAAGCAGGCAATGAAAGTACAATTGTGAAGGCATTTAAACAATGAAAGTACTGCAGGGTTCCCAAGACAGGTCTGTAGGCAGTTGTAAATTGTCCAAGCTGCGAGAGGTTTACACTGGAGCTCTCACCAGACTGTAACAACTCATGTGGAAATGTCACTTAGAGGAGCTCACCTCCCTCCTTCATACACACCAGCTGGCTTTCTATTAATTTTACTACTCTGTGTCATGATGTGGATGAGATCCCTGGCAACACAGAAGAAGGTTTCTAGGAAGTGGATGACAAATCCTGTAATCTCTATATAAAATACAAAAGGCAAAGAGAAGAGTCTCATCCTGCATGGGTAAGACAAGCATGTAACACCTAAATTTATCCTTGCCTAATCCACTACATAGAAACTTATGTCCGCTTAACAAAGTGAACTATTTAATGTCACCCCATTTGCTCAGATGAACAGGATTTTTGGCACTAGATTTATTTAAAATCTTTGGTCTTCTGTTTGTACATATCAGTGACAGCTTACATTTATAAACATATTAAATCTCCTTTAATGCACAGTATTGTCTTCAACACATTAAAATACCTACATTACTAATCTTTATATATTTCATTGAGATGACAGCTAGTTCAATTAGCAAGTCATGCCACATCATTCTTTCTAAAATCTCATCATCAATGCTGGAGTTGATATGTCACTTAATATTAGTTTTGCTTAGTCTGGATATTGTATTACTATTGCTGTGCCTTAGAGGGATCATAAAGTTGACTTTTTTTTTCTTCCTCACTTCTGTATCTCTCATCAGAAAAACCTGGAAAAAAAACCCCAGCTTTAATGGCAATGGCTATCACAGCAGCACTACCTACAATTCTGAAAAGAGCTGCCATTCCACTGAGCAAGATGTTGACAGAAAGAAGTGCACACAGACAGAAAGAAGTAGCCCATCAAACATCCCTCCCTGTTTCCCTGGCAACAGAGGCCTACACAAACTGACTGCATCAAGCAGAAGGAAACTTGGAAGAGAGGAATCATTTCTGCACTTCAGCATCATGTCACTACTACATTTGACAGTAAACAAACCCCACAGAGATCAAGAACACAATCAAGTGGAAACAGAGTACAAATGTATCTGTGGAAGTCTGAATGAGGAAAGGGAAAAACCATGGTTTAGCAGAGCTGAGCTTTGCTCTCAGTTACAAACAATAAACCTGTGAAAGAAAAAAATGACACTACAATGCAGCCATAAGCATACTAACCTGATTTTTGACTTCACTGTTTTCTTCAATGCTCACCACTGCATGGATATATAGTACAGATGGGTCTGATTCATTTCTCCTTTCAGCCTTTAGACATATGGCTCACAGTGATGTTTCTTTGCTTAATAACTGTCTGTGCTGTCTGTCTCCTAATCAACCTGATCAGAGCAGAACACTGCTGACAGGCACTGGTTTCCCACCCAGACATGGCAGGATGCTTAGCCCTCTCCCTTGTTTCTACAGAGTCTTTCTAGTCTAGTCTTCTTGAATAAAAGTGCTGGTAAAAACTTCTCACGCACTCTTTTCTTCTTGGGGACCCAAGAACAGGCAACTGGAGGTGGTTGCTGGTGCTGCGGCACCAAACTGGCTTTTGCCTCAGCACAAACCACAATAATTCACAACCCATCAACAGTTTGCATAAAGTGCTTTAAACTCATAACATGTGCCAGAAGTCTGAGAAACTGAAAATCTGACTTTCGTTCCTATATTCCCATTTAAAAGGCAGTGAAATACACATATTCACAGTGATTTTATGTACACATGGATGAACTGCAAGGGAAGGTTGTCTTCTGATTCTTCTAGGGATAATACTGAATATTTTGGCAAGGAGTTACAAATTTGCCCTTTGGTTATGCTATTTATATTTTTGGACAGTGTATTATATTTCATATTAATATGAAATATAAACAAGTTGTATTCACTGTGCTTTCACCTATCCTTTTTATCATAAAAGTAGAGGTAGCACTGAACTTCCTTCACGTCCTCTTTCCACACATTCAATCCAACTGGGAATCTGAAGAGGTCCCAGTCAACTGGAATGCAAACATTGTCCCAAGGCAAGAAGGATGACTGTAGTAACTACAGTCAGCCTATCAGTCTCAATTCAATGTCTGGTAAAGTTACAAAGGTTATTCTGGAGCTAGTGAAAAACACCTGAAAGCAACACAGTCATTGGTCCCAGCCAGAACAAATTCATGAAGTCCTGTTTAAGAAACTTAATTTCCTTTTACGGCAAAATAATCCATGTAGTTGATAAGGGGAAGCCAGTTATGTGAACCAGGGATTTCAGTAAAGCTATTGATGTGAGGCCTCTCACAGGATTCTTCTGGACAGAATGCCATCACACAGCTGGATGAACACATCACGTGATGGGTGAGCAACTGGCTCACAGGTCAGGTACAAATGGTTATTTTATTTATAGTGAATGGAGAGGTAACATCAGACTGGTGACCTGTCACTAGTGGGGTTTCCCAGGACTTCATTTTAGGCTCAGTTCTCTTCAATGTCTTCATAAATGACTCCAAGGAATAATTAAGTAACTTTACCAATGACATTAAATTGGGAGGAGTTGTCAAATCCCTCAAAGGCAGAGACACTGCAGAAAAACTTTGACAAATTACAAGGCCAGGCAATCACAACTAAAGGAAGTTTAACAAGGGCAAGTGCTGGATTCTGCATGAGGGACAGACAATCCCTGGATGTACAAACAAACTAAGCACAGACACTGGAGAGCAGCCACACAAAGAAATCTGGGGAGCCTTGTCAATGGCAAGTTGAATATGGGTCAGCAGTAACCTGGCAGTCAGGAGGGCCAACCCTTTCCTGAGGGACATCAAGTACAGCATCACCAGCCAGGTGAGGGAGGTGAAGTTCTTACCAACACAAGTAAATCAAACCCAAGAATATACAAATTTCTGTTCATACTGAAAATATTCCCCTGATCCCATATTAATTCAACTTTTCCATACTATGACTGTGTCTGTGTGCTTCTGCACATGGACTAACTGGGGTGAAGAAAACTGCAACAGCCTTCCAGAAACAATACATGGATTTACCAGGGGAAAAACTCTATCTCACATCTTTCTGCCAATGGTTCTACAAAGAAAATTAACACATCCCACTTTTGGCACACATATTAAATAACTGCTTCCACAAAAAAACGTTTGCTTGGGATGCCAGAGAGCTATACAGATTTTCATGCAAGACTAACTCTAATACACGAAACAGAACTTTGACTAATTTGTTGAGACAAATGTGTTTTTTCCTCAAGACTGAGATTGTGAAATGTTTACTAGTTATTACTGCAGGAATCAAACACAAGTTGTAACTGCATTCCACTAAGAAAAAATATTAGAATTGTACAAGTGAAGGACCCTGCCACGCAGCTGAGACTTCAATCCCTCTTCATGTTCATAACTAAGAGAATTTAGTCTTTTGTTGGCTCTAGGGGAGAACAAGAACAAGGCAAGTGCACATCAAGGACAGGGCAGTTGAGCAGAATACAATCGAGTAAAATTTTCCTGCTTTCCTGCCCCACACATCCTCAGAACACACAGTTTTTCCTACCAAAACACAAATGGCTTATAACAAAAAAAACAACCCCTGTGTTCTTCTGTAGAATTCAGAGACAAAAGACTGCTGTACAAAGTTCAGTGGGGTAGAAAACTGCCCATTGATGATTCTGCCAAGTGAAAACCAAGTTCACACAGCCCTTGCTTTTCATCTTAGAACAGTACTAAAGCATGCCTTTGATTAATACATACTCATAAAAACCTTTCAACCTTTCAGTTGCATATTACAGGCATACAAGATTAATTCAACGTCAGCTATTAATTTAGCATCAGGAGTAAAGTTTGCATCTTTAAACTACTGTTTTTTCTTGCAACATCACAGAAAACTAGATGCACCAATTGTATTTAGTTAATAATAACAGCGAGGCACAATTGTGACAGCTACTTCCTCACCGAAAAGGTTTTGGTGGAGAAAAAAGTGCCATGATAAGGGCAATGTAACTAATAACCAGTAATCCCTGCAAGAACACAACCTGAATCCATCAAGAATCCTTGCTACTTAGCAGCAATGTTAGAATACCAACCTTAAAGGAGTCAAGTACTCAACCTGGCATGTGGCAGATACAAACCAACTTTTCTCAGTCTTCCAGAAATGCAAGAAGTAATCACTCTACTTCTTAATGATTTTACACAGAATCACCTTTATTCTGTATCTTTTCAGTACACACAAACTGGATGTGTAAGCTGAAAATCAGGTCGCCAAAGTGTTTTTATGTCTCAGGATTCTGCTTGCAGCATCCCAAACTATTCTTGATCACTAGATTTTATTAAAACCACATACTATGAGGCCACTGGGATTTCACTGCATACTTTGAAAACAGAGGGAGACATAATTTCGTAACTGTAAGGATATGAAGTTTCAAGCAGAGTAGATAGTATTTCTCTGTTAGCACTTTGCTACTTGTAGTAAACACCCAGTAGTCTCACTAATGATGTGATACTATCATATTAAAGATCATGTAATCATCAACTATAAAATGGAGCAACTAGGTGGATGCAAATAAGAAGCAACACTGAACCAGTACACAGTCTTACCAGTCTGTCCCTCTGCAGGGAGGCTGTACTTTCTGAGCTTCTGTAATCTTTAACAGCCAACAGACTGGAACTAAGGAGACAACTCTACAAAATAACTAACAAATTAAGTGTGTATTCCATCTTGTCTATAAAGGCCAGTTCAAACAATTCTGTATTCAGAGTAACAGCTAGTGCTAAAACAAGGCTATGATGTTTTTCTTTCATGATTGCTTATATTCAGTTTAGTTGGATCATTTGGCAGAAAAGTTTGATTAAACCAGAGAGGGATTTTTTTCAATATACTCAGCTTCCTTCAAAACCTTTTTATTTCTTATCTTTTGATCCTTTTTATTACAAGACTGAATTAATATAACAGAGCTTACCACAAGAAAAATTAGTTCAGCTCACATTTTTACCTAATGAGTACCATTTAACCTGAAGGTTGATTTACAAATTATGTACAAAGTCATCTCTTTTTTTGTATGATATTGTCACCAAATATAATGAAGCTGAAAAACCTGAAAAGTCAAGAGATTCAAGTAAGTTCTATGTGACTGTTCAGTCAGGATTTTTTGTTTCTCCCCTCATGCTTTTCTTCCCTATATGACCATGCTGGCATGCAAGGATTTGATTTTATCAGCTGTGAAACTGCTGCACAAAATCATAGTAAGAAGATTCAACAATCTGTTCTTCCCACACTCACCTACAAAAGGGACACTCAATTCTAAGAAAGACATTTCTTTAGATAGTCCTCTCAGGGTTATGCATACAGTAGCTGGTAAACTGTAAGATAAATACTTTAATCTCATTCTCTAAGTAGTCCATTATTGCTTAAAAGGAATTACAAGTATTAAGTCATCCTTGAAATAAAGACATTAAGTGCCCATAAAATTTTCTATAGCTATTTAGAAAGAGAGGAGCAAGAAGACCTGACAAGAACCATCCTGGAGAATTCTGGGGTTAGTAAATGCTACACTCCGATGCTGTAGCATTTATATCTCCTTATAGCACAACTGTGGGAAAATTCATGAAGCCAAGGGTGCCATATTAAATAAATGTAGTGTGAAATAATGCCTAGAGCTAGCATTGAAATTCATGTGAATTATAATCCATGAATAGGAATCAAATTACAATCTAGAGATATTATATGTTACATTAATTATGTAACATAATTAATTAACGTTACAATAATGTTAACAATAATGTTAATATTACAACATTTAGGCAAAAAATAGGATATAAAAATAATTCTTTATGTATGAAAGTCTAGCTAGCAAGTAAAGTCTTAAAATTCATATTTCTCTTGAAGGCAGTTAGCACACTAGTAGCAGGGGTTAACCAGCAGAGAAGAATTTGTAAACTTCAGAGCTTGAGGTAAATTTTGGAGAGAGGATAGGAGGAAATTATCTATTAACATTTCAAAAACATTCATTAAGGTTTTTTCTGAATCACTAGTTTGAAAGGCAAGATTCCATGGGCTTGAGAGAAGTGAGTAAATTCTGCCCTGCAGAAACTACTTGTGTCCAGACTCTCAACCACAGAAACAGGGTGGCATGGTCATCTTTATTAAGAAAAACTTCTTTGCTCTAACTATGGGTTAAGAACAAACACAGAACAAGCGACCACGAGACCACTGGCACACCACAGCAAACCCACATTTTTGCACGTCTGCACGCTCTCATGCTTTGGAATTCTTTACTCATTCATGCATAAAATTCTAAACTACAACAAACACAAGTGATTCATGTTGCAAGGCAGGAGTCTGGCTGCCACTTTATGCATTCTCACTTTCCAAAGAAAGAGTCTCTCTCTCTCTATTCTTCATGTTACAGAAATCTTCATGGATAAACGCTTCCCTTTGTTTTCAGTAGCCCACTGAATTTCAATATGGATTTTAACCAAGTAGTCTGTAAAAGTCAGTAAGTCCTGTCACTTACTTGGCTTAGCGTTAATGATGACATTTTCAGCAGAAAGCTGGGGTGGGAACCTGCAGTTGTCTCCTTGGCCCTCACTGCTGCCATACTCTATGACGTCCACTTGTCCCAGCGGTACACTCCACTTCAATAAATACCTCTGGCCAGTTGTCATGGTGCCACTGCTTTCATAGGAAGAGCTAGAAGATGCACAAATTATTGCTGTGTTTCATGGCATACTATTTATTATTTTAGCTTCTAAAATCTGCTGATTATCAGCTTGAGTACAGTGCACAACTTGAAAGAATTACATGCATCAGGCTGACTTTTGTGACTGACCTTTCCTGGTGTGTAAAGAGCAGCCATGCAGGTGCAGATAATCTTGTCTACAACCGCAGGACTGCCAACAGTCCTTACACTACTATAGCAAAACATAAATGACCATTACTTAAGATCAACGTGCATTCTGAAATCCTAATACAAATTCTTGGGATTATACTTTGGACCCACATTTTCTTTATTTTTTTTGAAGAACTTTCTGGGCCCTAACTGCTGTATTTAGGGAAACATGGATGATGGGGGCCTTTGAATGACTGTTGGCAACAGGAAGGACAACATAACCTCTGAAGGGCTGACAAGCCAAGTTTCTGCCAAGCCCCACAGCCCAGATTGTTCTGTACAGCAAGACCTCTGCAACTGCTGGGGCTTCCAAGAGTAATCCTGCCTGAGCTGCTGCTTAGGAAATGTGTATCACAACAGGCACTTCAGAGGAAAGAGCCCACTGAGGAAGCTCATTAGGAATAGAAATTACATTAATATTAATTTTACTTTGTTTCCTTCCTTCCCTTATTTCCATTCCAGAACATGTAACAAACATTTATTATAAAGGACAAAAGAGATGTTAAAGTGGAAAAAAAAGGTTTATTTCACAGAAAGCATGACTGAAATCCAGAAGCAAAATGTTTAAGAGAAATCAGCAAAATACATTTATTGAGAACACTAACTAAATGCTGAAGTTCAGCTAGTCAGCTATCTATTTGCAACACAGACTTGTTTCAATGAGGAAGCAAGTATGAACTAAGAACACAACTGCTACAAGTAAATATTTATAAACTGTTGACCCAGCTCAGAAGGAACAAAAAAAAAACCTAGGCAAAACACAGTTGTTCAGTCACTAGGGATAGCATCCACCTCATCCAACTGCGGTTACTTCAGAGTTAGGCCACCAGCTCTGCTGGTCATCTAGACTGTGTGCAGAGAAAGACCCGAGGGTTATGCATCTGTAAAAGTATCCATCTTTTGCAAACCAGGAACACTCAAACATCCAAGGTGCCTAGGGTCCACTATTTACAGAGGACGTTTCTGTGGCTTGCAAAAGATACATACTTTTACAGAGGATATGACTCTCAGAGGGTCAGACACTTGGCATGATCATGAACTTTTAACATGGAAAACAAAAACAGACTGCACTTTGCTGCTTCAAGTACAAATAAAGAAAACCCAAGACTTTACTGGTACGAAAGAAGATAAAATATGAATTGTTAAAAACAATATCCAAGTGTTACTAAGAAAGTAAAGAATTTGTAAAGGCAAGGATCACAGGATAATTGACATGAGCTTGTTCATTTTCTGAAGTGTATTTATTACATGGCAATTACTTCTCACTCACTAACATGAGACCAAGCAATCACACACTTAGAAATATATGTACAGGATTCATACTTCAGCAATGAATTAAGATATCAACTCATGTTATGCTTAAAAAAAGCTGTTCTTGGAAGATTTTAATGATCTACATTTTCTTTGTTAGAAGGTACCATCACATAAAACACTATGATACAAGCAATGTAAGAGTGTAAATGCAACCTTGGCATACACAGACATTTAGTAACAGTAATAATTACAGCCAACAAAAGCACAGAAGGAACTATGAAAAAATGCTTTTTTTCAAAGCACTTCACCTTTAATCCTTCGATGTTTGGTTTCAGAGATAACAACCCTTTCCCATCTGGAACTTTGTTAGCAAGTTCCACGTTTGTTCTGGCAACCTGCATTAACTTTATGGGTTTTTTTTGTTTTGTTTGTTTGTTTGTTGGAGGTTGTTTGTTTATTTGCAGGGGGTGGGATTTAATACAAAAATTGTGTCAAGTTACACTCTGAATTTAAGAAAGAAAATAAAAAAGTCTTACCCTGTATTCCACTGTATGTATTATGCCTGTATTCCACTAAGCACTAATACACAGCAATAACTAGACACCACAGAGCATTTCTATCTGTAATCTCTACCTGATATAATTTTTTTACAAATTTACTCTCGAACTTCCAAATATCATCACATATTTGAAGGACTATAAAAAAAGCTAGTTAGCCATTTATTATGACTGCTCTTAGAAACCATTAGCCACAGTAAATACAACAAAAGGAATTTTCTAAGTGCCATTTTTTCCTACCTGAAGTTCAAATGATCATCTAAAAATATAAATTAAATCTTACCGAACGTTTACTGTTGCACACATCAGCACATCATTTAACATGAAAAGTCGCCGTTCTTTGGTTTTGACAATTTCTCCTTTGTCATTATAAACTGTCTCAACCATATCATCAGTCCGTATGAGGTATCTGTTTCCGCTGCTGAGTAGCTGGATTTTGAAAACAATCATATTTGCATATTATACACTGTACATCCAACATCCAGCACATAAAAACCAAAACCAATGGGTCATCACTTGCCATCCTAGCACAACTGGTTGCAGATGGATTTGCCAAGGGAGATAGGTCTCTTTACTAATCTACTTTTGATTTAGAGAAACAGCTAACTTCTACTGTCATCCATGTGGACTTAGAGGGCTTTGCATCTTAATGTAGACCATGGTTGCTCTGGGAATCTTACACACTGATAAGGGTTTTTAATGACAAAAATTATTCCTTCCACAGTTTCTGTGATTTCCTTCCTTAGACCCTTCTTTCATAGCCCGCTGAAGACCTATACATGATTCCAGCTGCCCAGAGTAGGAGGAGGACGTGTGCTCAGCCTGCTCTGTCCCCCTGGGCTCACACAGCTGAGGAGTGCAGTTGGCAGGGTGTCACAGGCTGTGCAGAAGATGACATGTCCAAGAGATTCTTGGCATGCAAATTGCTGCTGACATTTGCCTGCAAGGGCTGAGGATCAGCCACTGTGTGCAAGCATGAACCAATCCCTTACATGTCAAACACACCTCCATAGTGTCCAACAGAATAAAATGGTCTATAACTCATTAATTTGCTAATCAAACACCTCCTTCACCACCTATTTCACCCTGGCTGGCATTGTTTCAAAACTGTAAATGCAAATACACAGCCCCAGGAGGGCCAACCATGTCCTGGGGGGCATCAGGCCCAGCACTGCCACACAGGCAAGGGAGGGGACTGTCTCGCTCTGCTCTGCACTGGCCTCACCTGAATATTGTGTGCAGTTTTGGGTGCCACAATGCAAGAGAGATATTAAGCTATTAGAGATTGTCCAAATGAAAGACATCAAACTATTAGAGAGTGTCCAAAGGAAGGCCTCAAGGATGGTGAAGGGCCTTGAGGGGAAGCTGTAGGTGGAATGACTGAGGTCACTTGGTCTGTTCAGTCTGAAGACGAGACTGAGGGGAGATCTCCCTGCAGTTCCAGCTTCTTGTGAGGGAAGGCTTCTTCACCCAGATGGTGGCTGGGCACTGGAACAGGCTCCCCAGGGTAGCAGTCAAAGACCCAAGCCTGACATAGTTCAAGATGCATTTGGACAACACTGTCAGACACTTGGTGTGACTCTCAGGGGTGGTTTTGTGCAGAGACAGGAGTTGGACTCTGAAATATTGGTCCCTCCTTCTGTCCCCTTCAGGGGTCTAGACTAGCTCAGCCCAGGAGGAATATATTTCATGAGACAGGAATAGGATCAAAAGACAGGCTCTCACCCTTAGCTGCAGTCAGATGTTTATTGCAGATGTTCTCCAGGGGGTCACGAGGGAAAGAGAGAGATCTCAGGGGGACAGGGCCTTTTCTCTGTTCTTGCCGGGGTGGAGCCAGTTGGTACGCCAATAGGTCAGAAAGGGAAGGAAGGGTCATCTACCTGTCCTCGGCCCTAGGGGTTCTCTGGGGTGGGAGAAACCATCTTCCCAGGGGAATGTAACAGGACTCTGTGATCCATGTGGGTCCCTTCCAACACGGCTGATTCTGTGATATTAACACACAAGGCCTGCGGGACCCTGTGAGCCTTGGAGTGACTACCCATGTATATATCAATGAATCCCCCACTGCATAACACATGAAATCTTACAGTATCAACTGGGCCACCTCATCAAAAGCACATTCTGTATCTTGCAACTATTTGCAGATGGATTAATAGCTGCTTTAAGAAGCAGGATTATGACAGCCAAAAAAGAATGTAAAATGGCTGAATGCATCTTCCAATGCACTTAGAATGGAAATACCGTTCCAGTATGGCAATAAATTCAGTATTCCATTCCCAGTAAGATATGCTTTTATGTATCACCAAAACCAATCCCATTCTCTCAGCACATCCCCATTTCTTTATCTCAGGAGTCCACAAGCTAATAACCTGTAACTTCACAAAAGCAGTAGTTGAAGCATCTATGCCCACTTCATGGGAAAGAAGGAACCATTTATGATACAAATCAAACAAGCATATACATATATCCACAGCACAGACAGCTACTAAAAAATTCAAAAAAGATTGTCATACAGAATGTCTTCTAGAGTCCTTTTCCAACATTTTTATTGTACGATGCAAATATATGAATGAAACAGACTCAGATTTTCCTTAAATCAAGGAAGATGTTGGACCCATTCAATAGCACATCCTGAAAGACTTCGTAGTTGGAAGCACTGCTGCATAAGGAGGTGGTCCCTTTCCTTACACAGGAGTAATTCCTCACTTCTACAATAAATTAAAAGTTGAATTTTTCCATGCAGAAAATATGCATGAGATTTTATCTTATATTATTATTTCCTACACTGCCACAGAACAATATTGCTGAGGCAAGTTCAGTGTATTGCCCATTCCAGCACACAGTGTGAGCCTGCTCAGTCCCAAACGTGGGTCACATCTCACATTCACCACTAGAATGATCCGATGTGGTTGAGCTCTACAGAAAAAGACAACATAGCTGTCTCTTTGGTCTCTGTTGCAGAGATTGCTCAAGGCCCAGAAACTGACTCCCCCATTTCCATTATACTTTTCTT
This sequence comes from Cisticola juncidis, assembly GCA_013400215.1. Classification (NCBI taxonomy): domain Eukaryota; kingdom Metazoa; phylum Chordata; class Aves; order Passeriformes; family Cisticolidae; genus Cisticola; species Cisticola juncidis. Next base: position 337,005 of record VXBR01011322.1, read on the forward strand.
ACCTTGTTCAGGTAACGTTCATTCATTGCTTTTGCTATTTGTTTTATTTCACAGCGCTGATCTGCATCCCTTTTCCTTTCGTTTAACTTCTCTGCCAGTGTCTCGAGTTCTGTAAGAGCCATCTGTAGAGGTAATCTGTCAGGATGTCCTTTATTAGTGTTCTTCAACATATCCTGAGGGGTAATTACAGATCAACAACAAAAAAAATCCATTTATTTTCAAAGTCAGGTTGCAAAGATTACAGGATGTACATTTACACTGCATTCTTTACTTGAGCACTACTAAACAATAAGACAAATAAACACTTAATGAATATTCAGACAGCACATTGCTTAACTTCCTAAATATCTTAGTAATTCTTCAAAAATACACTGAATGGGATCACATAAATTCTTATCTAAAGAACAAAATTACAGAGAAGGGACATAATACTAAACAATCTGGCAATCAGTATTACACTATAATATGTATGTGTCTATAAGCAATAATTTAAAATGAAACTTCTTTGGTATTTACTGTCATAATCATATTGTATTATCTTTATTACTGTTATTATTCCTCATTAAAACATGGACAGCATACTCCTTCTAAAGTAGGAGACATTACATTAAGGTTACAACAGCTTCTCTAAGTCTTTCTCTTTTTTAGGCATACAGTAGGAACAGTTGAATTATACTTCGTCCCCATTCTCAGAGCACTTAAAAATCCCTATATATTCACTCAGTCTTCCTGCCACAATAAACTTCATCGATCCTACCAGTTCAGTAACTCTCACCATGGCTTCCAACCCACACACTTCCCCTGTAACCCCCTCCTTTTCCCCAGTAACTCCAGACCTGCAGCCCAAAGGCTGTCCTCCCCTGCAGCACCTGCAAACTCAGCTAACATGCGGTGTTTACTGGGGTAGATCTGCTGGGGTCTGGAGGGAGGTACAAACAGAGTAAACTTGTCTGGAGCAGGAATGCACTGGGAAATTGTGCTCTTCCTGCAGCTTGACTGCCTGCTGAGATGAGACAGGATCCTCTGTCCAATCCACAGTTTCCATGGGAAGAGAAACAAGATGCTGCAGGTCAGAAGGAAGCTGCAACATACTCTAGCAGGTCCTGTGAGCCAAGTAGTCAGAGAGTGTACTGTCCTTCTGCATCTCACATATATTCTAAACTATCCAAGGCATGAATTTAATCCTCTTGTTTTTTTCTTCAGTAGAAAGTAATGCCACTAAGTTCCTAGCCACGTTTTGAAGTGCTACAAGCTAAGAGACATAAACAAGTAGCATATTTGAACAATACCTTAACTAGAAAATGATTTATAAGCTATATTTTACTTAGCAAGTAGTCCATAATAGATCTAGTTTACTAAGGCTTTCCTGTGGTGCCCTTTACTGCCTATCCCTGCAATCAGACTATGAGATAGCATGTTTATTGCACTGAAATTTTCTGTTTCCCCATGATCTAGTGGTCACTTCCACTGCAGCATGATCCTCTACCAGAAGACAGCTACCATGTAATCCTTAGGGTAAACTATGCAAGAATGCAAAAGGAGCCTCCCTTTGGTAAACATTATTTACCTGCAATAGTAGAATGAACTGTGGAAAACGTTGGATAGGTTTCATCATTAAACCATACAGTGTCATGCGATCAGGGCTGGACTCCTGACACTGCTGCAATGCAAGAAAGCCACATTTACTACCATGAGCACATTTCTACCAGTTACAGAATGAAAGGAAAACATTTCCTAAAAATTCTTCTATATTGCTTACACTAATTATAATAGGAAGACTGTAAAGATGCAATTTACTACCAAGATTTCATTTAAAAATATTTAATCTTTTAGAAAAACCTGTCACTATTAAAATGATGGCCGCCCACCAAACTGAAATATCCTCCTTAAATAAATACAGCTGGGCTAAAGTCACACCAGCAATGCAGCAGCTATAAATCTAAAAACCTACCCATGGGTTTTTAAGAGGAAATCTAAGAAAAACGTCATAATCTCAGTGCTATGCAAACAGTGATTTTGATCTTTTTTACTAGAATAAATGAAGGAAAAATTGTTGATTTCTTTTTGGAAATAAAAATGTTAGAAGCCATTAATTTCAGTTACCAGGAATGGCAGATAAAATCAGACAAAATTCGTTTGCATGTGCAAAAAAGCCAGAAATGGCCAGAAATAGGAAGGCTAGACGAAATAATATCAAAAACAAAGAAACTCTAAATGATATTAAACTGGTATTGTGCCTAAATTCCTATTAATTGCAACAACTACCAGCTTCACAACAACTTCTTTCCATGGTTATCTGTACAAACATCTGTTTTTTTCCAAACAGGAGTAGTGAAGATTTTTGATCTTCATTGCTAGTGGGAAAAAAAAAAAAAAAAAAAAAAAAAAAAAAAAAAAAAGTTAAAGAAGTGTCATGTCATCAGAGTTTGTCTGTGTTTCTGGAAGCAGAACCAGTGTGGCCCTGACAATCAGCGATGAGAGGTGTGGATTATGTCTCTATTGGAAAAACATACTTTTAACAGTAGAATATGTTTAACATGTGACTACATATGTGACTACATGCTTACTACAATCTGGCCTTCATACTTAAAGGTTTCCAAAGTATCAACCTGCCCAGAGTTGTCCACACTCCCACACTCCAAAAAGCTGTTAGTTAATTTAAGATCTGAAGAAAAACCCCTGCCACCCTTCTCTAGGCAACCTAAGGGCTGCACCAGGCACCCAGTTTTACTGTTTTGTGGACCACTGTAACAGACCTGACAGGGTGACCAGCTCTGAGAGGCACAACTCAATCCAGGATGCTCGGGGAATGAGACAAGCTGAGCTTTCAGACTTTCAGCCCAAAAGCCTTGCAGTGGATTCTGTGTACCCTCTGTAAGGTGTCAGCCCTAGGGATTCGCAGCACTTCTGCTGTGTGTGCCAGGCTGTCCATACACATCATGACAAGCATCATATGCAACAGGGTAGTATGAATTCTACAAAAAAATCACCAATTTCAACCCCAAGCCAGAAAAACAATCTTCAAAATCCAGGGAAATTGTTGTGGAATGGAAATCCAGCTACACTACTCCTCACAACACAATAAACAGGTAAGAATTAAAACAAATTTCAAATTAAAAAGTGGCTTCATACAGTGAACTACTATTTGAAGCTCACATGATATGGAAGAATCCTAATGTTTAGCCAAATAAAGTAATGCAAACACCAATAAACTGACTTGAATAACAATAAAACTACTGTGCACTTCAAAATACATCCCAGATTTAACGGCATGTTACTAGCCAAAAATACAATACTGGAATGGCATCCTCTGGGGTCTTTTCGTGCCAAACCCACAAAACAGACCACAAGCCCATAAAAACAGTGAGACAAAATACAGTATCAGCAGTCAAATTTCCTCCCAAATTGTAACTCATACTTTCTTATTTATCACATATGCACAACTATTTTAAGATTGAATGAACTAACCTTTAAGAAGTCTAAAAAGGCAGGTTTGGTGGCACAAGATTTCTTGAGAATCCCAACTGCTGTACTGAAGTTGTTTACATATTCACTGTATGCATCCAACACCATAGATTTAGAAAACTGAAAAAAAAAAAAAGGGCAAATCCTTTTTGTAAAAATACAAAAGACATCTGCCAGCACAGCTATATAGACCTCTGGCTGTTAGGGGCTAGCTCAGAACTAAGGGCTTTGATTGGCCTACTGCTGGACATACACATATACTGGTAATACCCAAAACAATCTTTCTGCAGAAGACAGGCTGGAAACAGAAAGATATAACAGCTGTGAATGATAAGAAATGTATTTACAGAAATTGCTTCACCTTGGCTAGAACACTGAGGCAGAACCTGAGGACTATGTGCAATCAATCAAAGTGCATCCACTGAGATTCAAAGTGACAGCTGAGATCCCCGGATCATCTCACTACCTGTCTCCCAGATTAAGTGAATCAGCAAAGTCTCGGGGCCTTTACACCCTGACTTCAGCTGTTAAGGACCTACCAAAAAAGCAGACAGATTGTGTGGCCTGCAAACAGTCATGGGAATGGTAAGATCACCGCTCATTGCCTTCTCGGTAATTTTATCCCTCTCTTTTGCAGAGCTGGTCTCATTAAAACTACCTAACTTGCTTCAGTCACAACAAGGCAGATTTGCTTTAAACAACAAATCTTTAGTAATTATTTCATTTTGGGTGAACTGTGATCAGATCTCAGGTCTCTTACAGCAGACATGAAAAGGTGGTGATTTCCAGTACCTGTGTGGCAATAAAACAAAGCATTCAAGCCAGAAGGCAGGCAGCCTCTTCAAGCTTCACTTTCATGGTGAATGTCTATCAACCAAGGACACTTCTTGTTTTCTTTGATTTAAAGTAGTAGCTAATTCTGTCCTTTACTGAATGGACTTCCATTAATAATGGAATAGGGTGTTACAAATACTCTTTATCTGCGCCCCATCTCAGTTCAAACTCAGGAATTCAGGACATTATCTACTGTGGTTTCTTTCTACTTGCACACTACTAGGTATGACTACCCATTTTTTACGAGATGCTGAGCCTCAGTCTCACCCTAATTTTGGTGGATTTGTGAATCTATAATTTCTCATAAAAATAAACTGTTTACTTAAATGTTTGAAAGATTAATCAAAACCTGAAAACTGTTCTCACAATCCTTTCGTATCTGCCAACCGAGTTGAAGATGTGTTGGTGTCAGTTTCCTTACCAGGATAGTACATGCATACTCTGACAGTTGCCACAGGCATTGGAGAACATGGGAATAAAGCAGCTAAATTAGAAAGAAATGGAGATGGAAAAACAAGACTAAAATAAAAATAGTTCTGTTGTGACATATTTGCTTACTGAAGCAACAAAGACGTCACCAATCATTTCAACAGAGTCCCACTCAGAGACACGACTGGCCAGCGCAATCTGAAACATTGAATGGCACTGAAGAATTTCCTTAATTCGATAGAAGACCATCTTAAGTTTTCTTTCACTCAATAATTTTGGTTCCATATCTGAAAGGGGCTTCTCATATTGCTGTAGGGGAAAAAAAAGGCAAATTGATTTAAACAAACAAAAAAATGGACTTCTGTAAGCAGAGAAACAAACTTATGCAACAGTACACACACACACACAAAATTACTGAACATTTGGCATGAAGCATCTGTAGCAAAATCTGTGTTAGTCATACGACAGATTCTTTAATGATCATTAATGATTCTTTTTCAAGTATTCAAAACTTTAAAATACAAAAGATATTAAGGTACCTCCAGGATTCTTTTGAGAGCATCCACGTAATTCTTCTCGCTATCAACTACAGAGCCCAAAATATATCTTCTCACAACCTGTTGAAACAACAAAGTTTTGTCCAAAACTCTACTCAGGTAACACATTCATTATAGTTGGAAATGATGACAATAAAATTCTCACATTACTAAAACAAAAGAAATACAAAGCAATTTCAATACTGGAACTGCAATAAAATAATACTGTACCTATTCAAAAGTAATTAAATTTACTATTACTCTAAAAGTATTTCTTTTAAAGAACACAAAAATTATTGTATTAATAGCTGTAAATCTTTTCTGATTGTTGTAATTCCAATCGTTACTTTTAAAATTTGTGTTTTGACTTTGGCATTTAACAATGCTCTTAGGCACCTGGTACAATTTTTAGAGCTGTCCTGTGCAGGGCCAAGAGCTGGACTTCAATGATCTAGTGATCTTCCAAACCATGATACTCTATAATCCTATGTATCTTAAATGTATGTATGTAGGCATTAATGGAAACAATTATAGGTATAAGATGATGTTGGCTAATTCAGTGATTTGTTACAACAAAATAGCTAACAAGTTCTCAAAAATCAGTCCTGAATTTTATTTTTAATAGGATTTATAAACTTATTAGAAGCAACATGAAGGGCAAACAAGCAAATACTAATTGCCTTTTAAAGTTAAGGCCATATAAACTGTACCACTGAGAAAGTATCTCAGAGTCAGCATTCTCCTATGGGCATTATCATGCACAAGTGAAAACCCTCATGTTATCTATATTTATATGCACTGACAGAGTAGTAAGAGCTTCGGGAAAAGCCACCATATTTCATGTTCAACTACAGGCTATTTATTACACCTTCTTCTCCACCTTCTCCTTCTGTAATTCAGCTGAAATGCAATTTGCATGTACATGCAGGTGGCAGGAAAGGAAGGACTGGAGAACCAATCTGGTTTAGTATTTAAGCTTCTTGTCATCAATTAGATTCTTGTTGGTTATAAGGATTTGTTTTCACCCAAATCCATTTCCTAATGCAGCTCACCCCAGAGTTTTCAAAAGGGGGACTATGAGGGAGAAAAGAGCACAGGGGTAGGATCAAACCACTTTCCATAACTACAAGAGAAGGAAAACCCTCTCATTTTGCTATTTTAAGACAGCCTAAACAACTAGGAAACTCCAATCTCAAGTTTGCTTCTTTCTGCTCCAGAACCCCACAGCCTCCTGCTTCCTTCACCATCACTGCCTTTAAGTTTTCCACACTTGTATTTTGCATTACTAAATGCAGGTCATGTGAGAATTTTCTTTCAGGTACTAGCATTTCAAAGGGGGACCTCAAAATTATCTGAGGCTTTGCTTAAGATATATACAGTAAAATTAGTTGTGTCTAATCTGTGTTTAGAATGGATTTAGCAGTGTCTTATTTGGTATAGCGGATCAGCGGCTCTGGTGAAGAATATTAATCCTACTTTTAGTCACAGCTCATTCTTCTGAAAAGAATAAACATCTGTAGAAATAAAAATTTCAGGCTCTATAATACACAAAAGGAATACTTAATAGTGGCTTCAGGTTTTTGCAATAGATACGAGCCCAGCCCACTATTTGCAAGCACCAGGATTTAAACAGAAGCCATCATGCCACCTGCTGTTTGACGCTGGCATGTCCACAGAGCAGCTCTGCCGTGACAGGGCAGCTGGGCTGGAAGGGGTTCCTGGAGGCACCCAGGGCTGTGACCCCTTCCCACAGCCAGGCTGTGCCAGCCCCCCTAACCTGCTCCAATGTTTCTGTGCACCCCAGCCCACCAGAGCCCTGCAGCCAGGGTTGGCCAGCAGCCATCCTCCCCCATACAGCTGCTGCACCCCTCCAGTTTGGCATCGCCTCCAGATGTGCACTGCAGCTCATACAGGCTTTCAGTGCCAGAGGCTGGTGCCTGCTCCTGAGGGACAGCACTAACGCTGACCACCTGCTGGACTCTGCACCACAGACTCACTGAGCATGGTGTCCCCACCTGCCTTCCACCTACCTTTCAGTCCACCCATACAGACCGTATCTCACCTACAGGAGTACAGGAATACTTCAGGAGGCAGCTGAAAGCCCTGTTAAGGCAGAGGTAAGTGACACTTTGCTCCTCTCTGCTCACCAGTCACCCCTCGGTCACCTCAAAGGGGCTCAAGCTAGTCGTGCACAAATGGATTCTGGTCCATCTCTGTTGATTTTTCCCTACTCGCTCTCCTGTCCTACTGAATGCAGACACAGCTCCCAAGAGCATGTGCTCCACCACTTTTGTTGGGACTGAAGAGAGGCCATACTCAATTCTCCTTCTTGTGACACTGGGACAATTTTTCCCAGTCTTCCGATCTCTGTGATCTTGGACGACTGAGAAAGGCCTTACCCACAGCATCCTTATACCCATCCCACCTGGTCCCACAGACACCTGTATGTCCAAACGGCCTCAGCTGCCCCAGCTGCAGACCAGGCTTCACCCCAGTAGACCTGCCTCTGGGCTCATGGCCTGAGTGTCCAGGACAAGCCTCACCAATAAAACCCAAGGCAGAGGTGGCACAGTTTTGACCCTTTATCACTAGGTCTGTGCCCCACCAAGCAGCGCAGTGTGTTTTTCTCGCCTTCCTTTTGTTGCCAGTGTACATATCAGAAATACTTCACTGCTGCCCCTCACACTTCACTAGCTCCAGCTGAGCTTTGGCTTTTCTAACTCCATCCCTACCCACTTGCACAGCTCCTCCTGGGCAGATGAGCAATATTTGTCATGACTTACACAATTATTACCAGTTTGTTTCAAACTACAAGCATTCTGTTTGTTTTTTTTTTTGCAAGAGAGGAGAAACTTATTTGTACAAAAATACCCCAGTGAAACTCAAATCCCTATTTGAAAAGAGCATTCAGACTGATGCTGAAATCTCACCTTATAATAAAATCTTACAGTAATGTAACACAGTTTGGCAGTTGCTTTGTTACAAGATTAGCACTTCACTGTGTTAAACACAAGAGAAAAGTAAAAGATTTTAAAAAGTTTTAAAAAAATCCCAAAAATACATTCCCTCTCCTCAGTTGCCCCTTAGTTTGGTTTTTTGCTCTTTCTCTTAAGGTACTGACCAACTAACTCATGACTTGACACCACAAGAAGCTAAAAACTCTCATACAGTAACTAGTTGTCTTAACAACACAGTAAAATAAACCCACGGAATTTAGTTTCAGCCTAAATTTCTTAACTGATGCCGATTTCAGTATTTTTGAAGTGATTTCCACAGTGACTATACAGTTTGAGGTGGAGAACAGCAAAATTAATTCTTCTGTATACTTTACTGGGGCTGATTTTTTTAACCAAGAAAAACCTTTAGATTCGAAGAGCATACAGGATATTCTCTACATTTAGAATGGAAATCCCCGAGCACCTGGGACAATGTTTTCTGGTTCTCTATAAAAATGCTTTAACTCTCTTCTTTTTTTCACTCAAAACTATCACATTTAGTTTAAGTGTTCAGGTAGTGAAACAATGTAGTTCTTAGAGATAATTTTATAATGCAAACCAGCATTTTGCACCTCTAGGTGAATTCAGGACTGATGCAACTATACGCACACGCACCACTTTTCAAAATACTACTTTACTTATTCAGTTCTGAATTTGATGTCCACTTAAGTAAAAAGCCAGTAGGTTTGAAGACCAAATGCACCTAAGAGCCATTGTGCAGTGCAGAAGGAGAGAAAAAAAGAGGCAGAAGACCGTATTTCCCAAAGCCTACTACCTGCTGCTGTGATAATCCTTCAGGCATAGGAGTCATAATTGCTTCTGTATGCATACAGTCCACATCAATAAATAAATTCAGCTCTTCCTCTTCCAAACAAGATGATCTATGATCTACAAACAAAAAACCAAAATGTCAGCTTCTACATGTGGAAAGCTGAAAAAAGCAAAACAAAACCGAAAAAAGCAAAAGAAACCCAAAAAACCAAAGACCCTGTCATCTGAGCACAGAAATTATAAGTTTTCACTTGGCAAACAAAAGAAATTTCCCAGCACTTCTGTATCATCTGTGAAATCACATAAATGCTACCACTAATAGGCAGTCTAATAGAAAACACCTTTCAAAGGCATTCTAATATCCCACAGCTGAAGACAGCCTAAGCATCTTTTGCTTGACCTCTACTCCCTCCCTCCTCTCAGCCAGGAGAATGGGGCTGTCCAGAGGGCAGGACATGACAAGTTGGGTTAAAGCATTGCAGCTCCAGGGCCAGCAGTTTTAAAATAAATGATCTCTGGGAAGAAACTGAGAACACCCATATTATGATCCAGCTAAAAATAATCCACACACCCTTCTATGGCTGAACTGAAGTAGCCAAATTATCCAAAACGTTTGCTTTCATCAGAAGGAAGTGAGGGATTCTGCATTGCTCTGTGGTTAAAAATTTTACTGAAAAAGCACCACTGAAGTGCACTGATAGGTGGCAGTACACAGCCAGCCAAACAAGCAGATACAAGGAAAGGAGACATAAAGAAAGAACAGTATGAGAAACTGTCTTAGAACAAAAAGAAAAAGAAGGGAAGCAGATCTGATGGCTGGGAGAAACTTGTGAGTTCAGTTAACAAATCTTTCACTAGCTCCTTGCTGATTTGGAAACCGGTTATGGGACTCGGCCATCCACAGATACACTGTGTCTGCAACCTCATCTCTTAAAATGTAAGAAGAAATGCCAGGTCCATTGTGACACTGTTCTGCAGATCATTTTCATCTGCTCAGCTGCAAGAAGTTGAGGATACACTTTTTGATCATTTTGTGTACCTTTCTATATTTAATCTGTGAATTAACTAAATTGAGAAGTAGTCAGAGGTCATGACAGAGATGCAAGATGTGTCCTGGCCCATACAGATAGGATGGAACTTTATGCTACCTCTCTCAATAAAAATATTTTGTTCCATCCTTGTGGATTTAGCTTCCTAAAATTGTAGTTTTATAAGCTCTGAAGTTACTACCATTTATTTAGATGGGCAGAAACTTGAGCAGAAAAATAAAACATCTCTCACACTTATCCTGAAAAAGAAACCAGATTAATTTACTATCACCTGTCTCTTGAAAAAATTACCTGTGGACAGCTGCTGCCAACCTCATGACAAACGACTGTCACTTGCTCTCAACTACAGAAAGAACACAAATACTTCTGTGGCTTTTTGATTTTACTTTACTTTCTGCTTTCCCAAATCAAATTCAGCTTTCATCAAAAACCATCAAACTGATTAAGCACTACAGTCTCCCCTGCTACTTTCACCCTTAAGCACTGAAAGTATTTACTTTCCTTCTTACTTTACAGGGATGAACTTTTTAAAATAGTCAACTACTTCTCCACTGAAAACCATATCTTAACAGCACATTCTCCTGACATTCAAGAGTTACTTGATAGAGAGACATGGACAGACTTAGTAACTGTGCTGGTTTTGGCTGGGGTAGAATTAATTTTCTTCACAGTGACTAGTATGGAGCTACATTTTGGATTTGTGCTGGACACAGGGTTGATAACATAGAGATGTTTTTGTTATGTTATTGCTGAGCAGGGCTTACACAAAGCCAAGTCCTTTTTTGCTTTTCATACTGCCATGATGGCAAGGGCTCTGGGCATGCACGGGAGGCTGGGAGGAGACAGAGCCAGGACAGGTTACCCAAATCAACTAAAAAAGATATTCCAGACCATATGACATCCTGCTCAGTATATAAAGTGGGAGGAAGGAGGAGTAAGGTGAGGGGACGTTTGGAGTGATGGCATTTGTGTCCCAAGTAACCGCTGTGTGTGATGGGGGCAGGCTCTCCTTGAGATGGATAAGCCCCTGCCTGTCCTTGGGAAGCAGTGAACTTTCTTTGCTTGTATGTGGCTTTTATGTTCATTATTAAACTGTCTTTGTCTCAACCCACAAATTCTCACTCTTACCCTGGTAATTCTCTCCCCAGTCCTCGTGGTAGGGGAGTGAGTGAGTGGGTCTTGGCTGCTGGCTTTTGTCAGGGTTACACCACAACAGTAACTTAACATCACTTCCATACATCTACCAGCACCTAGATCACACTGCTTGGTGGGATTTTTTGTTATTAAGTTGACCCTTCTGTGTAGTCCTGAGGTTTCTCAGGTCACTCAGGTTCTTGCCCCAAACAGAAAAAATTGCTCAAGATGCATTAACCATACTGTCATCTGAACTGAATATTATACCATACATTTTTTAGATACATCTGATTTCTTGCATCTAGCTTTCAGCTCCAACTACAAAAATTTGCTAGGCCATTCATCTTCTTTTTCAGAAATTACTAGAGAATGTAACAAAGAGAAACACTGTAAATAGCATATACCTTGAGAAATGAAAGATTTTGTCCGAATAAAGGAACGACCCTTCTTCACAGCTGCTTTTGTCTTTTCAAGTCCATCTTTGGTACCTTCTCTAGCAGCTCTCATAAGCTTTTGCATCTGTAAGATAAAAAATACAGGCTACATGTTCAGTGAATAATAGGAAAACACTTGAGCTTGCACACTTTTAGGCTATCAATAGCATACAAAGTCAAACAAATATATAGTAAGTAGAGAGAACCATGAAAGCTCAGAGCCGAGCTCCTGTGTTTCCAAATAAAATAAAAGTTGGAGACAAGGACTTACTTCATGGAAATACTGTATGCAAGTCTAAAAGAGCAGAAATACTTAAGAACCCTTCAATACTCTAAAATCTTACAGAACAAATACCTACTACTCACAGGTCATTAACGGCCAGAGGTCTTGTCCATCTTTCAGTGTCCCAATAACTCTTCCAAAGTATTTCTGACCTAAAGATAATCCCCTAGACTCAGTTATATATTAACTATATTCTTAAACAAACACTGTTATGAAGGAAAAATTTACAACTAATAACTTCATTCATTGAAGAAATACATTGATTTAATTAAGAATGCCATAATCTTACAGCACACTACTACAGCCAAATGAAATTTCATGGAACAACAGCAAAAAGAAAAAGAAATTTTGCTTTGCTGGAAAATGTTTATTAAAATACTCTGCTTTGTACTTCTTCTTTCCCAAAATTTCACCACAACAAAAAATCCACACTACTGTCAGAACACAAACAAAGCTATCTTCCCGCAATCTGGCAATTTCTGGGTTTGAGATTGAAGCTTTTACCAAAAACCCAGTCTTTTCATACCAGCTCCATTCAGAATGGAGAGCAGGGCGATTCCCAGATTGATCCTGTGTGGCTGCAGAGCTAGGGCTAGGCTAGCCCCATGGAGCCAAGGTCTCAGAGAGGCACTAGGGTTGTACACCTGGCTCACACCCTGGGAAAAGGGCACCACACAGCAGAGAAAGACTGCCCTATCTCATTTTCTGAGACTGTTAATATTTAAAATAAGCATGAGAAAAGGTCCTTGACCAAGTATTTTTAAGACTATAGAAATATTATAGTCTTTAATTTAAGACTGCACAATAAAAATTCAGCACATTCAGAATTTATTTCATGCAAATTATTGTCTACTTTTTCAAGCTATTAATAAACGGCAACATGGTCTGTGTTGGAAAAGCAATTATTTAAATGTAGCTAGTTACAAAAATCAACTACACTACCTTCAGCTCATGTTTTTGCTTTAGTTGCTGAATCTCTACTGCTCCCACAGTGTTTGACATCAAATCTTTCATCTTTTTTTCATAATGCTCCTTTAAACGCGTTAGGTCATGAGAAAGCTACAGTGTATAAAAAGACACAATCTTTTCAAAAAGCCATAGTGAAAACTTCATGCTAAAGCACTCACATAAATCATGCACATTGCCCCATCTATCTACTGACACAAAGACAACTAAGGGAAAACTGTCACTGAGGGAAAACTATCACTGAGGGAAGCTCCAGTCCGAGGAAGGGACCATGGCTCCTGGGCGCTGCTGAACTCCGCCAGGTGCTTCTCTGTAAAGACAGGGGCACAGCCACTTAGACTAAGGTAACTGTATTGTTATGTATCAATTGTATTGTGCCTACCTCCAAAAACCACACAGAAACAATACATGAGCTTTAACCATAAGCATTATTCACTGGAGCACAAACCCTGGTCTGGATTTCAGACTATCCTTCAAAACAGTGAATCACAAGAAAACTCACAGACTGAAAAACATATGGGGGTTCCTGGCACCTGAGAATATGGAAATTGACAGGGCAGTGAGTCAGGAGACGCTAACAGGATTCACCTTCTTGTAGTTTCCACATGCATCACAGCCTCACTGTATGAACTTGGGTGTAACCACCTTATACATGCATATATTTGTTGGCAAGGTAATGAAACTATCAGAGAGAAAGGAATGCCCTGGAATACTAATTACCATTTGTTAAACATTTTGACAAAGTTGGATAAGGGGTTAAAATGCAACCAGGAAAGAAAAAAAATAGGAAGCTATTTGGTGTGCCCTATAATAGAAGTGCAGTGGCAAACCCCTCAGCCTGCTATCAAGAGAGTTACTTGGCAAGAGATCAAAGCCTCAGGAAAGAGAAGGCCTACTGAATTGAAAACAAGGCCACAGGCCCAGCATGTAGCTCCACTAGGCTGGGTCAGGATGCAATTACCACTAACATGATGATTCTGGCATTACAGTAGGAAAATTAAGAATAGCATCCGGTTCACAGACAAGAATTATTTAATAGCACAAAAACCTTCCCTTCTTAAAATAAATTAGTAAATAAATAGAATAATAAGAATCATAATGAAAAGGTGGCTTTGAGGGAAGTCATACCAGCACTTAAAATTAAAAATCCCATCTTTAACCTCGTCATACTTTTCAACTAACACTAAAATTATTAGTAGGGCAAGTCCCTCTCAGGCTCTGAAAGGCTACAGAAGGTGATGTATACTGGTAATATACTGTAATATCCATCACAAGACCTGAAGAGAAGTGAGTGATGGTGCAAGGAATGGATACAGAGAAAATGTACATGAAGAAGAGTAGTGTCTGCCTGTGTTGAAGTCCCAGTGCAGGGAGGGCTGGGGTTGTATTTTTGCGTCGTTTTTTTGTTGTTGTTTTCTTCGTTGTTTGTTGCAGGGATTTTTTTAGCAGCGGTAAAAAAGTTTCTTCCTCACTCTCTGCCAAAACCCTTCCCTAATTTCCCAATTTCTCCATCTCCCAGCAACCCGCCCAGGCACAGGAACCTCTCCAACTTTTCCATCCACCAGCTTAAGTGTTCCTCACCTTCTCACACCCATCCTCACAAGGCAATCCCCAAAACCTTTTGTCACAGGCCTGAAAAAGTCACCTGCAGGGCAGTACCAAAGGGCACACCCCTCTTCTGTCATCACTCCTCGGTCTCTTGCTCAGACAATCTGTGTCTGATCCTGGTACAATCACATTCAACCACTGCCAACAGTTTCCAATGACAGATCAAAGTATACTTTTAAGAATTCTAAAAAAATGGCTCTAAACCTTGCTTTGTTCACATATCTAAATAGATTCTTATGACTAGAAAGCTTCAGCCAAAGCTGAAGCTAGGGACAGCAAGAAAAGATTAAAAAAAAAAAAAACAATAAGCCAGCAGTCATGTTAAGGCTTCCACACTCACGTGCAAAGTAATTTCCTAGTCTCTTCCAAGGTATTAAAAAAAAACAGCAATCAAACCAATTTTTTTTAGTCTTGTTAAAAATACCTCCCAAACAAACAGCTGCAACAGCTAAGATCGTTTGAATCAGAACAAAACCAAGACAAAAACAGAGGATGAGCACTCAGCTTACAAACTGCAGATTTGGGTGGGCTCAAATCACTCCCTGATTTCCAAAGGACAGGCAGCAAGGATGGAGGTGAGGGGAGAGCAGATAACATGTACTGGAGGGAAACAGAGACAGCAAGGCTTTTATTCTCATCAAGTTAGAAACCTGCAAAATGAAAATAAAGGTCCTATGAAATAACACTCTGTCTGAAATAACACCCTGCACATTCCAGCCACAGGGTGCTGAGGCAGCCCACAACACGCAGCTGCCAAGTGGCTCTTGGAGACCCTAGAGTCAGCACACTGGGGAGCTTCTCACAAAGAGGGTACACAAGGGCAGGAGTGGAGGAGCCAAGGCGAAGAGAAGGCAAGAGCCTGGGGCCTCTCTCCCTGTGCTAAGGGAAAGATGCAGGGATGACAGGCACCTGTGTCACTTTTGTCACCTGTGTCTTCCTGCCTCCCACAAAACAGATGGAGCCAAAGGTACTGGATCTGAGAAGTGTCACACATGGATCATTTTAATCATGCCACCTCTCTTCTCTCCTAACAGGTAGAATTCTCTTTGATTACAAAAATCTTTTACTTTCAGAACTTTTTCAAGTTCAGGCACTTTCAAACAAGCAAACTGATGCACATCTAAGACAGAAAGCTAGGGAACATTGGCAAAGAGTTCTATGACTTCTGAACACCTGAAGACCCCAAACATTTAACTCTTGTCAGGCTTCTCCCCATTTATTCCTCACATTATTTTCCACATTTATTTACCACTTAGACTAATCCAGTAACTGCAAAAGAAGAGAAGGTGAGGAACTGCCCATATGCAAAATTAATCTCATTTTTCATTCTTATCCAATTTGAGCTTTTTCTTTTCTATAAGAAGTTTCTGTTTAATATTTTCATCTTTTCCCTGTTACATTTTGTTACGTACTGTCACTTCCACACTGAGTCATATCTCTTTTAAAAAGATGATTTTGGCATTTGAAACTGAATTGAGAAAAAAAGAGATAGAGGTGAGATAGGCAAGCGTTGGAAACAAGGATAATCTCAATGACTGAGCAGCACTGCAGGATACATACATTTCTCTTGTGGTTGCCTCGCAAAAAGGAGCTGGGAATTCCATTTTTACACTCAGAATCACTCTGTTCTTCATAGCTTTCAAACTCACTTGAACTCCACCCATATTCCAGCGAGCTGTTTCCACCATCATCACCATTTTCAACATCATCATAAATCATTTCCTCTGCAAGAATTAAATCAAAATTAAAAAAGCTACACTGAAATGTATGTTTGTTTGAACACCAAAAAACCTTTTCAGGATATGCTATAAAGAATTGTAAGACTTTTGTACGCACATTAAAAATTCTGAATTAAATCAAATATTCAAATAGCCAAAGTGTATTGTCTTTGCTGAAAGAGAGTACTGAAAAAGGACAGTGTTATGGGTCCACATCATGATCCTTTTAGAAACACATGCTACTCAAATGACACTGTTGTGTCTAAATCCCACAAAATGATTTAGAACTTCAAAGAAAGTTTAAACTGTAGCTGTGAATGAACATCTGCACTGAGAAGCATTATCCTTCCATTTGTAAGCCTGCCATTTCTCCCTAGGGACATCAGCTCAAACGATAAATGCTAAAACATTGCAAGAATCAAATGGAAATGTCACTACTTCCAGTGAACAGATCAGACCAAGGTAGCAAGAAAGGTGTTACACAGTGGTGCTACATGACTCATCAGCACCAGTCACTGGGAGTCTCCCACACCCCCACCTTGCTCATAAGTCACTCTAAAAACCTCAAGTATTAACCTTTTCAAGACATAACCTTTTCAATTCTATACTGCAAAGGCTAACCAAAGTACCTCCCGCTAAAGACACGGGTCTTTTCATTGGCATACATGTCAGGAACATGAAACTTACTCAAAATAAAATGGAAAATTTAGAGCCAATTGCTTATCAGGAAACAGGAATGCACTCTACCTGCAGCGTCATTTGTCATTACAAGTAGAAAAGGGTGGACACTTGTCATGGTACAACACTCCTTCCAGGAATCACTATTGTCAAAGGTTATGATGCAGCATTTACAACTGTCTCCTATTGAATTCAGGAAACAGTAGCTGTGCTTGTATTTTAAGACTGACGTTTCATTTAAACAGAGGAAAAAAATGTACTCTAAAGAAAAGCTGACATATTTTACACATCCATCTAAATCTTGAATTTTAATATTAACATTATTTACATTCTTTATAATTTGGAAGATTCAGATTCTTTTTAAAAAAAATTAAATCGCCATGCATATTAAAATTATATTTTAATATTAAAATATAATATTAAAAATATAGTTATAAACACCTTAAAAATATAGTTACTGAAGAAGACATCTAGCACAATGAGTAATTTTAAAGAACCATCATAGTAAATCAAAATAAATCAAGACTTATGCAAGTCTAACTCCTGTGCTGTCAGCTTTGGGGCAGGATTTACCCCATGACTGGGTGAATTTATCTTGTCCACGTGCTAATGTAGACTGTCTGATTGAAACTTTTTTTGGAACAGTTGCATCTCCCTGACAAAATACACAAATAATAAATATCAAGATCATAAATGTACGAAGATGAAACTTCCCTTACTACCTATTTCCTCAGAATTTTTCAATGTCTTTGGAGACAACAATGAAAATCAGAATTTCAATTGATGCCTTATGTGCCAAGCTATAGATTCTGACCAATATGCTCAGCAGAGCTTTGTTCCATATCCTATATCCCACCTATCCTACATCCCACCTATATCCTATCCTATATCTATATCCTATATTCCACCTAGCACATCGGGGCTTGGTGTATGAGTTTCCTGACTGATCAACAACAAGGCAAAGATGTCCCTGCTGAGAGTAGCACTGAGGAAAGTTCCAGTAATATAAGCATCCAAATCATGAATGTAACACGGTACTTTCCAATAATAAATAAAAAAAAGTCAGTAGTAATTTGTAAAACACCTTGCCTGAACTCTACTAAGGACAGGAAATTAAACTGTTACAGCTTTAAAGTTTAATGTGGTTTTCACACAAGAAAACTTAAGTGTTTTCTTGATCCATTGACAATTTCAGTATCAAACACCCGCACTCTCTGAAAGCCATGATGAGTAAGATGCTGAGCTCCCAATAAGCCAATTCACTCAAACACAAAATCAGTCAGTAGCAACTGATCTTTAAGCAGTTGCTATACCCAAAAACTGCAAAACAAACCTGAGCAAGAACTCAATGAAATATGCTTCTTGAGCCCTAACTCCACCATTTCCTGTAAAGGTAAAATCTTGACTCCAGTAACTACTTTGAGATCTATTCTGCCCCCTCCAAACATGGTCACAACCATCAGGAGTGGACCACTTCAAAGCTGAAATAAAACATTTCTGTAGAGTCACAATCAGGATGGTGAACAGCCACTCTGGACCACCTCTTCCATCTATCAAACATTTATATACTGAAGGGGACTTTCAAGGAAAGAGCTTCTCTCTATAACCATGACGATGATACATTATCATACATCATTTAACATTAACATTATTTAGAACACCCTTTTCCTAACTACCTTGCCTTCTTGAGGGCACTACAGCTACAACATCCAACACTGTAATTCTTGAATATGCAGAATACTCAAGCTTTTGGAACAGTATCTATAAAACAAAGCAGAATTCAGCTTCTGAAAAGAGCAATGTAGGAGACCTGCTGAGGTAGTCTTCTATGTATTAGTATAATTCTGTACTTTCTAAGACCTATCAACAATTACTGACATAATGCTAATACCATTTATCTATATTTTGGGTACTTAACAAACGTATCTGTTTATGCACGCATGCACATAATTCTGTTTTGCATTGCTTTCAACATTACAAAGACCTCAAACCTGGTTCAGAGTCTGAATCTTCTCTTGGCACATCATCATAAATTACCTCATCCGCGTCTAAAAACAAGAGAAAAAAAAAAAAAAACAAATGAGAAATTTCCTAAAATTTGAATGCGACCAAGTGTTTAAGAGGCATTTGGACAAAGCCCTTAACATGCCCTTAGCTTTTGGCCAGCCCTGAAATGGTCAGGCAATTGAAATGCTGTGGTCCTTTCCAACTGAAATATTCTACTCTGTTTTAAAGAATTTTGGTTATATTGGCGTATATGAATACAATGGAGATGTGACTCACTCTCCACTAGCATTTTCCTTGTACACCTAGTCATTGAAATATTGCAATCATGCACAAAGCCGTATATTGTATTTGTGAAATTTCAGAGTTCTATCTGCATTGCTTATGATGACCTTCGGTAGCCTGAAAACAAAACTCCACTTCAGAAGCCAGTATTTCTCCCTCCTTCTTACAGAAGTATGGTATGTTCTGTGCCTGTTGAAGGCTGCTCATTGCCTTAATGAATGGCTGTAGAAAAGCTGAAATTGACTTTGTAAAAAGAACCAAAACTAAATAATGTAATGATCATCATAGTACATTAAGAGGCAGAATGACAACGCAAATTTGTCAGTCACTTCACGAAATATGTAAGATGAACCTCCAGTCCAGTGGGAACAGCTGAGAACAGGGAGGATAACCTGTCTTCAAACCACAGTCTCTGTTCTGGTTTAAAATGCAGCTACCAGCCGAGAATCAACAGTACACACCAAGGCAGTGGCAAT
The DNA here is from genome assembly GCA_013400215.1 of Cisticola juncidis. Classification (NCBI taxonomy): domain Eukaryota; kingdom Metazoa; phylum Chordata; class Aves; order Passeriformes; family Cisticolidae; genus Cisticola; species Cisticola juncidis. The sequence goes on from VXBR01011322.1 coordinate 356,671, forward strand.
TCCTTCCCTCCCACCTACCCCAAGTATTTATTTGCCAACTATTGCACAAGAAGAGCAATTTCAAATACAGTTGCAGAGCAGACTCTGAACTGGAGCTTATTTCCACTGCACATGCATTGATGGAGCCAAATGACTTCCATAACACATGATTCCACAGACTCCAAAAGGTGGTAAAGTGGATGGTTACTTTATTCTAAAATACAACTTTATTACACTGTTGAATATTCTAACTGGTACAGCTTGGTTCTGTAAACCTATCTGAAAACACACAGCAAAAGTGAACATGGAAATCTGCCCATAAGATCTGCTTGTGCACATGGACACCCACATACTGCTGATCACAGTTTAAAACTAACCACCTTCCACAGCTGTACTTCAGTGCTCACTGGTACTTACTTTCCATCCATGCTGTATTCGCAGGATCTGCAACCCATTTGGCCAGGGCATCGTCCTCTCTCTTGGCCTGGTTATCTTCACTTGAAAAAGAAGCCATAAAATAAAAGTTATACCACAGTGTTTTTAAACATCTATGAAGACAAGGCAGCAAATATCATTCTGCCTTCTAGTTTCCACTCCAAGGCAGCTGATTACTCAAAAATGTTGCTTTAGTACATAGTTGGGTGATGAATAATCTCTTCTTTGTCTAACAATTTTAGCCAGAAAATTGAAAACATTTTCCTTAAAATCTTAAAAAATACTCTGCTTTTGAGTGCATCTACCAGAATACAGGAAATTCTCTCAGAAACAGTGAAGTGAGAGCTTCTTTTTCGTGGTAAATAGGAGTAAAGATATTCTGGGTTACATCAGGAGTCATCTGGCAAAGCTGTTATCCTCCTTCACTGGCCAGTGAGGCTGAACCTGTAAGCAGCACATCAAGTTTTGGCTTCCCAACACTCCCCTGCTGGAGAGCTGTGGAGAAATTGAAGCTACCTCTTGAGAGATGTAGAGTATCTGAAGTCAGAGACTAAAGCACATGGTTTACAAAGGTGATAAAAGATATGGAGATCATTTACTCTGGTGAAAAGGACATTATGGGGTGATCCAAGAGAAGCTACAATTATCCAAAAGAGAACTACAAAGGTGATGAAATCAGATTGGGGTTTTTTTGGTTGGGTTGTTTTGGGGCCCTTCTGTGTTTTTTTTTTTAATGCCAGGCAAAGGGGGAATGGTCAACAGACTGCCCATTAGAAGATTTGGTTTGGACATTTGGGGCAGTAGGGTGGGGAAAGTGGGGAAGGGAAGGTAGTAAAGCAGGGAGGACTGCTCAGGGAAGCTGCAGTACCTCCATCCTTGGAGGGCTGAAGGCTCAGCCAGCAAGGCCATGGTTGATGTGATGGAATATTGGCTCTTGAAAGGAGCAGGCTAGACAAAATCTCCAGCAATCTGCTGCACATGACATTGCCATCACTCTATAAAAATTCAACCCGGTGTCTTCAAAAATGTCATGCACAGTTACACACACCAGTGCTGATGTTAGTACACAATCAGAAAGGGAAAAACAACAAACTAACAAACATGGAAGCTTCACACGAGGAAAATAAAATACTTATCAAATGCAAGCTTTTGTAGGAATTAAGGTTTTACAAATCATTAAAACATGATGAACTGGCAATCACCTGTTCTGAGAGTCCTCCAAGTTTACAGAATTATAATGACATTCTTCACTTGCTGACTGTGTACCTGCCAAGTAGAAAAAAAAAGAAAGAAAATGCCTGCAATAACATGTCAGTTTGGCTCAAATGGCACATTTTAGCATAAGAAACTGATTTTACTAGTTCGTTGCTAAAGAATAATCTCCTTCTTTGCAACAGTTTTAGACATGTTTAAAAAAAATTAGAAGTTTCTTCACACCATGCATTTTTGAAAATTAAGTAATTCAAAGACACAGCCTTTTGTTAGAAGAGCTGTTAAGGGGAAACAATGCCTGATGCATTTAATTCTATCTCTTAAACATATATTCATCTACAGGTAATAAGGACCGCACAAACATTTGTTTTCACTTGACAGTATTCCTAATGGTGGTAAAAAGCAAAGGCTGGAATAAAGGCTGGAATTATAGAAGAATTGCTGCCTAGCTAAAGAAAAGTATATTCAAAATACAAAAAGGAAAAGGCAGGAGTTTTCTTTCTTTTTTTTATGGGGAGCTTTCTTTTCCTACTGTCTTGACATTAAGCTTTCAAATTTCTCAGTTCTGGTTACAAAATGGATATTTTTTTTCTGTAGTAATCTATAGTTATTTCCCTTTCTAGTTTCCTCTTCTGTCTTAAAATTGTGCTAGAAGACACAGAATTCATCAAATCATCAAGGGAAAAATCCCACAGCAACTTTAAATCCGTAAGAATTGGATAATAAACAAACACAAATGCATATACAGAAGGCAAAAGGGAGAGGATTTTTTCCAGGATCTAGGAAAAAAAAAATAAAAGGTATGAGAACAAACCATTTGGCCTGAACACTGAACTCTGGATCTGGAAATTATTTCATTACATTCAAAAGGAATTAGCAGTAATCATACTCAGGCTGAGTACTATACAGGAAAGATACCTGGGATTTCCCAAGGATTCCCCTTCAAATAAAGGTGTGTAAATACAGTACCTTCTTCATCTACAGAAACACTGCGGATGATGACAGGACTGGAGTACGCTGGCACTATCAAAGGCAGGTTGGATGGCACAGCATAGCCACAAGGGACTGGAACAGAATATCCACCGGACAAGCTGGGACTTGCACATTCTTCTTGAGGACTTGGTTCTGGTGATGAGGATGGATCCTTATCTTGAATTGGGGAAATATTTATGACTGAGTAGGGATTTACTTTGGCTGGAGTGCCTTCTGCAGCAGGTTCTGATGTTTGCAGCTTCTCACTATTTTCTGAATTATCAGGTCCTTTAGTTGAAAGATCAAACAAAAATACAAAGTTTTATTTTTCATACCTGTTCAACCCACGCTAATAGCTCTTTGCAAGTATGCTAAACACTGATTTGATCTTCACTATACAAGTTGCTTGCAATCTATGACTCAAAATTCCCACACAGTAGTGCCAACCTCCTCATTTTACAGATCAGGAATGCAACAAAAGCAAAACAAGATGAGTTACAAAGATGCCTATGGAAAAACAGTAACTTGACTGACACAAGCACACGAGTCAAAACAGTCTAAATCCTAAAGGTTAAAATCCAGATTGCAGATAAATTTGAATCTTACAAACACAAACACAATATTTTAGGGGCAGTCATGAGGACAAGAAAAGCTCACTGGAGAGACATTCCTCAAAGAGCAGTCCTGAAAATGTTCTGTTAAAAAATAACTTTACAAGTTTTCCCGTTTGAAAACATATTGTTTTCTGTTATACAAAGTTCCCAGTGTTTTTTGAGACACACTGAGGTACAGCAGAACCAAAGGCCCCTCTGAAGGGAATTGCAGAACTGCATCCCAAGTGATCAAATGATTTTAAGCTGTAAGCACAACTTCACAATAAGGTGAGCAAGTACCAGATGTTCAGGGAAAGATAGTGTTTAAATTCCAGGTTGTCAAACCGCACAGTACCCGAAGAGTTATCTATCTTTAATTGCCATAAGCACAGTGAATCTGTTCACAAAAGGAAATTGGATCTAAATAAGCAAAATCAGCTGTTAGCAATTTGAGCAGAATACAGCAATTTTCAGACCACATCTCAGACCTGGGAACTTCTGTATATGTCATAAAAAATGTTTCAATATTTAGCAAAACTTCTGTTTATGAATGAAATTCATACATTCAAACTCCCCTTAGTTTTATGCTCATCTCAAGCTCGGCAACCAGCAAGTTTAGCTGTGAAACAGCTTATCTGAAGCCATCAGTGTGCCTTAAAACCAGCATATACAGTAGCTTGACACTCAGACTATGTCAAACCCATTGATTAGGAAGTCATATTTGAATGGGAAACCTGACAGGAATTACATATGATGGTCACTGTCCCTGTCAGATCTATCATGACTGGAACTGGCAGGACTATTCAAAACACTGGCAGGGTATTTCCATGTGGGACTATGAGACTGGACTATGACTCAAAACAAATTGACCATTTTTGGAGGTGCCTGGATGCTTTGCTGAGGCCAGGTTTGCAAGCCTGCAAAGAGAAAGCAGTGTTTTTGGGTGTGCAATGACAAACCTCTGCCTAAGACAGAGAGGGTGAATTTACCACCACCAGAGACTACAAACTGGGCTCTGAGGCTGGTAAGAGGCAGACCTTGGGGAGACAGGATTGTGCTTTTCAGCGTGTCGAACTACCCTCCCTTTCACACAATTCTTTTTCCCAGAGAAGGTCACATTCACATGTAGGCTTCACATTAGAGGCAGCTGCCTTAGAAGAGATCATAAACTGTCAACAACCCCTGAAGTGCCCTCAGACTCATTTCTTACACCCTCCACCAGAGGACTGCACATGATCAAACAACAGTGTAAAACTTCACCCTCGCAGAGGAGGTGCTTGGGCACTCCCACCTGAACCTGAGACTGCATTAACCCACCAGACTTTGTATTTTATGGGCTTTTCCCCCCACCTCTGACAGATCAAGACCTTTAATCACCACTTCAATCAAGTCTCATCACAGATCCGTGGGCTGTGATTACATATCTTCCTACTCTTATCCTTCCTTCTCTTCCTTCCTTCCTTTTCCGTTATATGTTTTCTTAAGCTGGTGGTATTTTTATGCTTTGATATTGCCATATTACTAATGGCTACATATATGCTTTCCATTGCAACCAAATTGTTCCAAATAAACCAAATATGTATATATTTACAAACACCAATCATTCAGTGACATTTCACTCCAATCTGCTCCAAGAGATCCATTAAGAACCTCAGTTACCCTCAGGGGCTGGCCATAACACTATGGAAAACTCTTGTTAAAGCACTTATATTGTAGTGTCAAGAAAAAGGCATCCTGTTATGAGTCTTGACTATTTAGCTCAGTGGAGGTACAGACCAACAGGCTGACTTACCTGCAGCACCAGCCTCTTGGTGCTCTATGTAATCTCCAGGACCAGGAATAGGTGGCGCAAGGGCTTGCCTGTCTGCTTCTGGTATCTCATCTCCACTATCAAAGTCAAACTGTTCTCCCTCATCCTCCTCTTCATCATTTGGACCCGTGGCTTTTGCTTCATGCTCTAGAACTGTGCAGAAAGACACACCTTTGGTTGTTTGCTCTTGATAATGATTTCATGGGACCAGTAAATGTTCCACATTACAAATGAAGCTTACACAATGAACCCTTAGATTTTTAGGTTACTGGAACAGAACAAAAGTTGATTGATGTGTTGATAACCTCATGCGGTTTTCAATAAACCCTTTAGTGCAAACAAGGAAATTATTTGGAAAGAAACAAACAAGTAATAATGCAAATACCCTTGCTGTTTTGTCATAATGAGCCAAAAGATATTTAGAAAAACACTTCAACAGCCAATTTTTAAACAAGAAAACTTCACAGATGAATTTATTTGCACAGGGACTTTGCAACTTTATAACTTCAAGTCATTTTTCCTTTGTAACTCAAACTCCTAAGTCTATTCTTTCCTAACAGTGTCCAAATTCCAGTGACAATAACTTAGTTAGCACACTCCAACAGAGACCAACAGATTGGTTTTCTTACTCCAATCTGAGAGAATTTTAAACCAAGGACCTCATGCAACATCCTATTAGCCCATTACCACACACACATGTGCATTCTGGTGGAGGGAGAATGTGCACACGTGCATTCTGGTGGAGGGAGGATGTGGAACCTTTGAAGAAGTAATGGCTGAAATAATGACACCCTACATGGACAGGAAGGGTGGGTTTGGGGATTTTTCTCTTTGCTTGTGAAGATACTGTAGCACAGGTTTGACACTGTAGATGGGGAGAGGGAGCAGGAAGAAGTACATGGCAGTTTCCCCCCATGCTATTGGGGAACACCCATGAAAATTTAAACCCCTTCATGCACCTACGGAATAAAACAATATCCTAAAAAAGATAAAGATGTAAACACACAAGTATCTTATAAAAGTTACCTGAAGGTGATAAGGTTCCCCCCCTCCTTCCTCAGGTAACACAAAATGAAAAATAAGTCTTGCAAAGATGATTGGATCTGCTGCATCATGATGATGTTATCAGCTATCCTACCATCCAGGACACATTTTTTATCTTTATGATAAAATCCACAACACCCCAAAGCTCTAGACTGCTTAGATTGTCATGGTAATCAGCATTCCTGCCAAGGCTTCTATTTCTTCAGGCAGGCTGAGCCAGCATATTTTGCACAGCTACAAATAACAAGATCTTTCATGCAGCCTCTCTGCAGGAGAAAAAGTGAACTAATTGCAAAAATAGTAAGGAACAAAAAAACCTGGGTTATCCTGCATTTATTGGCATGTGTTATGGCTGAGGCAGCAGGACACTTAATTTCATTTTGATGAATTTCTTTCAAAAATTCTTCTGTGTGAAGTCAGGCTTCTCATTTTTGCATTGTCCATTAGCAATTCTTTTTATCCTGAGAGATGCAAGAAATTCTTCAGAGCTCTCCCAAGTGATTAAAGACAAACACGGCATTCTTCCTGATTCAGCATCCATCTGACTAAACTGTAATACTTGTTGCTTGACTGTGTAATGAGGAAAAGGAGCTAAAGGGGGGAAGATGTCTTTTCAACACAAAGAAAAAAAAAATTGGACATGCCACCTAATTTTTTTGTTCTGTCATGGCTGTTAACACTGCCTCGCTTCATTCATTTCAAAACATTTACTTTGCATCATAGACAAACAAGGGACAGAACCTGATAAATGGGCAGCCTGGAAAGATCCTATAATCGCATCACTGATGGGACAGTGGGTTAAGATTACAAGAAGAGACAAAAAAAGAAAGAATACCTTGTCCGTCAGAAAGGGTAGGCAGGAGACAAACAAATATCCTCAGTTCAGAAAGTTTTAAAACTGAATTTCAGCTTTGCATCAGTTCTACATTTGCTTAATTCTGCAGGCCTAAACTTCAGCCTTTTAAATTTACAGATATCTTCCATCTCATATTTAATAAAAATATTCTCCTTTATTATTTTAATATCAAGGGCATACTATATCAATTGATGAAAAAAGTATTTTAACAACAGAAGTAAAATTAAAAGAGTATGGGGGCTTTTTGCTTCAACTTAAGAGCTGATCAGAACTACAGATAAATACAGATTAGGTCACACAAAAAAAGACAAATTCCTGATTTGAAAATACCTATTTTACACAGTTCTTTGTGTCATTTCACATTTGTGTCATTTCACAACAACACACAGACAAAAGCTCTTTTTAAGTGCTACAATTAGGAAGACTGACAGCAGTTATACCCAGACTGAATCTGGCTACTAAATACCACCACAGATCTTGCAAAATTTCATGCTCATGAAGATAGCCCCAGCTTCTCCTACCCTTTATCTGCAAATCAAAAGGATCATGCCAAAAAGTGCATGAAGCAACTGCTCCTGCAGAAAAAAAAAAGGGGAGGGAGAGGGGGAGTCTGGTTGGTGCATGTGTGAGGGGGGATTTTCAAAGGCACCTTCCCTTGCAAAAAACACACAGACAACAGCTTTTTTTTTGCATAATTTTAAAACACACTTTTTTTTTATGAAGTAATAATCACACAATGCTTAGAATGAGAGTCTGTCTGGAATTACCTCAAATAATTAAACTGTTACTAAAAATCCAATTTTCTCTTTCACCACTACTCACATCCTTAGCTTTATGTGTGCCAACCAGAGCAATGAGAAAACAAAAATTGATTGAATTTATTCATCTTATGGCAATACCACTCAGAGCTCTGTAAATGCTTCAGGGAAATTCTCACATTTCTAAACATTTCTACTTGAAGTTTTCAAGACTGAAAAAAAATCTGGTAACATGGAAACATTCTCTTCAAGTTAAAATAAGTATGAAAGTGCTAATTTAGAATCAGAAAAAGGAATACATGTTCTCATAACTATGCACAGCACTAAGATTTATGACTTTTTCAGTGCTTTGTTATCCAGTGAAATGACATTTCTTAAATTTACTTCATAAATAAGCTCACTTAGGTTGTGTTTACAGAGACCTTCTGAGGCATAAACAAATTCAAAAATTGTTTGCTCTGCAATTGCAAAGCATTCTTGGCACTACTTGCCTTCCCATCTATTATCCTCAAATTATTTATAGTTCAATGTAATACAGCTAAGAAGTTAAAAGAGTGACATAAATTTTAAAGCCCAGATTAAGTCAGTGAAGCTTCATTAATAGTTTTCTTAAACAGTTTATTTTTAACAGTTTATTTTAGTGACACAGAAGTAAGATAAAATACCTCTACACTTACTATCAAGTGTACTTTGAATACAATATGAACACCCCAGAAATAATAAAAGCACCCCAATGTCTGTCCCCCTTGCAGTCTCGTAAATCCACAATGGCCCAGAAGAAGTCAACTGAAGAAGTCTTTCTTCCGTGAAAAACCATGACAAAGGAAAAATGAAACAGAACCCCAAGCACAACCAGTTCAGCAATCTGGGGCATGATAACAATCAGCCTGGAAGCCCTGGATATAAACAGGCATGCTGGCACCAAGAAATATGAAGACTTTATGTTTTAAGGTTTAGAAATGGAAGGCTTGTGTATAATCAGGAATGTCATCTTTGCAACCAGTTGTAGTCATTTTTTTTTAAGTTCACAGACTATTATGGAACAAAAAGCAGAAATGCATCTATTATATTTTAAGAACTCAATATTTTTTGTCACTTCTATCATGACGGATAAAGGTAATAAGTGTCCAATGCTTCAAATGGCACATACCTAATAATTATTTAACGAAAAAATATGAATACAATTGAACCTAAAACACACTGTCAGGAGTTGCCTGTTCCTATTCCAACATGCAGTTTTGAATAATTTATCTTTTTTATTCATTATTTTGAATTGCAACCTGACACTTAGGACTGCAAAGACCTACCTTCCTTTCAAATGAATTCCCCAGATGTTTCAACTTTCTACAAATACTTGAGTATCTTGAAATATGCAAAACTTTTTAGTAAAAAAAAAATTAAAATGTTACTATCCCAGAATATTTTTAGGTTTTATAAAATTTTCTAACAAGTCAAAACAAACTGTCAGATATAGCAGCAAAAATATTTATTATTTATCCTTGATACATTCCAGAGATTTCTTTGAAGAGATACCCTTCCCTTTAAAGACCTATATTTCTAGACAGTTAAAATCTGCCAAGCTACTTATGGAAGCGTACAATAGAAATAAGTACTGAAAGCATGCAGATACCACGAAATGACTCAATTTTTAAAGTTACCATTAATTTTGTAATTAAAAATCTAACCATTTGGGGCCAAACACACCCTGCTGACTTTGCTCCAGAATAAATGGGATCTCAAGCTGTTCTCTTTTTATTTCAGAAGAGATTTTGTAGCGGAGGCTTGGTGTTTGTCAGGATGGTGGACCTTGTGCTAGGAAACACTCATCCCTGTAGAAGCTTCCAGATTAGGCCAACTTTGTAAAATAACAGCTGTCTCATATTCAGCAGGAACTTGAAGACAGGTTTCAAGAAACTTGGTCACTACTGGACAGCTTCTTGTTTCTCCCAGCTTGAAAGCACTACATAGGTTGCATTCCTACAGCTAGAAAGAAACGTGGTATTTTCAACCCACTCATCTCTCACTTGGGACCACTAATTCTTTAGTTCCAGGAGAGAAAAATGCAGTTAAATATTCTTTCTTTTAAAAAAGTTCTCTGGTACTCAGCTGACACAATGCTCTTCTGCCCTTCCTCAAAGGACACCTGCACCACACCAGCGCAGGGAGAGCGGGAGGTACAGGGCAGGAGGGACCCTGCAGGAAAAAGGCTGACCTGCACCAGCAAGTGCTTCTATCAGCACTGCCCTTCCCTGTCACCTCCCAGTCACACAGGACACCCACCAGCACACCACTGGCATCCATAAATCACAGCCACACAGGTGGAAAGTATCTATTTTGCTGGGGGAAAATAAACATCTAGGTCAAAACTGTGTACACAAAAACACAAGTGAGTACTCCTTCCCATGGGAATCGGATGGGAGCCAAGGACCTTCATTCCCCTTGCAGCCACAGTTGTGCTAAGCTGGCAGTGCAGGGAAGCCAGGTCCTTGTGGTACAAGCACGCTGCTAATTACACACAGCTCGCACACGCATCCAAAGCATGACCACAATGGTCTCTGTGGAAAACAGTTACAAAAAAAACCCCAACCAAACTGAAGAGTATACATTCATGGAAAAAGTATTTCCAGTGATGGAAACAAAAGCAATACCACATGAATCAACAGGCTTTCCCTGCAAATAAATAACAAAGAAATAAGCACAAATGCCTCTTCAGTATTTTGCAAATACACACACTAAATACTAATTATGTTGTTGAGCATGCACAACAGATATTGTTCTTCTGGATAAAAAACAAATTCAAAACCAGAGTCAGAAGAGTAATGAATCTGCCTGCTCAAGTTTCAGAGAGCCTGCTAACAACAGTATGCCTAATACCTAAAAATTGCATTCCCTGAAATAAAGCCCAGGTCTGTGGATGTTAGGAGAGATTTACTAATAGCAAAAACCCTGGGGTTTACAAACTATTTGCAGTGCTAAAAAATTAAGTCTTAATTAGCTAAAATTTAAAAGAACTGAGCTGCAAAAAGTCAAAAGTTTAAAACAAAAGTATTAAGGCATGAACCAGGCTGTCCAGAGAAAAGCAGGAGCAACACCAGCAGACTTGTACTCCTTTGTAAAGCCTCATCATGTTTTTAAGTGCTGGCTACCCGATAACCTGAAAGGCAGCTAAGTAAAATCAGTGTTTTGTGGCTGTTTACTTTCAATACTCAGCGCACTGGTGTCACCAGTAGTGCCTGCCACCACTAGAAACACAGATCAAGCCTGGTCCAGAAGACGTCTTTGCTGCCTGAGCACCATATTAGCACATTCTGACATACGAATTTCACCAAGAATTTTTGCTGGTGCTGTAAGGAAAGCTTGCACAGACATTATTTGGAATTCTGCATAAATACATGAGAGAGCCCTCTCAATGCTGAGAAGCACCTATCCATATTAAAGGCTGCTAGCTTTGCATCACTATGCAAGGACTACCAATACACTTAACCCTTAGCAGCCCTGAGGTCACCTGTCTGAATTGGTACAGATGGCAGCAGGCAGCTGAGCTGAGGTACAGCAGGGCTGCTGATGGCGGCTGTGCAGCCACGCTCAGCCTCAGCTGCTGCGCACATGACCCACTGAGCTCACCTACAACGTGCTGCTCATGGACAACCCAACAGGGAACACAAAAACCAGAGAGCTCTAATAAAACAGCAGTCAAACAGCAGATCACTACAAAGTCACCGAGAAAATGAAATACCCAGCTCTGGCAGTGCAAGGACAGAGCACGTTGGCTAACCATAAGGTACAAACAACTTACAAAGGAAAGACAGAAAAATTTTCTAGAAAATGTACTTTTGACCATGTAGTCAATAATCTTATGAAAAATAACCATTTTTAAGGAAAATTCCACCAGTGAGAGCAGTCTGGCTTGTTACTTACTTCTATACTGCTTTTTTCTATCAGTTATCAACTCTTAATATCTAGTTTTCCAAATAATTACTTCTATGCAACTGCTGTTTAATGGTTTGAGGTACATGCATTTCTCTAATACAGTCTGTTAAATTCTCATTAGCAATGTAAAACTCCTAAATCGTCTAACAATACCTTGGATCAAAAGCTCTTTAAAAGTAATTGGGAACCCTATGAAGAGGAGGCACCCAGACACACCCTGGAGATCTAAAACAGGGAGCATGAGATCCCACCTCTACAGAAAGAAAACATACAGCTCAGGTGCATAAACTGACTCTCATACTAATGAAATGCTGAAAGACAACCAGAGCAAAAGCTTGAGTGTTTAGGTCTTGGATCATTCTAGCAACATCTTCCTACCAGGACGACACAGTCTGGTTAAGTAGTTAGCAAAGGATTATACTTCATTTTTGGATCATGTTTTTTCCTCACCTTGGCAGCAATTGTACATACTTCCTAGACTGAACCTAGACTTAGGCAAAAGGATGCCTAAATCCTGGAGCACTGGTCCAGGCTGAGCAACCCTTTGTCTAGCAATGTCAACACTGAAGCACTTACTGGGTCCCCCAAAAGCACCACTTAGAACCATCAGCTAAAAGCCTCTGACTTCCAACAGATGCTGACACGCAGCTGTTCACATGTTCAGCCCACCTCCACAGCAACAGCCCAGGTGGGGATCAGAAGATGCACACAGCTCCAGGAATCCAGTTGTCCTTTTGGACACACTGCCAAAGGTTCCTTCTTCCCAACAATTACAGCTCCATCTAACACTCCAAACACTGAGTGCAACCTGTTCACATATTTAAAAATAATTAAGATTTAACTATTTGTGTTTTCCCCTTGATGAATTCTGGACAAAGAAACAAACCAGGTAATGAATTTTACAGCAATTTACAGTATCTTTACTAAAAAAAGAATGGTTATGTCCTGTAAATCCAGGACAGTACTGGAATGGATTTCAGCTGGCTTCTCACATCCTCATTTCTACGGTTACCCCTCCATTCAGCCTAAAGAGCACTGATCAGATAGACTGATTTGTAAGCTAAGCACATATATGCAAATTATGATGAATCCATTATCTCATCAACTAATGAGGAGGGAGCTTTATAGCATCTAGTTTCTTAGTATTTCTTTTAATTATTATTGGAACACATTTTGATCTTCTTGATCTTCTTTCCCCTAACATGGTACACTCCAGTTTTAGCTCAAAAAAAACCCTGTGGAATTCAAGCAAACTCATGTAAACAGTAATTCTTACATCACTGAACTCTCAGAAATCCTATTTTACAGTGCCCTTTTAACACACCTGCTACCAGAAATTCTATTATCTCAGTGGCTACTGGGCAGCCATGGTGTTTCCTTGGGACCTTTCAGTCCAACAGCCTCAGAGCCCTTCTCACCAGCTCCTTTCATTAGCCATGGAGAGGGAAGGAAGCTCTGCTTTGGCCCCAAGACTGCTCAAAGAAAACCACCATATCCAAACATCACCATTCAGACCTTCAGCAGCCCACATGGAAGTCAGGAAGGAATTTCTTCCAGTATAAAGAGTCTTGTTAGGAATTGGTTTTGTGTATTTGTTTTCCAAGGCCAGGTTTAGGTAGTGCAAGGGCTACAGTGGTGGCTACAGTGAAAAGCTGCCAGAAGCTTCCCCCATGTCCAGCAGAGCCAATGCCAGCCACATCTGAGGGAGCTGCTGTGGGGAAAATGAACTCCATCTCAGCCAGACCCAGTACAGCTGGCACATGTCCTTCTCATGCAAATATGAGTGGGTGACCATCTGATATGCATGGGTAAACAGCAATCCCAGCCAAAGTTAATTCTCTTTCTACTTCCTTTTGCAGTACAGGAGACTGCTAAAATCCTCTGGACAAATTACACCTAACCAATTCAATTCTCCCAGGGCAGCACCTGCATTTTCCTCTGTCCTCCCCTGCCAACATACAGAATGGGGAAATACAGAGACTGGGAATCATTCATCAGTTGGCATCCCCATGGCACAGGAGCACAGGCATCTTCCCTCCCAGCCCTTAGAGAAACTTCTACCAGCATAAGATCATCCAGAAGGTTATCCAGAAATTATCATGCTTTCCCCTAAACAAAGTTATTGAGCTCAACAACAGACTATTTAACAGCAAGACATATTCTTGCAACAACCCTTCTTTGGCCTACTAAATCCTCTTCTGTATTCATTTTAATGAAAAGATGATAAGGCTAGGAAGATTATTTCAATGAGGAAGAAAGAAAGAAAATCTATACAGGGGGTTGGAAGAGTCTTCTCCCAAAAATGTTTAACAAGTATGTTTTCCTCAGATTACTAGGCATAGTTTCAACTCCTCCATGCCGGAAAAGCAAGTAACACCTAATAAATGTCTCATTCAAAAATTCATACACTTTAGTTATTATAATGCAGACAAACTTTTATCTGAGACAAACTCATGCACAAAGTAAGAGAATTATAACAATTTATAAAAAACATGACTCCTTCTGTAAACTCTAGAGTAGAATCATTACAGAGGCTTTAGGCATGGTTAGTGAATATTTATTGAGTTCAGTGAAACAGAAGTAAAATACTCCAAAAAAAAATTTCTCAGTTCTCTGCCAGAAATTTATCCCAGCCAGTTAATTATAGATACAAGTCCTAAAAAGGCAAAAGAAGTATAGGAAAAAACCCACCTCAATCTCTTCTTACATGTTTGCTCACTAAAATTAAAATTTCAGAGCTTAGTTTAAACTATTCATTGAAAGACTACCCAAAAATCAGCATGAATTCCTTTACAATTTGGGGTGTTTTTTTAAGCAATCAACACTAGTTACCACCAACCAGTGTTCAAGTTTTGCTGCAATGCCCTGTAAGGCCTTTATCTCATCATCAGCTTTCTGATTAACGTGTCTGGGCCTTGTCCCTACACAGACCAAGCAAGTAAAGTCAAGTCACTTAAAGAGCAGCTGAGTAAACAGGAAAAAACCCAACAGAACAACTAAATCTTATTATTCAGGAAGAAAACACCAAACACTATCAAAAGAATGAAGTCACCCACCAAGAAATCCATAACAGTAACATCATTTAACATGTTCTAGATATCTAGCAAAGTTTTTACCATTTTTCTTCAAAATAAAATAAGATATAATTACATCTATGTATACAGTGTTTTCTTTGTGGGTACTAAAACCAAAAATGACCTATTTATTGATCTATTTATTTTCTATTTTTTATTTTTCCCAACATGCACATATACTTGGCTAGAAGAAAAAATACATAATTAGGAGTGACATGGGATACCATAAATGGTTTTTGCAAAGGGAACGCTCTTGTTACTCTTCATTACACAGCTTGTCTCAATTGTCACATTAAATAATTAAACTTACCTTAAACAATGCATTTTCCTTCATTTACTGAGAGAAATGTGACCTTTAGGAATAAATAAATTGTTCTGTTACAGATGGGATGTCAGACACCAACAAGCTATTGCCAGTTTCAAAAACAAGGAGCCATTCATAACTACAATTCATATTCTGTTCTCATTCTTCTGAAATCTTGGCTCCCTTCTTACAATCATTTGTAACTGTCTGTATGCTGAAAATAGATACCGAACAATATTGTTTAGCCCAAGACCAACTCCCTTCGTATCTGCAGCTTAATTTAAGCAATGTCTTATTTCCCCAACAACAGTAAATAAATACAATCATTCATGCTCTGCTTCTCTTCAACATTCTCTGCTTTCAGAAACTAAATCATAAAACATACAAGTCTTTCTCTTGTCGATATGCTAAAAGCTCAATTTAACCATCTCTTGTCTCAGTCACAAAATTAGCTGTTTAAAAGTGTTAAAACATGAATAAACTATTATTTTTTTCACTAATTAGTACAAAAGGTACCTAAATAATCTGAAAAAAATACATATAGGATACAGACTAAAAAGCAGCTTCCCTGTCAGATAAAACCAGTCATCTCTACAGCAAAACACAGCAGCTCACCAGAAGCTCCTTACTAGAGTAAATACATTTTTTCTATTAAGTTGGTGAGTTTTTGTTGAATTTTTTGGGGTTGGTGGGGGTTTTTTGTTTGTTGGTGGTGTTTTTATAGGGTTTTTTTTTTTTTTAGTTTTTGTGATAATATATAAGGTCATCCCATTGGAAACTTTTACGAGAGCACAGTTGTTTCTGCTTCACTCTTACCCAAGGACACAGGCCAGACTTCCTTCTCAGGGACAGAGGAGCAAGGACTATTTTTGTGTTCTGGGACTTGAGAGGGAAACAACAAAAAATAACTGCGGAAAGACAGCACTCAGTTGTATACAGGATATCCAGATTTAAGTCCTTGGCCTCCTTGCTCTACATGTCTCCATATCAGGAGCAAAGACGTAGCCCACTCATAGGTCTAGAGAGCTGATTTTTTTATATAAGAAGGTGTACAAAATTCGTGTCCAGGAGATTCTTCTGTCTATTACCAGTTTTAGAAAAAAACAACTTCATTTCAAAGAACATCCTAAAGAACATCTTCAGCATGACAAGGCTTCTAATCTAGCTTTACCTAAGGAACTGAGAATCTTGGTGTAGGTGAGTGAACATATAGCTCTCTACTACACTTGGTCCTTAAGGGTACCTCTCATACTTCTCAAATGAAGATGATTCTCTCTCAGGTAGAGAATATTTGGCAATAATATGATGACTATGCAGTCAAATTAATTCTTATAATGTCCTTGTACAAACATTTTCAGTAAAAGTGAATTTTCAGTATTTCACTTTAAAATTTTAACAGATCACTTCTGTTAACTTTCTATAAATGGAAAAAAAAAATAAAAGTATACTCAGTATGAGGAAATACACCTAATGCTTTCTAATAGTTTCTAACAGAGAAATCATCTGAGGCATAGTGCCATGTACCAGAAAGAGTCAGAGACAGACATATTCAGAGACAATGAAACTGCAAAATGTAGCCTCCTCGACACTTTCTGTGTCTGTACAGAAAGTACCCCCAGTTTCATTTGGGCAAGAAGCTGCTTCTCAGGTATCCATCCTGTTAGGCAAACAAACACAGCTTTCCTTTGGAAACAGGCCCTGATAAACACCTCTGAAGTCCTCACTTAAAAGGACTTCCACTTTGCAAGATCACCAGATATTTTCCAAGTAGAGGAATGAAAAACTGCCAGACATGACATCTCCTAATAAAGCAGTAATCACACAAGTACAGGCCATCACACATAAACACCATCCTAACATTAACATCCAGCTTCCAGTCCCAGCTGTTCAGTGTGAACATAACCACATGAAGGAACTCAATGTGGCTCCAGATTTTCAGAACTACCAGCTTTGTAATTCCACTCTCCACAGTCTGCAGTCCAGAGCATATCCTTGTCTTGTCTAAATTGGTTTGGTAAAGGATGTTCCATTACTGCAACCAATTAAAAGCATAATTATAACTTACAGCTACAATAAAATTTGCCATTTTCATTTAGCTTTCAAGAAAGGATTTTCTTTTGTTGACAGAACAAGAATCATCCTCTATTCTACTTCATAAGACAGCCATGGAATTCTTTTATGTAAGGAATTTTAAATACCTGCACTTCATGCCTGAGTTCATATGTACAGATACACTAAAGAAGGAGACATGAGCTAGCAATATCATTGCAAGTATCCATTTTGGAAGTACTGTCCTGGATTCTGCTCTTTGCCATAGAAGCCTTTGCATCTACCCCACTCCAACTGCTCCCTTGTTGCTAAAACATACATTCCCTCAACATACACAGAGAAAAATACTAGGAAATTTGTAATCATGGCTAGAAGAAGCAGCTCTTTTTAAAGCAATCTAGAGGACAGAACACACAGGCAATAATTCTTCCAAGTTACTCACTACTTGAACTTGTTCTGAGGTAGGAAAGGTAGCAAGCACAGACTTGTCACTACCTGATTAGCAATGCATGAATGGAATGTCCAAACATCTATGAACAGATAAGTTGCATAAGCAGAATAAATTAAAACAAATAAAATATGTTACATTCCATTCTTTTATCACATTAGTTTTTCCTTATCAAGTAGTGGCAGAAGTAGCTTCACTGCTGACCTTTACTGCACCTTAAAATAAACAAGGTATGGACTCAGATAGCTATGGCTAATGAAAATACATTATTTAGCCTTGCATCTATTTTCTTGTGACATCCCCATGACAAAGATGAAGATTTACTACTATTCTTCCCCTTTATATACATTAGGATTGATAAAAAATAAGTTTGGAGAATTTTCCTGGCAAAACCATAGAAATCTTCCTTAACAAGAATAAAGCTGAGATTTAAAGTGCAAGGTATACACTAGCAGATAGAAAGGAGTCCAGATGACTTTCAGCATTATAGCTTTCTTAGAACAAAAAATAAGCAAACAAAATAAAAAGTCCCACAGCATCATAAGAACTTTCTTTTAAAGAAAGCAATTGATTTCATCTGTGACCCCAGTGGGGGATATTAGAATCATTATGGCAAAAGTAAGAACTTATTTTTTTATGGTGTAGCAAACAGTTCTGTACCCAACAGGAATCTTATCCTCAGTATGAGCTAGGACAATCCACCCATGCACCCTGGCAGGGGCTGCTCACCCCTCCTGAAGAGACACATGGATGGCCAGTATATATGCATGCAAAATAAACCTTCATTTGTTAGTTGTTAAGTGTATTTGCTATCATACTTGGCCCTCAAATGCTCACTTCTTTTCTACCTGAAAAACAGGTAATCAGAATTACCTAGAAAGTGAACTGAAATACCTTTCAGTGTCATTATTAAAATTTATCTTAACTGAGAATCCCTTTAATGTGTTTCTAAGAGAATTAGCAATGGCAAACTAAAATAATATAAAAGTTCCACTGGTTTCACAAAGAGGTTTTTCAGATGAGAGTGAAATCACAGAATATTCTGAGCTGGAAGGGACCCACAAGGCTCATCAAAGTCCCACTCCTGGCTATGCACATGGCCACCCTGGAATCATAGCATGTGCCTGAGAACATTAACTGAGCACTTTCTGAACTCTGTCAGGCTTGATGCTGGTCTCTGGGGAGCCTGTTCCAAACACCCTCTTACCTCTCTCCCTTGACCCACCCCCAAAGAAAAGTATATATTGACATTCATGCAAGATTAGGTAGAGCAGAATCCCAATTTATGTTAAATAAATCTAATCTCAGCCTATTAAGAACTAAAATGTCTGAAAATAAGGACATGATACACATAGTTCTACACTTCACAAAAAATTTGCTGAGAAAGAACTTGAATTCTGGAATCATACTGAACTGAATCACCCTGAAATCTTGTCAGAGTATCCCACAAACTGAAATGCTGCACCAAATTGGTGCTGTTGCCACAATTACTGGCTGTCTTCGAAAAACAGCAGCCTCTGTTCAATTGGAAATATTGATTTCCTAGGGATGGTTCTTCCCCTACAGCACTATATTGCTTTGGAGATGGATTATCCCATAGAGACAGTTTCACAGTAACTCTCACTAAACAAAACTGAGCTCAATTCAGAGTCCTGACCATGTGGATTAGGACATGGACAGCCAAGAAATTGTTGCCAATAATAATCTCAGTGATGTCTCGGAGCATAAATGAAACTGCCAATAATGTTGGCCAGAAACCTAACCCATTAAAAGGTGATTTCACAAGTTTCTGCTTCTTTTCACATTCTCTACTCCCTAGGTAGTATCTAGTAACAGACCTCTATCTGTGGAAGTGCCTAAACTAGAGAGAAAGCAGTTCTGATCTAGAATGACAATTCCCAAATTCCTAAAGAGTTACAGGCAAACAAAGCAAAGATTAAATCTTCTTTTATACTCAAATGGCTTCATGTAAGTTCTGTGTGAACATTAAGTGAAATGTCCTACAGGCAATAATGTATTTTATTCATATATATTAATATACACATATATCAATGTATATAATAAAGTGCAAGT
This sequence comes from Cisticola juncidis, assembly GCA_013400215.1. NCBI lineage: Eukaryota > Metazoa > Chordata > Aves > Passeriformes > Cisticolidae > Cisticola > Cisticola juncidis. The sequence continues at coordinate 376,208 of VXBR01011322.1, forward strand.
CCATAAGTAATATTGTCCTATATAAGGAACAGATAATGTTATACAGAAAAATCACTATCTATACAAACTATAATAGCAACTTAACCAAAACAAGAGCAGGTTCAACCACAGATCACTCTAAATTTATGTTTTGTGATGACCACAACAAGCACACAATACTTCTATGAACCTCCCAGCATCCAGCTACCAAAAGCCAAATCCTATTAAGTATTAAAATATGTAGTAACAAGCACTATACAATGATGTGCTTACAGGAAGTCAAACAAGATAAAAAATTCACCACACTCAATGTTCTCTTTGAGCATAAACGCAAAAGGCAGTGAGACAGTGTCTTTGTAGGTCCTACCTTTGTGCCCTCAGACATCTGGGTTACACCAGAGGCCATCCAGCTGCCAGCATACAGCAGGCAAGGGGCACTGAGTGTTAACTTTATGCAATGAGCCTCTTAGTCCAGCATCTGTAATGCTCTTCTGCAAGTGTCTGCACTCTGACTACACAGAGCTGCCACAGGAAACACACATTTTCAGATTTGGACTGCAAGGACCAATCTCTCTGAGGTTTCCTCCCGTCATGTTGTAACTACACCAGCAAGTGAAGTTCAAGAACAAGACAGGGTCGATGACAGGAGTTCATGTTTCAACAGAATACCAGTGAGTCCAAGCCTTGGGGTGATATGGGTAAAGGGAATGCTGCAGAGGTAAAATCACTGCTGGAAAGACAATCAAATTCTTACAGAAAAATTGGCTTTAAACTCCAAACTATTTCAATTACCTTCTGGTGGTGGTGGTGGAGGGAAATCCTCTCTGTCCATTCTAGTGTATCCAGCACACCTTTATCAGACTGGAAAACTCTGCAAAAATGAAGGGAACATGTTTTGTAGATGAACAGAATTTCCAAATATTGAGACACTCCTTTTCAATTTGGCCAAGCTCATACCTATTAGCTAATACCATTATGGAAGAGAGGAAATTTGCCTGGCTTCTTGCTTCAATATATGAATACAGTCCAAATTTTTATGTACACAGCCCTCAGTATTGGAGCCAATTCTTTTAATGATCTCAGTAAGCCAGCTGAAGAAAGACGAAGTTTTTAAATTATTTGGTGCTCTGCAGTTCCCACTGTGACAATCACAAGGAGATTACTAAAATATGTTATTTCAATGTCTGTTTAGAGTACATATTCCATCTCAAAATCTTTGTGAAGGGTTGAAGGATAAAAATTGTAAGGAGCTTATCAGTTTTCATGATGCTTTTCTCTATTTTAACTTAAGTTTTAACTATACACTTTGTACACAGTTTCTTTCCATTGTTTTGGAGGTTTTTTTGCTAATCTTAAAAATTCTGCTTGAGTCCTTTTACTTCCACCTTTCCTAAGGAGAGCGAAGTACTAGCAAGCAAGTTCCTGTGGATCTTTTCTTTCATCTTCTTTTTTCAAATGCCATTGATCTCATGTTTTAAAGAAAAGAAAAACTCTACAAAGCATTTCCCTGCTTTGGTACTGAATACACAAAAGAAGAGAGCAAAGCCCAGAACCTATGAGAGATATCATCCTTCCTTCCCCATAATGCTGGGGACATTAATAGTGATATTTCAGTATCATCCAGAAGGAAAACCTATGGTACTAAGCAATGCACACACTCTGTCCTCAGCCCTAACTAACTCTAACCCAAGAGACAGCATGTCAAAAAGACAGATTTCAGAATAAGGCTGAGGAGAAAAAGTAAGTTTCCAAAAGCTATAAATGACAGTGGAAGAGCCAATGCTGAATTTTCTATCCTACCCTTGAATAGCCCATAGATGTTAATCTGAAGAATTTATCTCTTCTGCTGGCAACAAAACAGCTCAAACCCTTGGAAAGTCTCCATAGCCCAAATATGAAAAGATTAAGTTGAAGGAGACTGAGTTGAGTGAAATTCAAGGTACAGTGGCAAAATATTAAACTAAATGGATCATGACACAAAGGTCAAATCAATTGCCACTTACAGAAAAAGTGGTAGTGAACAGAAAAAAAAAAGCTTCAAAAAAGGATCCAACCCTAGAAGGCACCAGGCAATTTTCCTCCTTAACCTTAACCTCCTTAACCTCCTTAGGTTTGCAAGGGTGAATGATCAGTTTGATGTGCCAGAAAGGATTAAGACTCTGGTAGAGCAAGATCTTGTTATGATAAGACAATTCATAACAACTTCATTTACTAAGCATACAAAATTCCCTTTAGAACTGTCTTAAACTTTGGTAACTCTTAATCCAGTCCTAGACAAAATCAAGTACCTTCAGAGCCAAGGCTTAAAAAAGGATTCACCCACATATACAACATCTGGATATAACACAGTAAATTCCATTATGTGCTTTAACTATACAATGTTCTTTCTAAAGCTCCTCTACAGTTTATATCTGCAGAGCTCCAAGGCCTGTTCCTACTTACAGATGTCTGGAATGCAGCCTGCCACACCAAAATTAGGGACAGCTATGGTTTGATGAAATGGCTATTTTTCATATTTTTTTAAAGCTGCTCATGACTGGAGCATAGGTTTTCAAGTCTGACACATGTAGTAGCCACCAAATCTCTGAAAGTGAATTTCAGCATCTCTTCCAAATGCATCTTTAAGTGAGTAGCTAAATGACTTTCAGAATGATTTTAATGATTTTTTCTTTAAATATATGATGCAAGATTTTAAATAGCTATCAAACTTAACTTCCGACAATGATTTTTTAAAACAAATTCCTTCCTTACCTGCAAATATTAACAAGACACAGAGCTGAGCCATGGAGCTTGATTTCCATTCCAATCTAGCTCACAGTGACATGCTTCAAATTACACAAGAATTGTGTCAAAGAAGGACACAGATCCAGTGTTATAGTCCTACCCACTGACCTGCTTGTTCCCATCTGAACAGTGCAGTTATTCACAAGAAGAAAGATACACTTTCTCACTTAAGAATGCCTCAGGGGTTGATTTATACATTACATTAACTCATCTTGAAGTTCCACATATTTTTCGCTACTTTTTAGATGCTGAGAAAAACCCTGCAGCAGGAAAGAGAGCTTGTGTATTACAGATTGCATTAATATCTTCCAAAAAGAAAATAATTTCCATATTATGAAGCAGACAGCATATTTATGAACTATCTCTAATAGCACAAGATATCAAAGAAGTTTTCCACTCTTCTTCTGAGAGGCAGGGGAACTAACTCAACTTAAAGGTGTTTAAATGAAGATTAAGGCAGACAATTTAATTTGACTAGCAGCATACGGTACATTTGCATTTGTAGCTCAAGTGCTTTTCCCATTGATTCTCCTGCTAACAGAGTTACACAGCACAGCTTACAGGTGCATTTAGACAATAATCATGAAAATCAAAGCTCAAGTTAAGCTGAAAGGGACTTCCAAATGTTCTCTCATACACTCAAGACAGGTTTTTCAAAATCAAATCAAATTACTCAGGGCCTTTGTCCCCCCAGGTTATGAAACCCCATAAAGATGAGGTTTCACCACACCCCAGAGCATCCTGCTCCTGAGCTTAACCTGGAACTCCAAGAAGAGTTACTCCCATAAGCCCAACTGGAGTTAGCCTTGCAGCAACTTACAGCCATTGCCTCTCATCCTCCTGCTGTGCACCCCTGAAAAAAGCCTGGCTCCACCTTCTTTCCAACCCCACCTTGGGAAGCAGAAGACTGCAACTCAATCCTCCTCAGTCCTTGCTTTTCAAAAACGCATACTTGGTTCCTTCAGCCTCTCCTGACCTCTTCCCACTCCCAGCCATAGCAGTGGCCTTTACTGGACTTGTTCCAGTTTGCCACTCCCTCTCTTGTACTGGGGAATTCGAACACCAAATTCCAGATGCAGCATCGAGATCACTGAGTAGATGTTACTTGGTTTAATATAAAATTACATTTAAAAATTAACAGCTTTTAAGACACAGAATATTAAGATTTGGTTCCAAAGCTACTATAAAAACTGCAAAAGGAAAAAATCCTTATTAAACATGAAACACGTGTGCTATTATATTCATGCATATTCCATCACAAAATTACAAATATGAATAACTGAACAACTGCCCTGACCTACTCAAAATGACATAGAGGTTACAAAAATATGGAGCTCTTTTCCCCTCATGTAACATTGTTTTCTCAAACACAGTATAACCTCTGTTTAATGACTCACACTGCACCCTTCCAGACTCCACAGCAATCACAGGAACAAGGGGACAGAAAGAAGCTCTCAGAGTTAGCTGAAAGTTAACATTTAGCTGAAAGTTTAACATTTCCCACTGGCATCCAGATGTGAAAGGAATTCACCCGACTTGGTGCTCATCACCTTCTTTGCTTCAGGTGTGGGCAGAGAAAGCTGTGGCTGCTGTGGGCCACAGAGGTGGTCTACAGATTGTCTCCTTTCCCCCTCTTCCCCTCTGTTTCCCCTGTGTGTCCCATGTACAGCCCACACGGGGGAGAGGCAAAGGAGCTCCTGGGCACTTTCATCAAAGGCAGCTGACCTGCTCTGGTGTAAACATTGACCCTCACTTCCAATGTCTACTTCTGGATGTTTTCCTCTAGTCCTTTCCTGCCAAACTGTTAGGAGGAACAGGTAATTCTTACTCATACTTACAGACTGGAAGATGAAAGATAGATTTCCAATTTTTTAGGTTCCCAGTTTACCTGCCCACTTACAGCTGAACCAATCAATCAAGGTAAACCCCAACTATTCCAAGCCTAAGGGACTATTGTTAAAAAAAAACCCTTGTAGCACAATAGCACAATAGCATGTGCTTGTAGCACAATAGCATGCTTTTATTCCAGTTGTTTAGCTAGTAACTTCCTAAGTTTAGCACTAAAAATCAGGAATAGCCATATTAAATGCATGCATTTTGAAAGAAAAAAAACACAACAGGTCCCTTCTACTGCAATATATTCAGTTCCTGACCAAGTTTGCAATGCCTTCTAAGTTTTAAGTTGATATGGAAATACCACATACAACATTAAAACCAGGTGTTCATGGGCAATGTTTCTAAAGCAGAAAAGTCCCCCACAGTTAAAGCAGTCAGATCTCCAATGGCACTCACACCAGAAACCAAAATCATCCAAGTGTGAAATGGTCCCTAAGGAGAACTCCTAAAATTTCAAATTTTCCACCAACTACACTCAACTTTGACTATGGAAGCTGGTACTAAAAGAAGTGGGAGTCTGTGATGTTCCACCGCAGACCTCACAACCTCAAATTGCTAATACCTGCAAAATCTGCGAGGCTGAAATTCTGATTCCACAGTGAAGGGTAGTTTCAGCAAATGAAACAATGGGAAAGACACCTCTATAGTCCAAAGACCATAGAAGAATGTCAACACTCCTCTCTGAGACTCAGTTTTCCCTTCTCTTAACCTCTGGTAACTTCTTTTGCCTCCAGGACTAGGATTTTCAGCTGCATACGTGCATCTAATTTTGTTCAATGATTTCCTCTAATTGTGGGACAAACAACAGACTATTAGTTCTCAGCTAAAGGATTACAAATACTGATCAACATCTGTATTTCCACTTCAACAAAGCTATTTTCCAACAGCTACTACTTGTGCAGAAGTCAAAATAAAACAAAAATAAATAGGACTGGCACAAACTCTGCCAAAAACTACAAGGCAGTGCAGCACTCAGACCTGGGAGCACAGTACTTATGTACTGAGCTCCCAAAGGGCACATGCTGCCAAGCCTTCTCAGCTTTATCACCCTAAGAACTGTAAAGATGACTCACATACCTTCTCCTTAAGGTATGTGCACTGTAACTGCAGCAACAGCAGCATTCTTCATTCTTAACACTGCAGAGAGAATGAACACTTTATAATAGAAACAGAAGCTGAATCAAGCAGACTGATTTCCAACGAACTGTGAATTGTGGAGAAAGCTTAGTCCAAGCAGAAAAGCAATTTCTCAGAGAAAGCCTGAAAGTCTAAAAATTAAACTGAAAAAAACAACATCCAAACAACATCAAAAGTTGCCAAGGCAAAGCCCATGAATGTCTAAAATCCCCTTGTGTCCACATCACTTGGTGAATATTGCTGTATAATGCCCAATTTAGTCTTCTTCCACCTAGAACTACAGAACTCCCATTGGGAAGTAAATCTTGCTGAAATTCGATATGAAGACTCTTCCAGCAGTGCAGAAAAATGACAAGATAGAAGAAGGCAGAAGGTAGAAGGTTAATTTTCTATTTTTTTCCTCTCGTAGCTCAAGAAGGCTCTCTTACAGACAGATAAAATAAAAACAGATTATACAATTTGTTCACAAGTTATTCCTAAGAACCACAGACTGTTAATTTTTAAGAGGTGCCTACAGTGAGCATGAATGAAGCAGCCATTTATATTACGACAGCTTCCCATCCCATGCTGTAAGCCATTAAAGAAGTCTGTATCAAGACTGCATCGTTAATTCTTTTAAAGTATTTGATTTTATTAATAGCTAAGAATCCTGTTCTATAAATTTTATTCTTAAATTTAGCAAAGAAAATTACTAAAATCATAAACAATGGAATAAAAAAGGAAGTACAAATGTTCAGGTAGAAAACTATTAGGAAGCCCAGTTCCTGGCTCCATTAAAGTTGGGCAACCTTCTATCTCTGACAGCAATTCAAACAATGCCGGATCTGCAGAGATTTTTCACATTTTTCAGAATGAATAGAGAATCAACTTCATCAAAAGCTGCTATGCTTCTTTTTCTGCTTCCCTTTCTCACAACAAATAGTATCCTGCTCAAGGTCAGAGAACATGCAGCAGCAGCCCTGAAAAGAAAGCTATCTACAGAGACACCCCAAAAACATGGCTGAAGATTAATTTTTCTAATCTCTCTTTTTAAAGGGTATTACTTACAATATTTCTCCACTAAGATTCCTGCTCAGTACATCACCTAAAGGAAGGGAAAAGAAGAGGGAAGCAAAGATTGCATTTGTAGATTTGTACAAAAGATACTGATCCCAGTGAAATTGGCACTGTTAAATTTTTAGTATTTATGTTCTTCCCCTCTACAGATTATTATTGCAAGGCAAATTACAGAATAACTGCTTGACAGATTCGTTCTGGCTGGCAGGAGGTCAGGCAGTCCAACCTGCTGCTCCAAGCCAGGTCCACTACCAAGTGAGACCAGGCTGCTTTATCTACTGAGATACTGAAAAGTCTCTAAAGGCAGACTGCACGACCGTATCAGGCATCCTGCTGCCTTGTTTTGTTGTCTTCCTAGAAAAAAAAATTGTCCTTAAATCAAGCTAGAACTACTCTTACTTCAGTTCTGACCATAGCCTGTGGTCCTGCCCCCTTCCTCGTAGTCTGCCAGCTGGTGGGAGCACACTGCCAGGCCCCCATGAAGCTTCTTTCTCTTCCAGGGCTCTGCTGCTGCTCCCTGACATTTTAGCAGCCTTGGACTGAACTTGCTCAGTTTCTTCCACATCTTTCTTGTGCCGGGGTGAGACGTGGACACAAAACTGGATGCAATACTGCAGGTGTGGTCTGACAAGTGCTGAGTGCGAGGAACTCTTCCCCTCAGAGGAGACATTCCTTCCCAGGTGTGTAACCTTACCCTCCTCATTGCTGAATTCCAGAGTCCTTGGCAGCCAGCTCCTCCAAGCCTCCCGAGTCCTTCTGAACGACAGCCTGAATCCCAAGAACATCCACTGCCCACTCCTTTCCTCACTTGCAAACTCCATGAGTAAGGGCTGGTGGGCTTGCACTTCATGCACAACATTGAACTGGACACTCCATCCTATGATGGACAGCTGGGGCTCTCCACTGGTTACCAGCCTCAAGTTATGGCCAACCAGCCACCTCCAAACCCAACCACTCCACCAGGCTCACACCCATCTGGCAGCACACCCCCCTAGATCACAATCACATTCTGCAAAAGACCTTGCTGAATCCGAAACAAGCATACGGTTTTATTAAGCTCAGTAGCAATATATTTACTTTAGAAATAGAAAAGCCATGACCTACAAATGTTTGAGGAATGAGAGGAATATGGATAAGAAGTAAACTAGGGAAAGGAAGAGGCTCCCAAATATGCAGTTAGGACACCTAACATTTTTAGTAAATGAGCCTTGGTCCTGTCTTTTGCCCTGGCAACTGCTTAAATACTCAAAGTAAGAAGACAGGCATCACCCTAGGATTTGTAGACCATCCTGTTGGTCAGTAGTACTTCAACAAATTGCAAGCACCTGAAGAATTAAAAGGGAACACTGGCATCACGTGCTTTAAGTCAAGAATGATCTGTTTTTCTTCTGCGCCACACAAACTTGAAATTTGCATCACTGGGTCAAGACAAAGATCCTTCATGTCCCACATGCAAGCAAAATAAAAATATATGAATATTAAAAGCATTTTTTCCTTAATTTGTGCTATAATTTGATAGCAATCAAGTAACTTCATCTGGAAAAGCAATCATATTTCTGCAATTTCCTTTTTTTAATTTAATTCATATTAGCCCCTTTCAATGCTGGATATGAAGAACTACCTTAATTGGAAATATTCTCATCAAGGCTTCTATTTTTTAATCAGAAAAGATCCTCATATGATGCCGCACATTTCAATTGAGATGTAAACCTACATAGGGTTTAGTTGCATACATATTATTATAATATATGTGTAATTACAATTATTATGCAGAGAGTTTAGAAATGCTTTTTATTAAAAATGCACAAAAATACCATTGAGTATAGAAATTCTCATTACCCTTACATATAAAATACAGAAATTTTGTCACAGGGAGAATATCCCCTCCTGAAATATGGTTTCATTCTCTGGTAAATCAAGGTTTTAACTTGCAAAAAAAAAAAGCCACGGAAATGCTATTTATGGATACAGTCAATAAAGCACTTTTCCCCTCCAACTGTACATTAGTCAGACATTCATTACAAAGGCAGAAATTCTTGTTTCAACTTGCACTAAATCTGTGCATCCTATTTTACAAGGCATAGGTTGTCTTTCAAGATACTGATGACAATGATGAAAATTTCCACCAGGAGCTGTTTCCAATTATATAAGTGAAAGGATACACTGAAATGAATATTCAGTTACTACTGCTGCTTGCAAACCAGGTCCTGACAGAGACACTTTAGGTAAACATTTTCAGCTCTTTGGGTACTACTGTCCTTGGAAAAGTAACCATGCTGTTTCTCATCGACTCATTCTATCTGATCATTAGAAAACCATACAGTTAAACAAATGTATTTCACTTGATGAATCCAGTTATTAAGATTATAAATAGATCCTTATTACTGAGCTTCAATATATAGTGTAAAATATGGAAATACATTTCTAATACCAAAGTTAAAATGCATGCTCTAGAAAAATAACACTATTTTGATTTATTTTCTAACACCAACATTTTATTCAAATAAATCATAAATCAGGTAATGCAGATGTTAAATCATTAATTACAGGAAGAAAGAAAAATAGCATAGCACCTGCAACGAACAGCCCTTGTCTTCAAAAAATGTATAATGGAAGCTAGATTCCCACAGAAGTGTAAGTTCCACATCTAGCCCAAACATCAGCAGTCTTTATTCTTTCCTTGAACTGGAAATTTTCCTGTAGACATCTTTCTTCTGAACAATCTACAATTTGAAAGTGAAGCTTTTAAAACTCAATTAGTCAATCCATGGTTTGCAACAATATTGAATATTAAGTATAAAGTTCTAAAAGGACACTGAGGATGAGACTGAGAATGTTTTAGAAAAGTGAAAAATATAGAAACAAGAGACGTAAGCTCAAGACTCACTGTGATCCTACCAGGACATCCAAATATTGCCATTTACTTCTCAGTAAGTTATTATCCCATTTTACAGATGAGGAAACAACATTTACCCTCTTTCTTGGAAGTTTTTTTGAGATGTACAGTCTGCATCTCTAGGGAAAAATTATTCGTACGATTTCTGCAATTTTTTAACGCATTTCAAGAAACAAGAGATTACAGAAGAGAAACAAGAGTGAATGTTTGACCTTGAGCTTGGATCCTAATAGTTCACATTCATGGTTCAGTCCCAAGTAACAAATATTGTACAGTACAGTAAGTCACTGAAACAGATTTTCCCAAGATAATGCCCCTATTCAGCAGCACGTAAGTAGAACAATTTATTTTGCTCTGCTTAACTGCCTCACCCACGCATTTGACATTAAGCTTCAGGCTTCCTGACTGAGCAGTGAACATGTAGGACATAATCAATGTTGTGCAGTTATGCATCACTTCCCACAGTCTTGCTGATTCAGGCATTTCAGAATAAACATGAATCAAGTTTTTGATCTAAAAACACAAGTTTGAAAACATATTTTTCAACTTTTGCTTAGCATTACTTGTCATCACTCCCTTAAAAACAACTTCTAGTTTTACATGTTCCTGGTTTCTACGCTATTTTGGTGTAAGTAAAACTCAAGATTCTTTATGATAAGAAAATGTCCAACTGATTAAAATCTCAAAAGATGCTAATAATAATAATGCAGAGTTTTCTTCCATGGATATGTGATAGAACTTGAGTCACAATATTCTTCTCTCTGCAAACGACACACTCACACGTACAGTGACATTACTGAGAAAGACTTGAAAACAAAAAGAATACTAAGATATAGTTGTACAGGTCCATAATGAGAATTCTGGTTTAACTTGCTCATGTACCTCCTACCTCCTTATAATAAAGAGCTTCTCTCCCTTATGATATGCCTGCGGTCTCCCCTAAGCAATTCTCAGGCTTCAGTTTATGAACCAATCCCTGAAAATTTCCAAGCATCCCGGCTTACATCTTTTCTACTGCTAAACTACTGCTAGATTCAGAAATTAATTTGCCAATATTAATTTTCCACTAACAGATGTAAAAACAAGAATGACACTGTATTAAAAGGAATGGGAGTGGGGAAAAGGTATCTGTAATAAATGCAAATTTTACCAAAATATTATCTTAAATGTGAAAAATGCCTCCCTCATATGTTGCTGAATACATACAAAATGAAAGACTAATTCATAACTCTATCAATGAAACCTGGTTCATCGTTTCATTATTACATATAAAATGTTAAAAACATAAGAACAATTGCATTCACACTGTTTAACACTGCAACTCTAAAAGAAGTTTCTCTAAGTTACAACTGCCGCAATAGATATTCCAAAAGAAGCATCCAAGGATAATCCAGAAATGCACTTACAGCTCAAAAAACCATCAGGAAACTGAACTTACAGAAAGATAGTTTTAAAAATGTCTTTTAGAGACCACATGAGAACTCCATGGGATCCCTTCCAAAGACTGTAAAATGAAAATACATGAAGGAAAACCTGAAATAGGTATTACTGTACGTAAGTGGAAACAAAATTACTGTCCCACATATGTAAAATGAAGACAATAAGAACCTCACACAGTTCATTTCTCCCTCACATACAAAAGTGAGAACAGTGTACTACAGATAAATAAACAAATATACCAACTACATATAAAGTTCAGTCTGAAAGTCTGAATCAAAACTGGTCCTCCTTCTTCTGGACTGCAGCTTTTGCTTCCTGGCTGCTTCACAAATAGGTTGAAGTTTATAAATTTTCTACACCAGATCCTAAAAATAATTTTTAATTTATATAGAAGCAGTTAATACTTCCTGTTTTACAAACAAGAAATGTACTATTGCCAACTGCATTAAATTCCATTAACAATTATAAATTTTAACAATAGCCCTTCAGGTTTGTTGTCTTCCTTCAAATGTTTATAAACTACGCAATGATTCTCAAACAGCTCAGAATCAACTGAAGAACTCCTCTGTTGTTGAGATTTCTGCACAGAATCATGAAATGGTTTGGGTTGGAAGGAACCTTAAAAATCAGCCAGGCTCCAGCCCCCTTGCCATGCGTGAGGCAGGGATGTTTTCCACCAGACCAGGTTGCTCAGAGCCCCATCCAGCCCAGCCTGGCAAGATAAAGCTTCTTTTCCAGTATTCCAGTATGGCAAAGGATTTTTGCTGTCTACTGATGAGTGAAATCACAGCCTATCTGCTAAGCATTAGTATAGCTCAGGGTCAAAGAGAGCTCCTCAGCATGGAGGGAAGGAGGCAAGCCCCTTTTCAGTACTTTAGTGTGCTCATAACCGGCCTGTCAGAGCCAATAGCACCAGACTTGTCCATTTGCCTTCCACGTCTGAGAGCTGCAATGCCAGACTGCACACACCCATCACGCAGCACGGGGGCTCCTCTCCATATCCTGTGGTGTTCCAGCTCCTGAAGCCCAAACCCACAGGACTCTGCCAGGTCCCGACATTCAGCAGGACACGACAGACATCCCATTACTCCAGTGTCTGTCTGCTTCCATGCTCCTTTCTCCTACCACATCCATCTGTGCCCCTCACACTGGAAACCCAGTACCATCAGAAGACACTTGCCATCACTCTCACAGTAAGTCACATCTCATGTACAATGCCCAAGGTAATCTAAGGAATCCATAGAATATATCATACAAAATTTGAAATCTCACTGTAAAGCCTCCAGAAATACCAGATTTCAAGGTAGTATCTAAAGAACTACTGTTCATAACCAGATAAACACATGTAACTAGTTCATGGAGTACTAAGCCTGAGGGTGAGAAGGAAAGGGAAAGAAAAAAAGACAAGATGGATTAAACAAAGCAAGTCAGATTATCAAGATCAAACAGATCACCCAAGTGAAAAGAATGAAGGGCCCATTGAAGAAAACAGCTGAACAGCCAGAACCTCTGCCTGAATAATGGGCTTGAAGTTGTAGGCACTGAACATGTCCCCACATTCAGGCAATAAACCAGTGTCTCCTGAGAACTAACAGAAAATTTTTAAAATGTTATACTTCATTTCTACTGCAGAACAGATTGCTCACTGGAGTTGACCAAGCAGAGTGAAGGCTTTAGGAAAGAAATATTTTATTTACAATAAAAACAACCACAAACCAACACATGTTGGTATAACCTCCCTGTATTTTGCATGAAACAGTTTTTAAGCAATATGTATTATTTCCTACCTCACGAAAAAAGACCCCAACCCTACATCTTCTTATGCTAACAAGTAAACTGCAAGACTGAAAAAAAAAATGCTTTTTACATTGCAATTAAACAACCTAAAATCTGCTACTTCAAGGTAAAAACCATGATCTTAGTATCTTTGGGAAAGAAAGGGGGAAAAAAAGGATTGAAGGACTGAAGAAATATGTAAATGAAAGAGGAAAAAGGACTGAAGGACTGAAGAAATATGTAAATGAAAGAGGACAGAATTTAGGATGGATAAAATTGTTTTGGCCAAAAATACAAGCACCACCTAAAAATCTTTTAAATAAGCCTCTGCTGTGGTCATATTATTAAGAGGTGCCTTTTCAAGCACTTGGTACTGCTTACTGATGCAGCTTGCTCACTCACTCAGCCAGTGCATGACTGGGCAATCTTTTAAAGCTCTTCTTACTTTACCCTGTAAGCACAGGGCATCTCGCAAAACAAACTACACGGTCTGAGATCACCACAAACAACTATGTAACTTCTCCAATAGCTGCACCGTAATTACAAGGAAACCAAATTAAAAAATACATAAAAGGACAGTGTTATTGTGAAGAAGTATTTTCCCCCTGTTTCAAGACAAGGAATATAATTGCAGATGCCTACTAAAAAACCGGTCGAACACAGGCTTTGAGGAACGGGGAAGGAAAGGAACTCCAGCCCCCACGGGAGTTCTATTTTCCACAGCCGTGTCCGTCGCTGATGGAGAGGGGAGGGAAGCTGGAGCCGGCTGCTCCCCACACCGCGGAACGCGAAGCGCACACGCGAGGAAACCCCCGCGAAACCCTCGCGGAAAAAATTCCACCACAGTTCACCAGCGAGAAGTTTGACCAAAGTGTTTTATGGACCCCTCGCACCCTCGCTTCAGTGACCACCTTGCACAGGCAAAACCTATTTAATGACAATCTCACAGCATGTGTCTCCCCCTCCTCCCCAGGGCCGTGCCC
>VXBR01011322.1:390337-430359 GCA_013400215.1 Cisticola juncidis
GGGGACACATCCCGCCGCTGGCCGCGGGCCCTGCTGCGGGGCAGCCCCGCCAGGCGTCGGTGCGACAGGCGGAGTGGAGCTGCCCGGCCGCGGGCACCGGGAGGGCAGCCGGGCCCGGGGCTGGACAACTGGGCACGCTCAGCCTCATGCTCACCCCTGAAAACGTCAGGGTACACACTGCACCACGGCGCTGTTTGGGATTTTAATCTCATTTATACCTTGAAATCCAGTAATAATTTTAAAATTAAATGCTGTCTAGAGACGCTGGCATCTCATGCGGAACATTTTTGCTTTTTGCATCCTGCTTGTGTGACAGTCCTCGCAGCGAGCATCGCTGCAAATCAGCACTGACCAAGGCAACCACACAGCCCCAAAGCCCGTGAACCTCAGGCATGGAGTGCTTGTCCTGAGAGTAACACCAGCCACTGGTGCCTTCAGGCCTGACCATGCCATTTAATTAAAATATAGACAACTTTTACAAGATGCAATCATTTTGCAAATTTGTACCTTACAGTATATCCATGTACACATCTGTCACACTTTAATTTAAAAAAAGTTTGTAATTATATTATAAATTCTTGAATAAATTGTAAGTCTTGTTTAGTATTATCTGAAATCTTGGACCACTTGTAAGATTAAATCTCCAAGCTAAATGCTGTTTAAAGATCCATGTGTCATCCAGCAGTGATCCCTTCCTATTTAAGTAAATTAATTCTACGGTGAGTAATAAAATACATTCAGTAAATAGAAAATTCATTATCATTACAGAAAGACATTACTAGAAAATGGTGACATTAGACATTTGATTAATCCACCTTTTCCCTTCATTTTCCCTTTGTCTGTAGTTTAACAACACAGATTTACAATTATCCAAGTCTTTGTGTAGGCTCATACAGTCTGAATCACAAAGTTTTTTAAGCTATTCCTTTCAAAAAAAGTTTCCATTTTCACAAAGTTATTTCTTTTTAATGCAGTTCATCATGGCATTGACTCAAAATAGCTTTAACATAGCCCTATAGGTTCTACGTAAAAAAGCAAACAAGAAAATTGAGCCATATGTAAAAGTTAAGGCCAGGTGTTCAGTTCATATCAGAGACTGCTCAGTTTCATCAGAGACCATTTTATCCTGTTGTTCCTATAATTTTTAAAATACGTTGCATTTCACTCACACCAAGCTATCATTTCAGGAGCTGAAATGGTGGGGAATCAGTCTTTGGCAAACTGGTTAATAAGTACTTATCATTAGATGCCACTTTAAAAAGCAGACACATATCTGGACCAAGTACAACTAGCTTGATTCCATAATTAAAAATATCAATTACTAGCAATATCCTTCTCCTTTTGACACCTATCTTACAATCTATGCTCATTAAATTTTCCCTCTCATAATTACCTTTCACAGATTATCTTATCTTTCACATTTATCTTAGGCAAAATTGAAATCCTTCTTTAAGACTTTTTGTGAACCCTTTTGATCTTTCAGAGCTCCTTCTTTTGATTCTGGTGACCATACATAAATTCCAATAAAAGGTTGCTGTGGAAACCTTGTTGGACAAATCCAACAAGAGCACATCAAGTTGTAAAAAAGAAAAATTAATTTTCAAAATAACCTGCACTTTCCTGCTTTCCCCTAAAAACACTGCTTATTCACATTCTGCTTTGATGCCTACTTCTGATTCATCTTCCACATCTTCCTGAAGCACCAGCATCACTACTGGGAGACAGTTCCTCCTTTCTGAGAACACCAGTACAAGTTAACCTGACAACTGAATTTTATAATATTGTGATCTTTTGCCAGCACTAGAACTCCTTTCATTAGTGCATTTCCTTTCACTTCTTTCCTTCTTTTACAAGGAGTATTTGCAAGTCAAATTCTCAGACTGCCAATTCAGACAAACTAAGTATAAATTTTCCTATATTTTACTATTTCTCAGGAGCAGAACCCTTAGGTTACATCATCTCCTTGTTGTCATGGGTGGTACATAAGTGCTAGTACAGCTGATACCATAGCTTCTTATGATGGGTTGACCTTGGCCAGCAACCCAGTTGCTCTCTCATTCCCCCTAGTCAGCAGGACTGGGGGAGAAAATAAGATGGAAATCTTGTAGGTCAAAACGAAGACAAGATTACTCAGCTGTCGCTCTGTCTTTGAAGACTTTTCTAAGCCTTCTGAATTTTCCTTCATATTGGAGTTAAAATTTTTACTTTATCACCCTTTCTACTATAAAAAATGGTCATGCTTTGCTAACTGTCCTTCATTATTTACATATTTTTAGGTAGGAGCAGAAAGTTGATTGACAGCTTGACCAATATGGTTTGAGAGGTGGGATTCCATCCTCCAATCCACAGGCACCATAGGAAATGTATAAAATTGAGTTTTGTGAATAAACTCAGCCCTTTTTCCTGCTTTGATCGTCAGCGTGTCCTCGTGCTTTTCTTTTCATGTCGATTGCGACACTTGGCAATTACTGTCGTGGGCCAAACAGACTCAGCTTGGGGCAATTTCATCTTTTGCCAATCAAAATTCAAAATGAGATGGTAAGAAACAAAGACAAAAGTAAAAAGTCCCCGCTCTGTTCTTCCTCCTCACCAGGCTCAGCATCACTCCATTCCCATCTCCTTGGCCTCCTCCACCCTGATGGCCACAGTGGGATGGGAACTGGGGTTGTGGTCAGTCAATAAGAGCTCTGCACAGTGCTTCCTCCTCTCATTTCTGCTCTGCTTTAGTGTAGGTGCTTCCCACAGGCTGCAGTCCTTCAGGATAAACCTGCTTCTGCAAGGGCTCCTCCAAGGGCTGCAGGTGAATCTCTGCTCTGGTGCCCTGGAGCAGCTTCTCCCCCTCCTTCTTCACTGGCCTTGGTGCTCGCAGAGCTATTTCTTTCACTTTGTTCTCCTCACTCCTCACTTTTGTGTATTTTTTGCCCTTCTTTACACACGTTTCCTCCGATGATGCCCTCACCATGGCCATGGCTCAGCCGCACCCAGCAGTGGGTGGTTGGATCCGGCTGGATCCGGTTCCATCTGGCTGGAGCAGCCCCGGCCTCCCCTCACGGAGGCCCCGCAGTCCCCGCTGCTGCCGGGGCCTGGGCACTCACACCCCCGATGGTCACACGCACAAGTTGTTTCTATAACACAACATTCCTACCTTCAGTTATTTCACTGTTCTCTGATGGCTCTTCTTCATCCTGAAGCTGATAAAGGGAAAAACTTGAGTGAATTTCCTCTCAGGAGCACCACAAAGCGCTGAGGCCATGCAGCCCTGAGAGACAAATGCATCCTTTGGCCGAAGCAGAACTGTTCCCAGGGGAGGAAAGGAGGTACCAGTGTAATACAAGATACTGAGAAGACTTTATGTCAAATACGATGAACAACTCTAAGCTGCCAACATGTAATAAAAAGGAACTCAAGTGGGAAAAGTGACAAACAAAGAGTATTAGGATGGCTGGGAAAACAAAAGAGCAGATTGATTTGTACTCATGAATATGCAAAAGAGTCTCCAGGGGTGAAAAATAATTATGTAGGATAAAAAGGCAATGATGATACAAGAATAAATTAGTTTAAATTAGAAAGACCTTAGGCTATTTCAGCCTTGAGCAATATATTGCTTAGCAATTTTGATGTCCTAAAAAGTTTTTAAATTTAGCCTCAACCAGTGTCACAGTAATACTCAATATGATGCTGAGAAAAAAGGAAGAGTTAAAGCACCAGAAAACCGATATATTCAATATGTAACCACAACCTGGTCAGCAATATACAATGTAACAACCAGTTCCCTCTACCTCATACCCAAAGCCTCCTACCTTTTTTCTTATTTAATTCTTAATGATTCCTGCTTTCCAGGATACATTTTCTTCCTGTAAATACGACCCACAAAACAAGATGAACAAGCTCTCGTTGGATACTATCTGCCTACTTTATGCAAACCTTCATGCAAAAGTACTCTATATACTTCTGTAGTTTGTCTGCATGGCTTTCTTTTTCAAGGTATCAGTTATCACCTTGATGTACACTTAAAAGAGCATGACAGCAGAACTGCAAGGCTCAGAAGCACAGGAAAGTCAACTCTCTACCTTCTACAAAATTAGTCCTTTCTCAAGTATATTTTGTCCCCTTCTTGTTGCAAACCTCATGCTTAAACTTGAATGAGCACAGCTTCGGTAACAAAATGCAGTGTTCACCTGGTAAACTGCTTTTAGCCATAGAAGCAGCAATGCAAGAGAAGGAAGTTGAAGAACTATATAGCAATATATAAATACAAGCAAATACCTGGAGCTGTCAGAATCAATTACCAGTTCTAAAACCTCATTCCTTACAGAGGAACATAGTGGTGAAAACACTGTCAGCTTATACAGCACACTAATGTGAGCCAAGCAGTTAAAGGAGCACAGGCAGCTACAATCATATGAGGAAATAAAAATATTCAGAAGTAATTAATCTGACAAAGCTAGTATTAAATTTCTACTCTCACTGCTCAGGTCATATTCCCAAGGACTCAGAAGTGACCCTAACTGGCTCTCAGAACACACAATAGCAGCAAGCAATGGCACAGCCAATTTCCTTGCTTTCTCATTTGTGGATGGGTGAGCAGGCCCCACTCCTTCCAATGCTGGCCTGTCTGCGACCTTGAACTATGAACAAGGTCTGCTATGGCCTTGCAGGTTTGCCATATCATCATTCCACCCCACTCACCAGTGTTCAACTTAGGGAAAAGAGGAAGGCACAGTGTGCTGCAAAATACTCGGTCCTGCTCTGTGGCACCACCACTAGCAGAATGTGCTAAATTAGTTAATCAGATCCAGAGCATGAAATGTCTTCTCCAATACTGGAAACCCATGTGGGGGCTGACAACTACAGCAACAGGCATAGTTTCCTTCATTAATGACCACTGCTTGCATTTTTTTGTTCCAATTTAAGTAACAGTGCAATGACACAAGACCAGAAGATTGTAATTGCTGTATAATACTGTTGGTACAAGTCTGCTCCAATATTTTTCTGAGAATGTGTTTAACACTACCACATAAAATGTATTTACCTATTAACTGAAACACCCGAATAGCAAAATAATAACATTTAAATTAATTTTACAGATCATTAAAAAAAAAAAAAAGAGGGGGACTTTACTCATACAAACTCATACAATTATACATTGTTCTTCTCATCCCAGTCTGTACCCACACACATCTCATGCTGGAGCTGTGCACATGAATGTCTTGCTTCTGCTTCAATTAATCTCGGGGACTTCGCTCCAGAGGCAGCCAACCAGTTGCTTGCACTGCGCATTCTTATAATAATTAAAATGCCAGTAATGATGCTGTGTTCCTTTGACTCACAAATCTAAAAAGCAACAGGAATTAATTCCTGGAAAACATCCTGAAAGAAATGCTTAGAACTGTATTCTACTAATTTGCAATGGGGCAAGTTTTTGGTCTTTATGTTCGTTGCTTTTTGTTGTTTTTTAGGGTAGCTTATACTAAACTATGAAGCATCACATGGTATGAAATGAAGCATCTTCACGGTCAAAGCCTAACACAGAAATGGACCACACACTTCAAATACACAAGCCAGAAGGGTTATTCCCAAGAGATTTTTAAACTGTTTTTAATACATGCTTACATATAGCACAGCTTCTACTGTTTTAAACATGCTTGTGGGAATAACACATGAAATGCTGGTGAAGGGTCACATTGACTTACAAGATTTTTATAGCTATTTCCATGAATATGACATTCCCTTTGTCAAGTTTATAATTTCAAAATAATTGCTGTTTTAGTGCATGCACTGCAAAAACTGTTTTAAGCTACAAATAGCAAGTAAAAAATAACTGGCATTATTTTAATCAGTAAATGAAACTCGCGATAGACAGCTAGTAAATAAAATACTTTTATTTATGTACAGTGTAAAGATGCTTTTCAACAAACATTATATTGTACAAGAGCAGACTTGAGTTTGCTTAACATTTCTAAATTCACTTTAAGGGGGAGTCTCCCTGAGGTTAAAGAAGGTTTCTTACAACTTCATATCACATCAATATTAATCCATGTTATCAGGAAAACACAAAAACATTCTGCAAGATTTGGACATGGATATTTAGTGGAAGAAGGGCCTGACAGGATGTACTGAAAAGTACTAGACAAAAATATTGCAGTGGTAATGTGACTCCTCCAAGATCATGACCACTACTGCGAGTAGAAAAATTTAAAAAAATGGTGGGTTCAGGGGGGGAAACAATGACAAGTCTTGGAAAAAAAAACATAGGATAGAAACAGAGGAAAACACAAACTGTGATTTAGGAATGTTGTATGAAGACAGTAAGAACCAGATGACTGGACAAGGTGTCTCAGATCAGACATTTCTCTTTAAAAAACAAACAAAAAAACCACAAACCAAAACAACTGAACACCATTATTTCCCACCCCCCCAGTTTGCTGGTTTGGGTTTTTGTTGTTTGGGTTTTTTTTTTTAAAAAAGCTACAGCCAGAAAGGTGACACTAACACCACTCTTCAAATAAGCTTGTTCAACAAGAAAGCAGAGCCAAGTCCCTAGCAGTCACCTTGGCAAACAATTATTTCACCCAAAATCACGTTATTCAGGTTTTCCAAATCCACAGCAGCACACCCTGTGACCCAATCCAGCCACTAATGAAGCTGACTGAATTTTCCTAAATGAGATTGTGGATGAGGCTGTATAAAAAGGCCCACTGGGATTAGTTTCACTTCAACAAAATTTACAAACAAGATACAGCTACTCTACCTTTAGGCTGAAAAGGAGCACTTAGTTGTAAAGGTTAATAGACACCAAAACTCTCAGTTCAGAAACTTTTTCAGACTTGTTTCAGAGCAATGTGACTTCCCCAATAATAAACCAGAAAATCCTCCTAAAGGGAGCAGTCAATAGACAGTGAAAAATCCCAGAAGTTTGGGATTGGAAGAGGCCTTACAGATTATCTAGTTCCAACCCTCCTGCTGTAGGCATGGACACCTTCCACTACACCAGGTCGTTCAAAGCCCCATCAAACCTCGCCTTGAACACTTCCAGGGATGGGGGATTCACAACTTATCTGGGCACCTTATTCTAGTGCCTCACCACCCTCACAGGGAACAATTTCTCGGTAATATAATCTAACTTTCCTCTCTTTTTAGTTTAAAGCCATTGCCCTTGCCCTATCACCACATGCCCTTATAAAAGGTCCTTTTATACTCAAGTATAAAAGAAGTGGCTTTGTGTAAAAGAACTGGTAACTCCAACACTAAGCCATGAAGAAGATGAAGAAAGGTTGTCTGTGTTTTTGTTGTGTTGTGTTTCTAGCTGGAATGTAAAGTACTCTTAAACCAACAGAAATAAAGTAAGTGCTGTTATTTGCTTTATTGCACAGCTTTCTTGTTCTAGCAGGTCTACCTGTGCTTACATTAACAGGGGTCTAAAGTAGCATTCATTATATAGTTAAGACATGCAAACCCTAACAGGCTTTTTATGAAAAAAAATCACACTAGGATGCAAACTAAAAAGACTTCATTATTATGATAAAATAATAATTTTAATGAAAGATTTTAAATTCAATTAATAAAGTTAGACAAATCAATAATATAAAATATTAAACTTTAGACATCTGGTGCTACAACATAAATTTCTAGCTGTCTTTCTTCAGTCTCAATTCACTACTAACCCCCACCCTCCATATGCTTTTATTTTAGCACATAGGAACTTCACATTCATTAGCCAGGTGCTATAAGAATTACACACTCATCCCAAAGTTCTTCTGATGCTTCCATTTTCTGTTAGAATTCTTCACAATTCTGTAGCCAGGATTTTAACAATTATTACCTTGTTTTATCAAATCCAAACCTTCAAGTTTTAAGCTTCATAGAGTACACTGTCATTCTGATACCTGATGACTTGTTCTCTGCCTTTCTCCCTGAAACTCCTGCATGTGAGGTGTGGATTCTGCAAGATATGCATTCAGACCACAGTTTTTGGTTCCATAGCCAAGGAATTCATCCCTCTGGTTTCTTCCAAAGTACTTTTAACATTACTCTCCCACATACAACTCTTCAAGACATTTCAAACTTTTGGGAACTCTTTTTACTATAGGATGGAGCCCAGACAGAACACTGCAACTTCATTCTGCCTAGCTTAGAAATAAGAAGGTAGCTCCAAATTTAGATTTTATCTATTAAATATCAGCACAATAACAGACAGGGTTCAGGTGTAAAATTACTGTGACCCTCTCAGCTTGTTTTCGGATGGGCAATTTCGGATATTCACCAATTCATCATTATCAACAAGATTTGGCTATCTATTTATGACCTAAAGTAAGAAGTTTCCTCCCCATCACAAAATAGCAATTCAACTCTGTGCTCACAGAGAGTAAATTAGGGGACACAGCAACCTGACCACTCCCTTATCTCAGAACCAATCAAAGATATTCCCACCAAAAATTAATAAAATGGGTGTGTTTAAATCAAAGAGTGCTTCCCTCACACATTCAAAACAATATGTTCCACCAAGATCAGTCCACAAAGTCTCTAATTCATGGCTTGATCTAGAATTCTTCACAAATTGGGTTCACCCAGTCTTAATGCTTTGGGAAATAAATCTGTGTAGCAGTCATGGCACACAGAATTCTAATTAACCATTTCTTTAAAATCTCATTTGTTCCATACACCAAAACTAATACCCCTGGCATTCTCCTGCCACTAGGCGTCACTCTCTTCTATCGTGATTTTTATCACTCCATCCACTTCCCAAAATTTCACCCAGGAACCATCAAACCACAAAAAGTGGGAGAACAATCATCACCATTAGTCCCTACCTAAACAGCAATCCAGTTTCTCAGGTCAAGGAAAGATTTTTGTGATGTGGCAGATAAAGTGCAAAGGATTGTTAGTGTCACTTGGTATGTTCTTTAAGGTAAATAAAAACATTAAAACAACCGAACTTCTACAAGAGATGATACTCCATAGAGGAGTCACCTCAGATTCTGAAACCATCTAAAACTAAGTGCTTTCCCAAAAATTAGAGGAACCATAGCAGAAGCACTAAGTGAAACTAGTTGCATGACCCTTCATGTGGGACCTACAAACAAAAATAATTTTACTAACCAAGCAGCATTTTTTCAAGGATGATACAGAGTCACCTTCTGATGTTGCCACTTGTATTTCATTGATTTCAAGTCCAGAAGGTGCCACTATGATTACCTATAGGATAAATGCATGGATCTCCACATGCATGGTTTTGATGGATATCAACTCCCCCCGTACTGAGGGCAACCTAGAAACTACAACTTTGAGTGAGCAAACACTGAGACAATTATTTTCCTGTTCCTTAAGTGAACTTAAAAGAAGAAAAGAACAAAAGAAAATACCAAAAAAACCTCAAACCCACAAACCAACCAACAACAAAACCTAAACCTGGGCCATGACTGCATTCAACCACTTACCAGTTGTGCCACTTGGAATGATTCACTGACACACAGGAATTAGGTACCCATGCATACCTAACTTGGATCATAATTGAACTTAATAAACAATTTAACGTAATTTTCAGTATCAGTATCTCCACCATTTGTGAAACAGAATTCAAGCTAAACTTGATTCAAGCTGAGCTTAATGGATGACTTACTGTAAAGCCACTTTGAAGCATTAGGAAAAAGAAAACATGCCACTAGGGAGCATATCACTACTAAATTATGAAATACTGTCCAATCTGACAAATTGTTGGTGTAATTCATCACAAGGATTAAAGTTCTTATATGTGTACACATAAGAAACACAAACAATGCTTTTCAACACTTGTGATGCATACAGAGTGCTACCAGCATGGAGTCACTGTGTCAATGAGCTTCTTGCAAAATCTTCTAGTTCATGTGCACAGAATGACTTTGCATTGCATTCTTCTGTTACTCTGCTGGGAAATTGCTGCTTCAGTGCTACATCCTCTTCTTTTGATGTGTTTCACCATTTAATTTTCCATTTTCCACTGCTTTATTTTCAAAGTTCCAGTCAGTTGGGCTGAGGAGTTGCTGAGTTTTTTTGTATGTCCAGTATGGGTTAAGTATGAGTGTAACAGCAAATAATCCCGAGAATAAAACAGTAAAGTGAAGAAGTCCCAGATTTTCTATAATAGCGTTCCAGTTGAAAATACACACCCACCACATGTGGTAGGTAAGAATCATGCGGCAGTGAAACAGATGGATCATCACCCACTGGTTTGCCTTCCAGAAAAAGGTGCTAGCACGGCCAGCCTAGGAAAATAAGAACACAAGGTATGCAGAAGTGAGATTGTTACTTCAAGATAAGGAACTGAGGAATCTGTACAACTAATTCAAATACCCAGCTCTCATACACGCACACTCTCAGGCATTTTTTCCTCAGAGTGCATGTTACTCCACATATATATGGCATCCCAAAGTTGGTATAGATCGATGCCATCCCACTGTGCACATACACACAGCGCCACACAAACCCACATGGAGGCTGCACAAGTGCCATCACGACAAAAGCAGGTATGACAGTAACACAGATATCAGCTGGATAAATGCAGCTTTGATGAAAAGCCATCCAAACAAACCACACAGACTATCTATGGACAAGTGAAACGCATGAAAACTGTTACAAACATAATGTGAAAATTACCACATTCTTACCTTCAGAAGCATCCAGGAAATGCATGTTGAGGGAGTGCTCATCTCCAGCAACATTCCCATCAAAGGCAGATAATGTCCAGATTTCACATTAATTACCAAACCAGCCAAGCCACCAAAGGCAAGCAAATGATGAATTACTAAGAAAACATCAAATGTTCTAAAAATAACGTTGGACACATGAACTGCTACATTTTCAAGCAAGAAAAATCCAGCTGCTATTAAACAGTTAAACCAACTCCACTTTTGCTGTGAATAGACCTTGTCAGCATGAAAAACCGGATCTATGAGCAAAGCCCATAAGCCACCAACACAACTCTGAAGTCCAAACACACCACGTGTGACTGCCATATTCCAAAACACCTTCTCCTTTGCATACAAGGCACGGTAAGTGGTACTTCTCCAAGAAGACAACCAGTGAGACAGAAGAAATACTCCCAAGTAGATGAAAAAACCAGCAGCTAAAAATGTCAAACGAATTTCCCATGAGAGATAGTCCCAGTCAAAAATGGTGCCAAACACTGTATCATCATTTGTAGGATTCATTTCTTCTCTTTTGACACTTCTCATCCCCACTACAGTCTCCTTCATGCCTATTTAGCCTCTGCTATTACGCAAACCAGCAAGGATGAACTCTTCCATCTGAAACAAGAAGAAAAAAATTTAGTGAATTTTTAAGTACATCCACGTATATAGATTCTAAACCATAGAGGGCTTACATCCACTTGGGTTATGACTTTTGTCCTGTTCCCATTAGGCACAGCCATCCCAAAGACAGGTAGACAAACAAAAAACACCTTAAGCAACAAGACCTACAATTGGCCTGTGAAGTCCCTACTGGTACAAAGTAATGCACTGAAGCAAAAGCAGAAGAGAGTCAAGTAAGAAGGCAAGAAAGAGGAAGAGGGAATACAAGAAGTAAATCCTGTTTTGTTACTTATGAAACTTTTATTTCAACAGCATTGAGCAGTTATTGTCCTACTCCTCTGCTTTTCCCACACTGGTTTTCCAGCATTTGCTACAGCTTTGGGTGCAGTTCAGAATCTCAAATACAGATCCAGAACATAAAACTACAGAAAACTAATGGAGTAAGAGGAATCACTTACACCAAAAAGGGGTTCTAATGATGACTTAAAACAAGACTCTGCAATCAGTTTCTGAACATTAAGCTACTTCAAAAAAAAAAAATTAAAAAATGGAAAAAGAATATGGAATGCAGACAAGCAACATTATTACATATTATTAGCAACATGAGTGTAATTAGCTGAACAGCCCAGCATTAAGTGCCTCAAGTTGTCTGAAACTTCCTCAACACACTGTAGTTCAAAAACAAAGGCTTGTGGAGAGGGAAAAACCAGATAATATTTGAATTCCAGCTCGTTTTATGAACCATATAGGTGATATGAGTATGACTACCACACCTGCGGCAACCTGTGAGTGTTTAACACCACTGGCGAACGAAGAGAAAGGCCACCAAGAGCACCGAGGGCAGAGCGCCCGGCGAGAAGCTCCCGCCTCGCTTCAGCGGGCAGCAAATGCCACCACGGCTGCCGGTGGTGCATCCTGAGGGGCACCGATCGCCCCGCCCTTTGCCCGCAGGTGCCCCGCTCCAAGCAGGCGGACGCGCCGAGAGCCCCGAAGGCCCTTCGCCCACCCCACGGCATCACACCTGGCAAGACCGACTCGCAGCGCCAGCAGAACCCCCGCCCTCCCCTCCCCGGGGGAATACAGGGCAAAACACACCAATCCCACTGCACGACCAGGCCCCGAACAGCGCGATCCACTACCGCAAGCCCTGGCTCTAGCAGGGCCGAGAGAGCTCCTCCGCTCCCGCACAGACACGGCACCGACATCCCCGGTACTCTCCCCCGCCCCCGGGGCCNCGACCCGCCTGGGGAGGCCCGACCCGGCTGGACCCGCCGGTCCCACAGCACCGCCCGCAGCCGCCGAGCGCTCTCTGCGCATGCGCCGCCGTCAGCACCAACCACCGAGCGCTGCGGGATTGCGGGGGGGAATGGGGGCGCGGCTGTACCACTCGGGCAGGGGGAGCCGTGTGCACGAGGTGCTCCCTGCTGTACCCGAGAGCAGCGCTGGACGCCGCCACCACCGAGAGGGTGACACCGAGAGATGCCTGCTCAGCAAGGGGATAGGAAAAAGGAAATATCAGCCGGGGCATAGCCAGTACATGTAGCTATAATTATCCAGCTTCATTAAAGACAGCAAGTTATTAAATGGATGTCACGGTGTTCTGCTACATGTTTCTCTTCGTACTTGTGACAACTGATGGTGTCATCCCAGTGACTCAAGCTGAATCTCCCGAGGTCAGTGCAACTACGCCGGGAGGCTTCCTCTGCTATGTGGCCGTCCCGCAACTGCGGCGTTCTTCGTCTTCAACAGGACTGACTGGCAGGGACTCTGAATTTTGCCAGGGAAACGCTCAGTCCCCCAAAAGATCCCCCAGGTGATTCCTCAAAAAGAGTGACCAAAAAAGACAAATAAAATCAGGGCACGACTTCTGTCACTTGGAAGACTGGCCTAGAGCAGCTGAAATCCTAACCTGAGTCTACTATGATGAGAGACCAGAACTGGAAGACCTGCATCAGCAGTCTGACATGTCCTTGGTTTCTAGATGGGGAGAGGGAAGTGCTGCCATTCCCTGGGGAAAACTGGGTCCTGGCACCGTAGCGGGATAACTGGTCAGCAGGGGTTTCGTGCATTTGCTTTTAATTGCTAATGTGATACCAGAGTCTGTGGCAGACCCCTGAGTTCTGCGAAAAGTGAGATCTGTTTGTATGCTCCCTCAGTAGTTTCCACACAGGCAGCCAGCAACACCTGTTTGTTGGGAAAGTCTGGGACAAAACCTACCTCGTGTGCCTTCCTTTAAAGTGAGGCATGTTCGCTCTGAGCTCCTCTGCAGACAGCCCAAGGGACTCGGTGCTTACACACCCAGACACTACCTGTGTGCCACTGAGGTGAGTCACAGGCAGAGCACTCCTGCCACTTCCCTACCAGTAACCTCAGGAGAACCAGCAGGACCAGGCTCAGCAGCAAATGCTGGGCAAGAAATTTCAGCCAAAATACTAATTTCATACAGGAGGCACGAGTGACAGAAGTCCTAATGACAATCTCTAGCAAACTGGTCTTGTAGACAGGAGGATTCATTTTTGCGCAAAAGGGAGAGTAAATTTGATGCAAAGCCTTGGGGTATGGTTAGAGCCATTTACTAGCACTGAAGGGGAAAAAGGACCACAGTGCCTGAGAGATGTGAAGTAAAAATCTGGAGTTCTGACTTGAAAAGTACTTCCTAGCTGATGGTGGATATTCATTTATCAGCCTCTGTTTTCTAGCAGGTGCTGGAGCTGTCCTGAGAAACCTGAAAAGGGTCATAAAGCTGATCAAGCAAAAGCTGAGAAGAAGTTGGAAGAAATTACTCTCTCAAGCAGCATGATGGGGCTCATGTACTAAGGGCACGTGTTTTAGCTTTCCTCAGTTTTAT
The DNA here is from genome assembly GCA_013400215.1 of Cisticola juncidis. Taxonomy (NCBI): domain Eukaryota; kingdom Metazoa; phylum Chordata; class Aves; order Passeriformes; family Cisticolidae; genus Cisticola; species Cisticola juncidis. The sequence goes on from VXBR01011322.1 coordinate 404,474, forward strand.
TCTTTGCCAGAACTGTCTTTAAGTAATTCCTTTATGTTGTCAAGGAAGGAGACTTTTTTACTTACATATAAAGAACTTTGACCATAATGTTGAAACAAGATCATTGGTTGTTGGCTTTCTTGTGGATTTACTTTTGTCTTTGCTGCCTTACTTGTCTTCTCAAAGCAGTATCCCATTTTAGATCCCATGGCAGCCATAACCATGTTGAAATAGTTCAGTGTTACTTTCTGAATCTCCTAATGATACAACTGCCATACTTAGTAACAGCTCTTTTATAGGTGTGTCATTATGATCACTTCAGGTATTTCAAAGCAGTTCTTCCTGCAGTCAGGCTCATCTTCCACATTATGTCATATTTAATTTTCCCTTTTACAGACATTCTGTCTGGGTGCTCCAGCATGCTGTGTCCAAAGCTAGATTTCCTATCTAGAATGTCTCAGTTTTGGAAAAGTTTCTCTGCATCTTCAGAATGTCACAGATGGAAGAGCAAGGAGCACCTCCTGGCAGGGATCTCTATCTGCAGTCTGGATGATCCACCCGCTCCTTGTAGCTAACAGGCTCTCCATACTGATTTGATAGTGCTTGCCTGAAGCCAAGAACTGGATTGTTTTTCACTTTACAATACCATGAGGTTTTTGCCTCAATGTCTACATCTATGCATCCTCCCCCATGGGGGGGCTGCCTTTTACTTTGAAACAAGTGGTTGCATCCCTGATGTGAATTGAAAATTACTTTGGTACACACTATTCCCAGAACATGTGAAAATAAATATTATTAAATATTATTAAATAAATAATAATTATATATTATTACAAAATATGATATATTGTTATTGATATATTATATTACAATATTATTTTGTTATTTAATTAAATATAATTTAATTAATAAATATTAGCTTCAGGAGGTAATTTTGGCTATACTGCTGCTTCAAATGGACCCATGCCCAATTGTCAGGAACTCTTTAGACAAGTACCAGTTAGTTCAGGTAGACCTTAGCATCCCTTCGTATCATAGTAATAATTAAATAGTGCATGTGGTAACAAATCAGTAGCTCCTCTGTTTTATTTACAAGTGCACAGATACCTGATGATAGTTAAAAATGTTTTAACACTTTTGTTTTCATTATTTCCCAAATCAAAGTGCCAAGATCCCAGTCCTTTTCCTGCTCCCTATGCTTCCAGAGGCACACTCGAGCCCTCTCGGTGGTGTGAGATCTCCTAAAAGGTAGGCTTAGGAGATGAGTAGTGGGGACACAAGGCCAGCCAGTGACACCTTCAGTGAGAGGGGAGCCTACTGTTTGTGCAGAGATTGCAGGAGGATTAAAGTAGGATTTTATGTGCATGTGGTGGGAATGCAGAATATGACCAACCTGTGCTTCCATTGCCATTCACAGTGACTTGAGTAATGTGTTTTAGAACAAGGTTAAGAAAGGAGTTTCAAACCTGTTATCAAATTAATCCATCCATTGCAGCAAACTTTGTTTGTTTGTCCTGTAAACATTTGCCTTGGGCAGAAGTGGCAGAAAAGTCCACAATAATCCACTCTGAATTCTGCCTTTTCCAGTGGCAACAGAGGGGACTTTTCTCTCTGCAGGAGACATGGCATAATGGGGCCAGTCTGTGGCAAAAGAAAAGGGATGGAGATAGGAAGAAAACCTACCTGACGAGGCTATTCCCTGATCATTTTATAGCTCTTTGTCATCCTTTAAGTAGCATGTGAAGGAACTCAAATTACTGCCATTCATTTTTTAATTCCAGAGTACCAAACACTTGTAGTCAGTGTATGTTGAACCAAGTCACATGATCATAAATAAAACCTGAGCTGGTAATCTTCCTAATAGAGGATTAAAAGTCTACTGCTAATTCAAAAGCCAAGACCTCACAGACTTCTCAAGAGGTTTTAGCCCTCTGCTTCCAAAGTTTTAGAAAAGCTCACACATTTACAGACATTGATTCATGCATATATGTACAACTTGTGTTGACCTGTTGTATAATTCTGTATTTTGGTGATATGCTTCTTGAATTCTCTTTTTAAAATTAAATTTACACCTTCTTCATCTCCTAATCTACAATCTGGGTTCAAATCTATGAGAGTTTACTACTATTTATGAGAGCTTTTGTTCAAGTCTGTGGGAATCTTACTGCATGCCTGCCTCAAGGAACACTGTGGCAACACCAAATGTGTAATCTTGGGTTTTTTTCAATGCTTTACACACACTCTCAAAGTTCTTCTGATACTTGTCCAACAAGTACTTATGCAGTATTCCTAGATGCAAATCACAATTGTTAAAATGACCACTCAGAACATGCTTGTTTAAGGCCTTTTTCCTCTTAGCTAGTAGGAAGTATACTTGACTTATTTTAGAAAACCTGTACTACAAGGCTTTCATATGTGCCATTGGTTCAGAATGTCTTTACATTGCATAACATATTCATCTACCTAGACTGCTATGCTTTCCTCAGTACTGGCAGATCTGAACAGTCTCTTTTTATATTTCACTTATATACTCAGTTTTAAATAAATTAATCAACTCCTTATGCTTGAGAACACATAGTGAAAATAGTTGCCTTGAAACATTTGATATTCTCAAAATTTTAAACAACTCTGATTTGCTGAGCATCCACTTCGAGCTACCAGCTACGGGGAATATCACAGCAATGAAACTGTTGGTTTCTGCCTGTTTCAATCTTTCCAGGTATTGGAAGTGATATAGAAAAACTGGAGATTCTTTACCCAATCCCTCTCAAGGCTATCCCCCATTACTGTTTGTAAACGTTCCATGAAAATGCTGGAGGTGTACAACCACTGTTGAGCAGTGTTGGATATCCCAGTTTCACTCCAAAAGCTGTGTTACATGTTGGCATAGTTCAGGATATTGCTCATTCCCATGCTGTGACATCTGGCCATTCCTCATCCACTGCTTAGTGCTTAGGGCCTCACCAAGTACAGTCTTTGGGCAATCATTCCTTCACTGTTTCTTCTCTTTTCATTCCTTCAATTCCATTTAAGGCAAGATACCCTATCCTCTTTTTTTGTTCTAATCCTAATTTATTTCTATTTTAATACATGAGACTCTCAAGGTCTCTCCTGCTCAGTTCAGCCATTTCTGTCATGAATTTATCTGAATCTCAAATTCTCTCTTCTGCTGACTCTACAGTTAATCTCTGAATCAAGTCACTGCAGCTTCACCTCTTCTTTCTCTCCTTAGGTTCACACCTCATCCCTCTTTCTGTTTTGCAAGCTTCCCTTTGTATTCTGGGCACTATAAATGTCTGTTGAGTCATCGCTTACATATATTAATTTTTTTCTGCCTTGTTTCACTACCTCTGTCTAATCAATGGCTCTTTATGGTCCTGTCTGAGGATCTTCACCCTCTAGTGCCCAGTGTCACTGGTGTCACTAACTCCATGGGAATAACGAGTAAGAATAATACTGACTGTATTCAGTCCTGGACTTAAGTTCCTCAGTTGCTTCTGGGTGGCTTCAGGTAAGTGCCACAAGGTGATGATAAGATCTTGGGTTTGGAGTTGAATCTTTTTATTCCTCCCTCACCAAACATGTCTTAACAATGTTTGCTGGAACAAGTTATTCTGCCTTAGTATTGAGGCTCTTGCTTCACAGCTGTAGTCATGAAGGTTACTCTTAACTGGTGTTTCAGGTTGACCCAGAATGTCTAGTCCTTCTTTCTCATTTCTCACACAGTTACCTCCAGTGCCTCTTCAGGAATCAAAGGAAATTACTGTGTCTGTCTCCTGGAATACATGGTTATCATTCTGGGGTTTTATTTAGCTTCAGGTAGTCTCACCTGACTAGAAACTAGGGGATTTACCAGCAGGTAAATGATGTTTGTCAGATGAGAGCAGCCAGTGACTGGCTTACCCATGGGTCTCTAGCAAGGATTTGATCCCAGGTATCACCTCCAACCACGTTTCAGTTTTATCTCTAGACAGCTACAAACAGTTACTGTGAAAATTATCTGAGGTGAAGTTAAGTACCATCCAATTACTACATGGCAACAGTGGGCAGAAATGAGGAACATTTCTGTGGCCTCAGTCAGTAATATGACAAGTTTAATTTTGGGAATTTTAGCAAAATGACAGCAGATCCATCATTAAACCATCTTAAATGGTTTCTAGTAATAAGCAGCCCATAAGAATAAAAGAAGATGGAAGGTAAAAAATTATTTTCTCACTTTCAGCCTGATTCAAGTGGAAACATTCAGTTATTTCACAAACTGGAGTACTGTGCAACAATTACAAGAGTATAAGGCAACAATTAATATTTGAAATTAAAAGGGAAAATCATTTTTGTTACAACATTATGCTAGGAATAGTTGGAAGAAATGTGGGTTTAAACCAAGAGCTGTGAACAAGATGCTTTTATAGCAGGTTACCCTAGACCTGCAAAAGATGTATTTTTTTAATTTAGTCTATTTAAATTTGTTTAGAATAAGATGATTCTTACAATTTACTTCATGAACTTTTTAAAATAAATTCTACTTGTATAAATGTGAACAATGAACAGTGAACAGCAATTATGTTGTCTCTTTTAATCCTTAACACAGATTTTCATCTAACTAAGCCTGTGGTGCTGCAAAATCTTCCTAATACCTCCTTTAGGTTTATATGCAATGGTCAAGAGTCAAGTATTTGATGTCTGCCACAAATCTGTCAGTGTTAAATGAGCCTAAAGCTTTCATCAGTCTGCTATTTACTGCATTGGTGTGGTGTTTGTTCTCTCAAAACAAACACCACACCAATTTGATTTTGCAATTCATAATGCCAACTCAGAATCAGGAACAAGCTTTTCAAGCTTTTTTCTCTGAAAAGTTGACATCCAACTTTATCAATATTTCAGTGGGATTCCTCACAGTGCAAAGCACAAGTAAGTCTTTGTGGACTGAGGCTGTAATCTATTAAGTCTATGTGTAACTATTTTGTCAAGTTCAAAGGGTAATGCTGTGGCATGGCCCCTCTGGCGAGCAGTGGGCTATGGAAGGAGCCAGTTTTTAGTGGGCTGAAGACTAAACTGGGCTCCAGTTATATGCCCATCCTCCTTCCTTTGGAAATTATGATGCTACAGCACAACACTGTATCTGTTCACTACATGTGTACAGTCTGTTGGAGGTGAGTGTTGGTTACTGTTCCATCCTTTTATTTCAGAAGGCTTAGGCACTTGAAAAACAGGACAAGGAAAATTAGAATATATTCTGCATAAGTTTACAGCATCACACTGGTAGATTCCTAAATAAAGCAGCCCTTAGTGTAATGATTAACTTCTTATTACATACCATCTTCTCACTTCCCCAGAACTTGCCAACCTCCTTAAATGTAAAGTCAGTTGGTTTTCTTGTTCTTGAAAAAAGAATCTTCATTCAGAGAACATTTAACTGGTTCTTAGCTGTCTTATGTCTTCGAACATATCATTTTGCAATCAGTTATGTCAATAAAGTAAAAGCCCCATTGAAAGTTATAGTAAAGGTCTTCACTGTAATCAGAGTACATTTTTTTTCTATAAAGGTGACCATCTGGACTGAACTGAAGTTGCTGTATTTGTGAATCAACAGAAAAGTGATACCTGCTTACACAAACTATAGAAAACAATGGCCCTAGTTTTTTGCCAATTATTTGGAAGGGAAGACCAAAACTCCCTTGCATAAGGCTCATCTTTATGTACAAGCATTCCAAATGAAATGAATGTCTGAGAAAAAGAGAACACACTGAAGGCAAAAGAAGCCAGTTAATGAGTCAACACCTTTGTTAAAGGAGACAGGTTTTACAGTGTCAGAGGTGCAGGATCTCTGCTGTTCCAGCACCTCCAGGGGATAGGCTATTAACAGAAACTAGATTTTAGCTGCCAAGTAATTCTATTTCTGATTTGGTCTTAAGGTAATTAAAGGTTTCTTTATTAGCTCAGTTGGTTAGAACACGGTGCTAATAACACCAAGGTCATGGCTTCAATCCCTGTGTGAGCCATTCACTTGAGAGTTGGACTCATGATCCTTGTGAGTCCTGTCCAGCTCAGAATATTCTGTGAAATAAAATGTCCCTCAAAAAGTGTTTTTCACAGAAAGGGGTGAAATAGCTACACAGAATGAAACCTTCCTTAAAGTCTTTTAGCAGGAGTAGCTCACTTTTCCCTATCAAATGAAATGTAAATTTACCTACAGTACCAAAAATCGAACTGACCAAGGAAAGTGCAGGTGTACTCATGAAATCATTGGAGAAGAGTTTACTGAACATTTAGCCCTTCAGCACATAGAAAAGAACTCCACACTGACAAGACAGCAGATTTCCATTTGCTAAGGCTAAAGTTTCATTCTGCTGAGGTGACTGGATTTGAAACTGCATGCCAAAAGAATCAGATTAATCATTACCACTGCTAAAGAGGATAAACAAAAAAATTACTGAGTACTTCAGAATGACAGGTTTCTGAGGAAATCTGATCATCAAAACCATATTGCAACAGCAATAAGTGATAAAATATCAACTTCACCTGAAGCCCAAACATAAGGATCCAGATATACACTCCTTACTTTAGCCCATTTGATTAGTTATATATTCCCCAGTCTCCATTTTGTATTCAATACAGAGCTGGAACTGGTAGTTGGAAGCAGCATGAAAGAAGTGAATACATTGGCAATATCAACAGATTGCATAAATCCAACCTCTTAAATTGAGTTTTTGTGATTTGATTTATTGTGACTTACAAATTTATCGTCTATTGCAGAAGGTAAATTTTTCACAAAGTGACCTGAAGAATGAAAATGAGAAAATACTTCCAAATTCTTCCAAAGTAACAGTCAGGAATAAGTTCAAGTACTAATTGGTACCGCTGCATAACAGAATTCACAATATGATCACAGCCACTGTCTTTAGAAGTGAGTGGGAAGTGAATAAGAACAAAGAAGGGAGCTTTTAGAGGGCTCAATGGGCAAATTAAAATCCAGCACTAAGGGGGAGGTATGCATATGAGATTGGGATAAGTAGAAGCTGCCAGAGGAAAATCCTACTTTCTATTGTGCTTCTTATTTTAGAAGAGAAATCAAGCAAAACTAAGGCTGCTGCACATGTTCACTGCAAGATCTGGCTGTGCTAGCAGATGTTGTCTTCAGCTGACCACCTCTCCCTCACCCTTCATGTTGCAGCTTATTGCCCCTTCTAATCTGTTCCTGAGCTGCTTATAGTCCTGTCAAGGTGAGCTGGGTTACCTTGACCAGTAACCCTTTTCTGACCTGTTGCAGTAAGCTCCAGGTAGGGAAGGAACAAGTCTGCAAGTAGCTTAGGTAACAGCTGGGATGGAACAGGAGTGTCTGCCAGCAGACCTGTCCTGTCATTTTAGCTGACAGCCTGGAGATGGAGAAGGGGTGTCCACTGTCTGGTTCTTCAGAACCAGTGGTGACTTCCATGACTGCCATTTGGTGCAGCTTCACATGCAAAAGATTCATAAAGCACCAGCCCTTAACAGTAGAAAAAGTGGTGTGGGGCTTAACAAAAGAGAATCCTTGACCAAACCCATAAACCACAGGCCTTAAATTAGGGCAAAGTGTTATATGACTGTAACTGGGGAAAAAAAAATTACACCAAATGCAAAATAGCATATAATTTGACTAGGAACAAGTTGTTACAATCTTCTCCTTAAGTGTACCGTTCTCATTGCTTATATATGTCAGATGCAAGGCCAGTAGCTGTTAGCAAATAGCTAATGAAAGAGAAATGACAAACTGCAGTAAATGGGTCAGATGAAATCATGGAATCAAATCATATTGGAAGGAACCTTAAGTATAATCTAGTTCCAACTCCCTCTGCCATGGGCAAGGAAAATTCTTTGCTAAACCAAACTGCTCAGAGTTGCATCCCACCTGGCCTTGGAACACTTTCAATAACAGGACATCCTCAATGACAGGACATCCACAACTTCTCAGAGCAACCTGTTCCAGTGCCTCACCACCCCCACAACAAAGAATTTCTTCCTAGTATCTAATCTAAACCTACCTTCAGCTTAAGCCTGTTCCCCCTTGTTCTATCACTACCCTGTGATACCCTATCATAGCCCTGTGAAAAGTCCCTGTCAGCTTTCTTGCAAGCTCCCTTTAGGTACTGGAAGGCTGCAATTAAGTCCCAACCCCTGTGCTGGTCTGGGTGACATGCTGAAATGCACCTTCAAGTTACAGCACACTACATAACTATCTAATGCTTGGAAGCCCCCAGAGAGCAGATTATTGTCCCAGGGAGGAGAATGAATCACTGCCAGCCAAGTGAAAAGGCAGAGCGATGATTAGGCTTTGGAATTGCCTGACTGGGAACTTAATGAGAAGCGCACTTAGATGTCTCTTTCCTTGAAAAATAACCACATTGTTCCCAGGCTGCACTGCAATGCGTTTTAAAAGATGCAGTTGTCATGGGACATCTCTCAGCAGGGTATAGTCACTACCCCAAATAATGTCCCCTTCTCTGTAATCCCTTTGGCCAGCAGTGCTGGTGAAAATGTCCCTGTCTGATCCAGTGTGGCCTCTGTGACTTGCTGACACAGGTGGCAACATGACCTAGAGGCCAGGATGTGTCCCAGTGGTCTGTTTTAGGGTTGATGCTGGATATGGGGGCAAGGAAGTATCCCCTGCAAAGGATATTCTAATACTCTGGTTAGAAGAAACAAATCAAGACATAAAGATTAACCCACCAAAACAAGCTATGACATTGTTATTTTCATTGAATAAATTAAAGAACTCAGTAATTAATTTAGGCCTTAAAATTATTTACTTCAGTCCTCTGAGTAACACAGGTCAATGGACATCCATTATTTAATTTGCTTCAAGTCCAAAATATGTTGCTGAATAATAGCATATCTACCAAACAAAAATAACCAATGTTGATTTAATTCTTTTCAGTGATGGGCAACCCTTGATAGATAATTTCAAGAGTTAATATGTACACAGATAACTAACAAGAGCATTATTTATGGTCCTAATTGGTTTAGCTTCAACTTCCAGTCACTGAATCTCATTATACCTTCAACAGCTTTGGCATTTATAAATTGCGATCAAGAAGCCTTTAATCTTTGATCATTTAAATAGAACAAGCTTTTAGGATGATTAAACAACCTATAAAAGTTTTGTCGTTTTAATCTATAACTTTTTTTCAGTCTTTATTTGTTTGTAAGCAGTATTCTAGTAGTCTTACCAAAAACTTATAGGAAAGTACTATGAAGGTATTGAATCTCTTTGCTAGCCCTGTGTTTGTACACAATAGCCTCCAAATTTCTTCCTATATTTCTTTTCCCTGAACACTACAGTGGAGGTATGTTCTTTATGCCTGAAGTCATTGTCTTACCTACAACTAGGGTAGGTGAGCACCCTTTTCTGTGATCAAACTGTTGACCTCCCACTAAATCAGGGTATGACCACTCCTGTATCCCCCTGGCATCTCCATTGGACTCATGGGTAGGTGTAAAGCCTCTTCACAGAAACACAGTTTTTAACTGAGATGCTGTAGCTGAGAAGTAATATATTTTTAAATAACTCTTTAACTGTAATTTTCTTTGTTAGCTCTGCTCAGTTTATTTCTGAAGGGCAAGACAGTGAACTTAAAAAATTGTTGAAGGATTTTTGGTCTTACTTATCTACATGCAAACAGGCTTTAAAATGTAAGCATGTTTAAAGAAAATAGTATTTATATATGCACATATTTTTAAATAAAATTATTCAACCACACTTCTCATACTTTTGTACTGTCACCACTTTTGTCCAAGAAAACATGGCATAATTATTCTATTGAAAAGGAGAGTTGTTTTTAAGAACTTTCTCTTGTAACATACTAACTGAAAATGTCCAGGTTTGTTTTTTTTTTCTTTTTTTTTCAGAAAAGCAGCTCATAGACAGATGTTAGGTTAATAAAGCTGAAGGAATGACAAAAATAGGTGTGATATGATGTTGCCAGATTCATACCAAAACATCTGAGCAGAGATGCTATATGAGCAGCTGAGGAGGGCTGACAAAATGTGAGGCAGGCTAATGGTCCCAGTTCAGTATGAATCTTGTTCAGAAGGCTCTAGGCAGGAATGGAGGGACATTTAGAGAGAAATCACAACTAAACTGACAGTAAAACAATTAGGTGGGTCATGAGGGCCTTCAGCTGACCAGCACCAGGTTTCCATAGACTAACATAGATGTCAGCCTTCTACAATGCAGCAGCTACTCCACAAAAAACATTCATCCTGGAATAAACCAGTTTTAATTGTGGCTGAAAAGTGATTTCTCAACAGAAGGGACAGCTAACCTGCTACCACAAACACATCTTAATGTGTGCACTGTCAGCAGCTGTTTGCCCAGGGAGAAGGCATTGGGAGTGTGCCTGTATGTGCATGGGGAGGACACTGACAACAATCAGTGTCTTCAAGCTTGTCTAATAAATACTCCTGTCATGTCTACACCCATCCCATTTTGCAATACCCTTAGGCTCAATTCTCAAATTGCTCTCACCTCACTGCAGTGCCCATTTCCCCTCTCTCCTACTATTGCAAAGTAAGACATCCTCAGCTGGTTTCTCTTCCCTACCAAAACAATACTCCAGCCTGTACCTCTGTCTCTTCCCCATTCCCAAATATCTCTTCTGCCAAACTACCAAACTTTTCTCTTACAAGGTCCTTTATCCAAAATCATGGGATCCATCTCTCAGCATCTTCTTGCCTCAATCTTTCCAGCTGATACACCTTTGCTATGGTTTGGCTCACTCACACTTGACAGGTCACGTTTCTGTGAGACTACTTTAAAGATGGAGAGAGAGCAGCTTAAAGATTGACTTCTCAGAGACAATGACATCTCAGTTAGTAGCATGTTTGTTTTCCTGCTGACAGGATAACGGCTTGAGATGGTTTGAAGGGAATCCTTTTCATTTAAATCTTGTGTGTTCTAAAATTAATGCATAAAAGGTCTATTTCTTCACACGAAGAATAAAATTTAAGCTAGACAACAAGGGAGGTTTTACTTATTTCTTTCTTAGTGTTTCTCAGCAGTTAAGGGATGTTTCTCCAGGGACTGGCTACCCTGAGAAACAAATGGCTTGATGCCTTAGCTGCTTTTAGCTCAGACCTCTTACCAAGTGCACAGCACAATGGCAAAGACTGATCAAAAGCTAATTCAGCAGAAATGTCTAAATTCAGAGAGATATATGGAATTAAGCCCATGCATGTCCATAATCATAAAAACATTTATGTGCCCAGTTTTATGAGCTACTCTGCAATGGTGTCATTAAGCACCATCTGAGTACTGTGAAGGTTCTGCCACAGATAAATGTAAATCACTGTCTAAATCACTTTTCACAACTGCCTGACACAGAGGACAGAAAATATGCCCTCTGAAATCCAAGGACATTTTGGATTGGAGAGTATATAAAATACAAGTATTTCTGTGTGTGAAAACCAGTGTCAGTATTTGAGAAAAGTATACTGAGAGGACAGAGGTAGTGAGCAGAGCCCAGAGAATGCAGCAGGGTCAGGCAAGCATCTGTGTTCAGTACTGCAGGTAGACACTGCAGAGGAGAAATGTGGGGAAGAAAGCAGAGGGTTGGCAAAAGTGATTCTGGAAAAAACCAAACCCTCATATGTATTTCGGGTGTTATAAATATCAATTTTAAATATGTGAACAGTATTTATTGGGAACAGCCTCATTGCAGAGATTCATGGTATTTAATGATTCTGTTTCTAATGGAGAAGAAACACAAGAAAAGTATCAGAAAGAACAAAAAGTAAGAGCTAGAGGCCTCCTTGTTGAGTTAGGAGCAGTTTCTGTGTATGAAACTTGTTTGGTCATATTAAACCGCCAGCTGGGAGAAAACACTGCAAATTATTTTAGAACAAAAATTTCACACTCTTATCAGTGTTGTGCTTTGATGCCTTGTTACTTAATCTTGCTTTCTTATTATAGTTAAAAACTGAGATTATGTTCATTGATATGTCTTAAAGGAGCCTCAATATTCAGTTTCTTTGTTGTGATTCAGTAATTGAGCAAAACAAGATAATACTACAAAATATTTATTTATGAAGGTTGGAAGTCTGCTTAGGCTCTGTGAAAGCACTGTTTTCCAGCCACTTATTTTTTTACCATGGATTTCTTTAATACTTAGCTGTTTTCTTTATGTGTTAGTTCATTTTAATAAGTATATTTTAACTTAGGCATCAGCTATGTATTAGAAGGTTTCTTTGATACAAAGGCATGGTTTGCCCCACCAGAATGAAAAATGCTTTCAAGTTTTTTTCAACACTTCAGCATTTTTGTTGAATGTATGTATGCATTTATCAATTGACTTATAGAGTTTTCCTTAAGCTGGGCCATGGGTGCACACCCAGCATATTGAAGAACAAATAGGCATGTGTTTGTGATTTCTCTGATTTGAATACATCCTTCAGGCAACTTATCTATAAAATAGAACAAGCTGTACTTTGAATTTATACCATATTTAGGAAAATTCTGTTGGAGAAAAATGTCACAAATATGCAGAGATTGTCTCTGCCTTTAGGCAATAGGTTAGCAGAGAAGAAAAGGAGAAAAGAAATCCTAGAGGTCTTCAAAAGGATGTTTGTGGTGCATAGCTCAGCCTTATACTGTATATCTCCAGCTTCCCCCTAGTCAGTGGAAAATAAACATGTTTTCTAGGGAATATTTCTTGGCAGCTAAGCTCTGCATGATCTGGGTCCCAAAGGACATCAGTGACTTGGTCACCATCTTCTAGCACTCCACGTGTCCTGGTGACTGGGCTGTTGGGAGCAGGGGCTCAGCAGTAGGAAGGCACTGCTGCAGTCAGGGTAGGTCAGCTTCACACAAGGCAGGAGCCTTGCTGGCTGCAGGGCTGCAGCCCTGCAAAGGACAAGCATGCTTTGGAAGCAGCTGGGCTCCTTGGCAATTGCACAGTTTGCTGCACAAGATCTGAGGAGAGGCAGGACCAGTGAGGCTTTGATGACAGGGCCAGGGATCCACGTGTGCCTGCCAAAGCCTGGGAGCCAGCCAGCCTGCCAGCCAGCCAACTAGGGTTGTTTCTGGGTTATCAGCCCTGTGTATCCCCAAGTCTCTCAGAAGCAGCCCAAGAAGGGTTGCTAACACAGAATAAATGTGATACTTGCAGGAAGGTTCAACACAGGTCACAGTATAGCAGACACATCAGTTTGCATTGAAAATCTGCTAGCTACTACTTCATTGAGCTCTGTCAGAAGGAGACATTACAGAAGGAGAATAATAGTATTTGCAGAGAGGGGAAACCTCTACATAGGCTCCCATCTACCATGGCAGATGTGATCTCTGCTTTTCCCTCATGTGTTTTCACAATCTCTGAGAGCCACACCAATGATTCACTACATCTGCCCCTGCACCTTGTTACCCTATCTTCCTGAATGACCACTTTAGGTCTGAGGGTGCATTTCTGACCCCAAATGCTGAATATTCTGCATTTCTTCTTTTTTTCCTCTGCTCTCCACAAATAATCTGGCATCACATTGGGGGGGGAAATGGCTCTTCGCAGAGGTGATGTAGGAAGACAGAGCAACCTCTGTGTGAAGATGAAAATATCAGAGGGATATTGAAGGCAGCACAGTAGCAAAACATCTCAACAAGTTTGAGGAATAGGAAGAGAGGTCCCCCTTACGACCCTGTCTCAGGACTTTGGGATTTCAGTCCATTTCTGAAACAGATAATCGATCATCTGTTTACTAAGGCAAACTGAGAGACAGAATGAAGACAAATGTCTCCTGCATCCAGCACTCCAGACAGCTTTTGACCCATGGTGACAGCCCATGGCCACTGAGCACCCCCAGTAGCCCACAGCCCACCATGGCTGCTCAAACTGGCTGGGAGTATATGAAAACATCAGCTGCAGAGCTAATGGAACTGGCACTTCATCAACTGCCTAGAATTCTCCATGCTTTTGTCAAAGACAACTTGAAGCAGCAGCTGGTTCTTAATCTACTTAGATCAGACCATTAGAGACAGAAAAAGGAGCAGCATAGCATTGTACCTCTGATGTAGGAGGTAAAAAAATAACTAATTCTCTCTCACTTTCTCTATCCACACTCCTTTCTGCCTTCAGCAAAGAGTACTTCTGTGGAGAAGAGAGCAATGGAAATGGATACTAGCCACAGCCCCATCCTGCCAGGCTCTGACCTTGTGGCTGTCAGGGTCCCAGGAGACCTTAACCCTGCTTAGCTTTGTGGGACATGCAGAAAGTCACAGTGCACACAAGTGCCTTCATAGTGCTCAGCATTTGTGCCCCACAGTGGAACAGGGTCCAGCCTCAGCAATGTGGGCCTGAACCAGAGGCTTCTGATCAGCCTTTTTAATGGCAAGGGCTTTTATCATCCCATAACCCCTGTCTGTATGCACCGAGGTGATGTACAGAGGCAGACTCATTGCTGAAGCTGTGGAATTCAGTCTTGACTGGGAAGGAAATAGATACAGTTAGTATTTCTTTTTCCACGTATCTGTTTACTTTCTTTAATTAAAATAGAGGATTACTCACAAAAAAACTATTGCAGCAGCTCCAAATAAAGCAAATTAAACTCTTTCAGAAATTAAGGCCTGCAACAGTCTAATTCATCACACATTCACAGTCTGAAGTCTTGCATAGATGCATATCTTACAACTGCTCCAAGGGCTTCTCTAACAAGGCAAAGTGGGGCTAGTACCCAGCTCCTGGAAGCTGTGTTCCTGGGGAATTCCACTGCCTGTGCTCCCAGGGGAAGGGATGACTAGGCTGGGTTCCTGGGTGCAATTTTAGTCACACGGTTCTTTCTCCACCCTGTGGCTCTGTTTGGCTTTACAGACTCTTCCTGAGCAGCCAGGGACCTGTGGCAGGGTATTCACATACCTTTTCCAGGGCTTTAGGTCCAACTGGATTATTTGTTTGTAGCTGTCCCTCCATCTGGGGTAGGAGGTGTTCACAGGTATAGGCCAGGGAATGCACTTGGGGGTCTCATCCTCAGTTTAATGTCCATGTCTGATTTGAGGCAGGTATGAGAGATGCAGTTTTGTCTGGTTGGAAGACACAATGCCAGTCAGTGGCACAGGGTCTGTCAAGCCATGTTTGGCTCTGGGGAAAACAGCCACTTAAAGGTTGATGTAATAGTACCTAGAAAATCCTGGCCTGTAAAAAGGATTTTACAATTTGTTGCTTTAGTTCCTAGTCTTCAAATTTACAACTTCATATGGTCTAAGAGCAGCCTGTAAGAAATACTACCACAAAATCCCCAAATTATAGTCACCCTACTATTGTCCACTGACAGGTTAAATGTCTGATTTATAATTATTAAAAATAAGGTCAAGCACAGGGTAGGATTGACCTCTATGCTAAAAGCTCCACAATAAAAAAATTCAGTAGCTTCATAGTTGACCCTGTAAAAGTCAGTAATTAAGATGGAAACTCTCCTGAGGACTGAATTACTGAGGAAGCTCACCTGAGTTTCAGTGGTCAGAAATTTACTTCTCAGAAAGGGTTTGGGTGCTGGTTCCAACAATAATTTTACTAAAACGACATGTCTTGCTGTGTATCGTTTGCTAACGATTAAAACATCAGAGTAGCAATACAATACATCACAGCAAGAGAAGTTAAAGGGTAAATAAATGGATGAGATTTTGTCTTCTGGACGGGAACTTGGCCACAGCTTTCCGTGTATAAAGATCTGACATGTTTTGAACAATCTTTCCTGGGGTTCGTCACTCTTTGGCACACTTTGGCCACTCTTTGTCCCTGTGCTAAATTCTCATTGCAGAAGCAGCGCATGGCTCTGACTCCACAGCCGCGGGTCCGCAGCCGAGAGAGCCTGCGAGGAGCTTGTGGTGCACCCCCTGCCCTGGCACCGCGGGCCGCGGGTCACCTCCTAAAGAACCCAGCTGCGCTCCCAGCCTTCCCTGGTTTCCTTTTTAACTGTTATTCATCTGAAAATAACAATTTTCAAACCAATAATTTCAATTTTCACGCAAACACACATCACCCCCCCAACATTTTCTGCCATTAACAAACAAACAAACAAACAAACAAACCCACCAAAAGCCCAGCCCCGCCACCGTCCCGTGCCGCTCTCCGGCGGGCTGGGGCCGGCTGCGAGCGCTCCGAGCTGCGGCTCTGCTGCCCCCTGCCGCGGGCATCGGGAGCTCCGCCTGTGCTCCGGGGGCACCGCGCACACAGCGCCCGAACCGGGCAGGAGCCGTCTCGCCCGCTCTCCCGTCTCTTTTCCAAGCCTGCAGAAGGTCACGGCGGCGTTAGCACACGGCCAGAAACTGCTCGGTTTGAAGCTCAGGGGTGCTGAAGCCGCCGCCGGCTTTCCGCAGCGATGCTGGTGCGTGTGCGGGGGCTGCGGCTCGGCGGGGTGTGGAGATGAAGCTCCCCAGCGGATCTGAGCCTTCATCCTGGTTACCATGGCAGGGAACGGAGCACCCACCCCCGGAGCAGCAACAAAGAACGCGCTGTTGGTTACCGCTTCCAAAATGACAACCCCAAATGGGGAAGCAGGGACATTATTCCTTACCGGTACCTCACAAGGCTCACTACCCCTCTCACGGCCCTGCTGCCTCACAGTCGGGTGTCCAAGTCAAAGCTCCAGCCCGCGGTACTCCCGGCTGCCCCTGTCACCCATCTCCGGCTGCCGGAGCCCCGAGCCCCGCTGGGGACAGGGGGCTGCTGCCCGTGTCCTGCGCTCTGCCAGCGCCCCGAGCAGCCCTGGCTGCTCTCTCCCACCGGCTCAGCAAGAACACCATGCTGGGAAGGTTGCATGGACGTTCATTCCAGGGAAATCGATAGCAGTGCTGCTGTCGTGAAATCATAACTTATTTGGAAAGTACGGTGTCAGGCACACGGATATTTAGAAAGATCTTGCCAAGAGGGGCACAGCTCCTCACCTGCAGAACGACTGCTCAGGGCAAATGACAGCAGTGGCACTGCTGCTTTGCATTGCTTCCACACTTTTCAAGTACATTACTATTAACAATCTTTCCCCCCCCATTTAAACTTAACCCAGTGCTAGAAATCATTCAAGAATGGAAGAGGTGGTGGGAACTTCCCTTGCAGAGAAATAGAGAAGATACAACAGCCAGAATGCTGGTATGGGACAGGCATGACACAAATCTGCAGAGCTGAAATTACTGTTTTAATTAAATAAGTAAGCTTTTTAAGCAAACAGTTACTTAAACATCTTTAGTGTTTATTTATTCATAGAACTGAAATGAGATCTGAAACTCCCAAGGAGTCCCTAAAATCTTGCTGTTTATCCCACATGCCTGAGGCTACAGCATGCCCAGTGAGTGCCTGTCATTTCTGTGGGTTTAGCAGCAATAAATATAATGGCCCCAGCTTTCCTTTCTAATACTATATTAGTGTGAAGGGGTCGTAAAGTGAATTCTGCTTCTTTTCAAGATTTAAGAGCATAAAAAATAGCAAAGCAGACGGGTACATGGCAATTGTCTCCCTGATTTCTGAAAAGAAACATAAAATTGAGAAGAAGAAAAAGGTGTATTTGCTGAATTCTGATCATTATGCTTGCAGCAAGTACAATGCAGGATTTACTTCGAGCGTTTAAGGAGAGATGGTATCACTAGAGCATGTAATCCAGCCTCCAGCACGTCACAAGCCATTAACATTCACTCAGTCATTCCTTTATCAGGCTTCATCACTTGAGTTTGACTAATGCTTATTTTCAGAAATCCAGTTATTGTGCTTCTGAAGGCCAGAGAAATGAATTTGCTGCTTTTATTAGCAGCTTGTTCCAGTGACTAATCTCAGTCTTAAAATGCAGACCTTCTCGGGAGTTTGAAGCAGTCTAGCTTCCCCCTATGTACTTTGCTTGCTAGGCTAAAAAGCCTAGTAATTCCTAATACTTCCTCCCTGGAAAATACTGATATGTAGAAATCAGATGGCATTTTAGATTTCTGAGGTTAGAGTAGGGTGGGCTGGGTGAGGATTTTTTTATAAAGTAAATAGATAATTTTTGTGCTCACCTGTTAGACATTTTCTGTAGTTTAATGTAATTTTCATGACTCTTAATTTGGGGGTGTCTTTGAAAGGCTATGAATGGACTAGAAGTTCTATGGCAATAGCATCAAATAAGGGAGGGTTAACCATAATTAGAGCTGAACTTACTTTCTTAGCTGTTTTACATGTAAATTTAACCCCAGCTTGTTTGAAGTTGCTTTTTCTGTTCATATTTTTTTCTCATTCCATCAGAATGTTCTGATTTGTAGGTGTTGAGATGACTTGCAAAACTGGACTATTTTAGGTAGAAATTATTAAGGGATTGGAGAATTCACTGTGGAACGTCTTTTAAAAATTTTTTGTTGCTCATTTTTTTGTACTTTCTGGTACAGACAGCATTTATCCAGAAAAAGCACTAGTAATATTAATAGCAGCAGAGCACCATTAATCCAACAGGGTGCAAGAGAAGTCTACTAGAAGGAAAATGCCATCAAAATGTTACAGAAGATAACATATACAGATGGAGAGGAATATCCTTTGTCCTCTCTACCCTCAATTAGGATGTGACTAGCACCGTGGTTACTCTCCATTCTGACTCTGACTAGCTATGTCTCACTAGTTAGTATCAGACTCTGGTAAATTATCCTTTATTAGTGCTTTGAAAAACCATTTGTAGTTAATAAAAGTAAATCTTGAACTGACTTGTGTCTTCTTTAGGTGGATAAACACAGGAGATACTTAATGTTTCAAGAATAGGAACAGCAGATTTTTCCATCTCCAAATACACTAATTGATGTTACTTTGCTCATTAGAGAAGAGTTGCTGAGCACAGACTGAGCCCAGCCAGGTGCAAAGTTGTCTTCAATGAGTTTTCTGTTTGGCCATTGCTTATGGTGGTGGACCAGAGCAGGGAAGAAGGGAAATCACAGTCTTGGGGAAGGAAATCTTCGTGTTGTCAATCCTGATATTTATGCTGAATTTTCATTTTCAAATTGTACTTTTCTCTTTCAATTTGAAACTAATAGGGTTCTTTCTTGCCTCCAGTATACAGAAATATGTTCCAAATGCTTATGCCACAAACCCTCATGCAGTCTGTAGTGGTTTGAAAGCAAAACCTGTGAAACTCCAAGTCAGAGATACAATTTAATAGAGAGAGAGAACAAACAAGAAAGGTAAAAAAATAAAATAAAATTAAATAAGATAGATGCAATACTACAAAGGACCACTGACAGTCAGAATGCAAACCTGACATCCTGTTGGTCAGGGTGTTGGGAAACAGCCCAAAATAAGTCCTCCTGGAGTGACAGATGTGGCTCTGTTGAAGTAGAGGTGATCCTGAAGAAAAGGGTCCAGTCATCCTCTGGGAGTCCAGGGGAAACAGGCTCCCTTGGTGTTTGGGATTGCTGGTTTTATCCCAGTGGAAAGGCTTTGGCTCCTCCCACTGAGTGGAGCATCTCACAATGGGATGAGGTGATGTTATCAGTCATGTGAGAGGCCTTCAATGGCCCATTCACAGGGGATGTCCCTCAGAGGAGGATGGGTGGAGGAAGAGATAAGAAGGCTTCTCTGGTGTTATCAGGTGTCCCATTAACAGAAGGCATCCACCCTCTTTCCACCCCTAGAGTTACAAGAGATAAAGAACAATACCTCCCAACCAGCTTCAACAGATGAAAATAGAATACACATTTTTGGTTACATTTTTCAACCCAAGACACAGTCCTTTTATAAATGACAATTTGTTCACTAGAGCAAAGCAAGTGATTTCTATGCCATGACCTCTCATTAACTCAGTTTTTTCTACCAGTGGTATCAGACAGTACTGGGGTGTAGATTACTGCAGCTATTAATAGTTCCCTTAATTGCTGAATTTCAGGGTAATTTAAAGGTAAACCCATATGGGCTGGATGGAACTGTCACTTAGACACTCCCTTTAAAATCACTACTTGAACAAATGCTCAGTCAAGCAAGAACTGTCTTTCACAGCATTTTAAATGTAGGAGAAACAGAGTCATTTATTATTTTCACACAACAGTATAATAATTGTATTACTTTTGGAATTAAAAAATTAGTGTATCTTAAAATAGCAATATCAACCTTATGGACCAATCTTACATTGTTATTTTGAAACTGAAGAAACTAGGTGATATCTAACTTAGCTTAAACTTAAGATATGCCTTAAATTATTTTACTTAGAGCTATAAAAGGAGGTATTGTGTTTGCTTGATTCAGTGGTCTAAGTATAGGCAGCCAGAGGACAAACCCAGAAAATTCCAATTTTAGATTTAGAATTCAAGTGCTATTCATGAATCCACAGAGATAAGCCCAGGCCACTAAAGTGAGGGACAAGGTTACTCAGGTATGAGTACAGAGCCTACAGCAGATACTTTTATAAGAACTGGTATACCTATCTTCACTTACGTTCCATGAATGTGCTCATTACTGAATGCATTACTAAAGTGAAATTGCATCAGCAATATTTTATAGTGAGTTTGATTTCTCGATTTATTTTTAAAGCATTAACAAGATCCGAATATTACCTACAACTCCTTTTTTTTTTTTTTTTTTGTAATTTCAATGAAAAAGCATCAAATAAAATGAACAAAATGTATTCTGTGTTTCATCTTTCTTGATGTTTTTATTTATTCGTTTATGCCTCATTGCTTGTCTTGTGTCTGGTAATGTGTCTCCTAGCCATTAATTAGAACTATTGAAGTACTTTTATGTTCAGATGGGAACCTTGTTTAATTTCATTATGTAGTTTTCTCCTTGCTGTGTTATAAATCACTGCATTTACTTGTAGTTTCTCACACTTGTATATTATGTGGCTGCACTGTCAGTAGGAAAATGGAGAGAGGGTGCTGAGAAGCCCTCCGAGAGCTGAGAGGGAGCTTGCTCGTCCTGCCTCCCAACAGCTCTTTTGGCCTAACATAATCTGTATTCAGTCTATTCTTTATAGGATGAGGGTCAGATTTGGGCTCTTTTGCACTCTTGTACTCTGCAAGAGGCTTTTAAAATCTCTCAATTCATTTTCTTCCTAGTCCCACTTATAGAAATGAATTCTTATGCCTACGAATGTCATGCCAGGTAATTTCATGAGATGGAAAATTTGAGACTGAAGTTCATTAATGACAAGTACGGGTGTAAAGGAATTTACCATCTATGTACACGTGTGCATGTGTTTGGAACACAGATGCAAGCTGGTTGTGTAGAATTGTAGCAGATGAAGCCAAAGAAAAGAAATGAAATTAAAATTAGAGTTTTTTTAAATAGCACAAGCATGGTGCAAGAAAACATTTGTAGAACTATATGATAATATGAAATCCCCTAAACTCTCTGAAAAAGGGTGAACCATTACCACTGAAGAAAGTTCTTGAATTTGGTGCTTACACTGACTGCTGATATATTGGTTTAATGCCTTCCTTTTGTAAGCTCGGTCTAGAAAAACATAGATTCCATTATTTCAGCAGCACATATTGATGGCCCAGATGTACCAGCACAGTCCCAAATGTAGTTTCCTTCTCACCTTATTTTATAGGAACCACAGTTCCCACTGCACCTGCCCTGCAGGTGCAGTTGTTTCCAATCATGTGGTGTAATGTATCTCGTCAGCCAAGGGATGCTCAGCCTCAAAGGTTTTGAAGGCCTGGCTTTTTTCTTCTGCATCATTGCAACATGCTGACAACATCTGGAACAAAACCCCTGTGGCAGAGGGACAAAGCTGGGGCCGAAGTATTCTTGGCTGAGAAGAAGCAGGCACTGAAAATAGATCCAATAACTCCACAGTCTGATCACATTTTGCCTCTGAGAGAGCATTTCCACTCTAACCTACACACACTTCAGAAACCATTATTCCCAAATATATTTGTTTACTGTGATGGAGAGCTGTGATTCCAGAAAGAGAAATATGTTATTGCAAATGAAATCTGTTCAGGAGTTTGCCATCACTTTCGGGGAAAATGTGCTCAGATAGAGCAATGGGTGGCAGTATAAACTTCTGAAACACAGAGAGCTGTGCTCAGGAGTGCTGGCTGAGCCTGCTGGACACGGCAGCTGCGCCGTGCCTGTGCCAGCAGCCCCAGTCCAGCTGTGCCGCAGGACACAACGAGAGGGTGCAGCAATTCTGCTGCATGCTGCCTGCCTTTGGAAACACATCTGGGAGGGCAGGCTGGGAGGAGGTGTGATGTATGCCTCTCATTCCTCACACTTTCCAGACCAGCAAAATGGGACTGCAAAAGCTTCTTCTGTCCTGTTTGACACAGCCAAAAGGAACTGAATAATTTAGTCCCTCCCCAAACTGTCCCTCCAGACAGTATTCAAAAACATTCTCTACCCCATCCCCATTTGTTTCTGTTTCCTTCTTGACAAAGAAGGGTGGGAGAACTACATTTATACCATTTTTATACAGATTATACTGGTTTATTTAGTTAAATGTAAGAAACATTGAAGTTCCTTCCAGAATAAGGCAAAATGAAGCAAGAAGGGTCAAAGAGGGTTTACCTTTAACCAGCACTGTAGAAGGAGGAAACTCCCAGGACCCTGGAAAGTGTCTGTTTAGAGCAAAAGTAAATAACATTATAACTTTGGAGATATCCAGAAAGGGGGACACATCAGCAGAGAGAGCACAGTGATGTGGAGGTTGAAAGGGCCGTCAGCTCCTCATAAGAATTCTGAAATTCAGATCTCCCCTGGGTAATGTAAGTTAGTGCAATGAGAATTACAGCAACTTAGATACTATTTTGGTCATAATCGTCTTTCATTTTTAGCTACTGGAAATGCACTTGTAGCTGAAAAGCATCTATTGTTCATTCCTATCCACATCTGACACCTCTCACCCACTTCCTCAGGAACAATTTCTCTTATATATTTTACTTTGAAAACTACCCCCTTTCATGAATTGACTGAGAGTTATCACTCATCTTGTTCCTGAACTCACCTAACCTTTTTCTTCACAGGTAAAAATACAGTATTAGCTTCAGCAGAAGTCATTAATCTTTGTCCTGAAAGTCAGTAGTCCCAGTATAGCAACTGACACTAGATAACACAACAGATCATCACAGCAGATATTTACAGATCTTTCATTTGTGACAATAAAGATAAATATTTAGCAGCTCATGGACCAGCTATTCTTTTTTCCAGAAAAGAAATGTTGATCCCAGAAAGAAGCCAAGGAAGGGTCACAATCTGTTACATCTCACAAGGTAAACGCCATCAAAGTGAAACACATCACAGATGGTAAATGTGCCCCAGAGGCTTCCTACAAGTCTTTCACGTGGCCATGAAGTGCTGCTGTCTGTTCCTCGGATCCTCAGTGCACAAACCCCCTCCTCTCCTTCTATGGTCTGGTTCTCCTGCAACACAGTAAATTCCAGGGGAAACTTTGTAGCTCCTGACTTACACCAGCATTTTAATTACACTTGCCTCATGTCTCGGTTTGAAAGAGGGTATCTGCTAGGGAGGGGCAGGACCTCCCTAGGGATGGAGAATTCAAATCCCCTCCCTCCAAATTATACTAATTTAGAAAATTAAAGGGGCTTTCAGGCAGAGGTATGGGGATAGGAATAACAGTTCTTTACTGGTATGTATGACAAAGCAAGCAACAACAACAACTACAGCATTAATAATAAACAGAACCAGAAACCTTGAGGGCTTTCTTTCACAAAACCCCGGGGCAGTTTGATCTTGGTGCCTCTGCAGGACTCTGAGAGGCTGAGCTGGAAGGGAGGAAAGTCCCGGGCTGGTGGAGAGATCAGGAGCTTTGAGCTGGTAGCTGGAGTGGCAGGGGTGTCCTGGCAGGGCAGGGCAGGGCTACAGAGTAGCAGGAAAGCCTCAAAGCAGCGCCAGAGAGGCCGAAACAGTGGGATAGGGCTGGCCCAGCAGGGCAGGAGGAGGCGAGCTCAGAATTCCTGGGTACACGGGCAGATGATGGTGGATTTCTCAGGACAAGATGGAGTGATGACTGCAAACTCTTCCTGCAGCGAGCAGCAGCCTGGCAGTTCTCTCTCCGATGCCAAAAGCAAGAGAGCCCAAACTTCCCCCAGCTCTGTCCTTTATCTCCCCCAAACCTCACGTTATTTCCTCCCTCTGAGAGAAAGTCCCAGAGACCCCAAAACAATGGTGTAGCCCAATGATACAATCTCCTTTGACCACTTGTTTGTTTTGATCAAGCACTCAGTAGTTAGTTCTTAGTAACTTATGGGGGGAAATTCTGTAAGTAAAAAAAACCAAACCAACAAACAAATCTAACCCCCAACAGCTTACTTTGATATCTGGAGACAAGCAAGCTGGGCAAAGACACACAGAGAGAACCTCCCCACCCAGAGTGCTACCACAGCAGGTTTATATGTGGTATTTAAGCGACCCTTCTAACTAAATGGACAGAAATTCACGCTTATCTCCAGGTATTAGGCTTTTTCCTTCTTCAATTACTAATTAAAGATGTAAAACCTAATGGAGAGCTACAGCTTCCATAACAAGCTTACTTGTTATTTCAAATGAGGATACTCTTGTAAAATTTGTTTATTCCATGTCTCATTAAATAAGAGGAAAATAATATGTATTTTGGAAAGATTTGGGAGAATGAAGTTAATCTGAGTGAAGGATTAAAAGATCTTGAATTTGATATACATCCATTTGTCTCAAAACAGTAAAACTACCACCTAATTGAGGCTGAAAAATGTCTCAATGAATTAGCTCATCTCATGCAGATTCTGTTTGCTTTCTGGCACAATATGCATGTATGCATTTGATTTGAGATCTGGCTGCAGAAAACGATATGTAGTGTGAATTAGCCCAAAAACACTCTTTCACTGTGAAGTAGAATTACAGTAAAGTCCTATTCCAAATCAGCTAAAGCAATTATGTATTTCTAATAAGCAAAGAATAAAGAACATAACGCTGACATTGATTTTACTCTACAAGTTTTCTCTTTCCTCAGCCTTTCACAGAATCACAGAATCATTAAACTGGCAGAGCCCTCCAAGATCATCAAGTCCAATCCAACCCTAACCTCAACTAAACCACGGCACCAAGTGCCACATCCAGTCCTTCCTTAAACACATCCAGAGATTGTGAATCCACTACCTCCCCAGGCAGATCATTCCAATAGTTTATTACCCTTTCTGTAAAAAACTTTTTCCTGATATCCAGCCTATATTTCCCTTGGCACAGCTCAAGACTGTGCCCTCTTGTTCTGTTAGTTGCTACCTGGAAAAAGAGACCAACCCCACCTGACTACAGCCACCTCTCAGGAAGTTGTAGAGAGTGACAAGGCCACCTCTGAGTCTCCTTTTCTCCAGGTTAAACAACTTCAGCTCCCTCAGCTGTTCCTCACAGGGTTTGTGTTCCAAGCTCCTCACCAGCCTTGTTGCCTCCTCTGGATGAGCTCAAGTGTCTCAATGTCCTTCCTAAACTGAGGGGCCAGAACTGGACACAGCACTCAAGTGTGGCCTCATTAGTGCCCAGTGCAGGGGAAGAATGACCTCCCTGCTCCTGCTGGACACACCATTCCTGATCCAGGCCAGGATGCCCTTGGCCTCCTTGGCCACCAGGGCACACTGCTGGCTCTTATTCAGTTGCTGTCACCAGAACCCGCAGGTCCTTTTCTGCCTGGGCACTGTCCAGCTACACTGTCCCTAGCCTGTAACATTTCAGGGGGTTATTGTGGCCAAGTTGGCACTTGGACTTATTATACTTCATCCCATTGGACTCTGCCCATCCATCCAACCATACCAGGTCTCTCTGCAGAGCCCTCCTACCTTCCAACAGATCGACACATGCTTCTACCTTAGTATCATCTGCAATTTACTAATGAAAGACTCAATGCTCTCATCCATGTCATCAATAAAATATTGAACAGAACTGGCTCCAGCACAGACATCTGAGGGACACCCCTGGTGCCTGGCTGCCAGCTGGANATCTGAGGGACACCCCTGGTGCCTG